>JADBJO010001958.1:350000-352500 GCA_016801955.1 Conus betulinus | reverse complement strand
TCCTGTAGCAGCACAGTTCAGAGGTGCCATGGTGCTGTGATGTGTGTATCAACATTCCTGTAGCAGCACAGTTCAGAGGTGCCATGGTGCTGTGATATGAGTATCAACATTCCTGTAGCAGCACAGTTCAGAGGTACCATGGTGCTGTGATATGTGTATCAACGTTAAATTTTGCACAATGTTCGCCGTTTTGAAACTCTGTCTAGAATTTTAGTATTTTGGGGGAATTTTGTCTCGAATGTGTTTGTACATATTCGATACTCTTCTATGTTCTGCACAGTTCCCCTGTACTGAGATGATAAAGTTGTGTTTTACACAATCTGATCTGATTTTGTCTTATCTTTAAAGGCCAGAGGTCTGCAAGGGAATCTTGTGGAATCACGTCCAGCCATCATGTTTGCTGTCTTCATCACCCAACGTAATGACGTCCTCTCGCTGGTAGAGACAACCGTTGGCATTTTCAGTCCTCGGAGTGGGAAGTATGGGGCTGCAGGGGAAGGGGGGGGGGGGGGGGAGGGGGTGGGGGGGGGGGAGGGGGTGGTGGAGGGGGAAGGGGGTGGGGGGGGGGGGAGGAGACAGAACTCGGGGACAGTAGAAGGGGAACGAGTGATGTTAGCAGGGTGGGAATAGGACAAAGGAGTGATCATTCGGCGCTCTGTTCTTTCTCAAGTGTTGCAGAGACGTAACGACTGTGTTTTACCACGTACAGTCGAGAGAGCACAGGGGTCTTCGAACATTCGTGATGTCGATGTCGCCACATACGCCATAGGGCACATGGCTATACCATATGATATCCGCATAACGCTGTTTCCACAACACTGAGTTTCCAGTGGTTTTGTTTCCTCCCTTTCATGTAATTCGCCTATTATATTGTTTCCGAGCGACTGATTTACATCTGACATGTTATGTCCATATAATTCTGGGATTGATTTACATCCGACATGTTATTTCCATGTAATTCTGGGACTGATTTACATCTGACATATTATTTTTCCATGTAACTCTGTATCGGTGGCCATGTTGTTTCCATGCTATTCTGTTTTTTATATGTGATCTTGTTTCTATGTAATTGAGTGCTCTCTTTGATCGTATTTCCATGGGACTCTGTTCGTTTCTTGCAATTTAGTTTTACACGCAACACTCTGCCGTGTGATTCATTGCCAATGAGATACTGTGTTCACGCATTTCAGTCCAGTCGATATTCTTTCCATGTGATTTGCTTTACATGTGGTCTTGTCTGTCTGTCATTCAGTTTCACTGCGTCCACGTGACTTGGTTTCACCAGGCCCAGAGGGTTGGGCATTAAATCTCCATTTATTTTGTACATCGAACTTACAGCAATACCTAAAAGACAGATAAACACACACACGCGCACGCGCATGCGTAGGCATGCACACACACACACACACACACACACACACACACACACACACACACACACACACTCGCACATGCGTTGCCATACACACACGCGCGCGCGCGCGCGCGTAAATGCGTAGGCACACACACACACACACACACACACACACACACACACACACACACACACACGCGCGCGCGCGCACGCGCGCGCGCGCGTGCGCGCTTCTAAGATGGACGAATGAAAGTCAGATTTGAAAGCAAACCTGATGACTCAGCTGCGAGGTGTGCTGATTACACCGATAGCAGCCAACAGCGCTAAAGATGAGTCCCGTCTTACAAATCATAATATAAACAGCTCACGTGTATCATTTCCTAACCCCGTCCATCCATGGAACAGCTGTTCACCGTCCCACCGTTCCCTTTCTTTCCACACCCCTCCTCCGCCATCCCCCCCCCCTCCCCCCCCCCCCCCCCTCCCACCTGAAAGAAAATACATGACGACGACGCAGTAATCATGCAGGCTTATCTCAGATCGCCGGACATCTTTCAACATCAGCGTGTTTTGTATCAGCCACGTGTCATGCGCCTGACACTGAGCCTTCAGTTACTCATGACAATCGCAGACAATGTGTCTTCCTTCCAGCAGATATACGATAGCATGCTTCTAAACATAGAACCACCCAGCCACCCGCGGCTTTAATCTCTCCGAAATGTTTCACATCAAATAGGAACCGTTCACCCCTGGAGCGTTTGTGTTGAATAGAATGAAGCACGTAGTGTGGAAAGGCAGTTTCTAGAAATGCTCACAAACGCACAGTTATCTTGTTTACTGGATATGTGATCGGGACAACGTTGAAGGCGATGTAGATGAGCAGATTATTGTTTGTTGGTTACAATATTTGCAAGAGAGAGAGAGAGAGAGAGAGAGAGAGAGAGAGAGAGAGAGAGAGAGAGAGATCTACCTTCAATTTATAGATCCAAGGAAAAAGTGTTGTATCAACTCCGTTGTCCTTACATGCAGATACGGAAACACATTGTGGTATATCATTTCTCGCTCCCACTGGGACAGATGTTTCTTGTGTGATGCGACACCAAAGCAGACATCATAATGTAGGGTGGAAATAAATTTCTTGGGTGA
>JADBJO010001958.1:330000-345000 GCA_016801955.1 Conus betulinus | reverse complement strand
CCTATGTATACTTCTTTTCCTGCCTTCCCTGCCCACCCACATCACGTATACCATACCATACACACCCTGCATCCACGTCTCCCGTACCTCCACACGTCATACCATACACACCCTGCATCCACGTCTCACGTACCTCCACACGTCATACCATACACACCCTGCATCCACATCTCCCGTACCTCCACACGTCATACCATACACACCCTGCATCCACGTCTCCCCGTACCTCCACACGTCGTCATACCATACACACCCTGCATCCACGTCTCCCGTACCCCCACACACGTCATACCATACACACTCTGCATCCACGTCTCCCGTGTCTCCACACGTCATACCATACACACCCTGCATCCACGTCTCCTGTGTCTCCACACGTCATACCATACACACCCTGTATCCACGTCTCCTGTGTCTCCACACGCCATACCTTTCATTTGCTCCTCCCTACCCCCTCCCAGGAACGCCGGTTCCTGTCTCGTCTCGCCCTATGCCAGCGCTTTTTCCATGTGCCCCCCCATCCCTCCCACCCGTTTGTCCGTCCATGTCACGCCCTGGTTATGCGTTTCCTACTCCTTGTAACGTCCACCCATAACACCCAACGCCCCCGCCCCGTTCCGTCCATGTATGCGATCCCTCCTCCTCATAACGTCCACTCACTACACCCCCAACTCCCCATCTTCCAGCCTGCCCCTCCATTTCTCATGCTGCATCCGCCCCATCCCCTTCCCCCTCCAATTCGCCCACCCACCTCACGCCCTTCATCCACCCATCTCTGCCCCAATACACCCACCATGCCACGCCCTTCATCCAGACCCCTCTTCCTTCATCTACCCCCTCTGCCCCAATACACCCACCATGTCACGCCCTTCATCCACCCCACCCCCCCTTCCCCAAATGCACCCACCATGTCACGCCCTTCATCCCTTCCCCCTTCCACAATACACCCACCATGTCACGCCCTTCATCCACCCCCCCTTTCCCAGTGCACCCACCATGTCACGCCCTTCATCCACCCCCCCTTTCCCCAGTGCACCCCACCATGCACGGCCCATGTCACGCCCTTCATCCACCACCACCCCCCCCCCACTTCCCCAGTGCACCCACCATGTCACGCCCTTCATCCACCCCCCCTTTCCCCAGTGCACCCACCATGTCACGCCCTTCATCATCCCACCACCACCCCCCCCACTTCCCCAGTGCACCCACCATGTCACGCCCTTCATCCACCCCCCCCCCCCTTTCCCCAGTGCACCCACCATGTCACGCCCTTCATCCACCCCCCCTTTCCCCAGTGCACCCACCATGTCACGCCCTTCATCCACCCCCCCCCCTTTCCCCAGTGCACCCACCATGTCACGCCCTTCATCCACCCCCCCTTTCCCCAGTGCACCCACCATGTCACGCCCTTCATCCACCCCCCCCTTTCCCCAGTGCACCCACCATGTCACGCCCCCTTCATCCACCCCCCCTTTCCCCCCAGTGCACCCACCATGTCACGCCCGCCCTTCATCCACCCCCCCCCCCCACTTCCCCAGTGCACCCACCATGTCACGCCCTTCATCCACCCCCCCCCCATCCCCAGTGCACCCACCATGTCACGCCCTTTCATCCCCCCCCCCCACTTCCCCAGTGCACCCACCATGTCACGCCCCTTCACCACCCCCCTGCCTCTGCACAATACACCCACCATGTCACGCCCTTCTTCCACACACACCCTTCCCAATATACACCCACCATGTCACGCCCTTAATCCCCCCCCCCCCCCCCCCCAGTTCCCATACACCCACCATGTCACGCCCTTCATCCACCCCCCCCTCTGCCCCAATACACCCACCATGTCACCCTTCCCTTCATCCACCCCCACCCCCTTCCCCAACACACCCACCATGTCACGCCCCTTCATCCAACCCCCTCTGCCCCCCAATACACCCACCTTGTCACGCCCTTTATCCACCCCCTTCTGCCCCAATACACCCACCTTGTCACGCCCCTTCATCCACCCCCCCTCTGCACAATACACCCACCATGTCACGCCATTTATCCACCCCTCTGCACAATATACCCCACCATGTCACGCTCTTTTCATCCCCCACCCCCTCTGCACAATACACCCACCATGTTGTCACGCCCTTCATCCACCCCCTCTGCACAATACACCCACCATGTCACGCCCTTTATCCACCCCTCTCTGCCCCAATACACCCACCTTGTCACGCCCTTTATCCACCCCCCCCTGCACAATACACCCCACCATGTCACGCCCCTTATCCACCCCCCCCTCTGCCACAATACACCCACCATGTCACGCCCATTATCCACCCCCTCTGCACAATACACACCCACCATGACACGCCCTTCACCCACCCCCCTCTGCCCCAATACACCCACCATGTCACGCCCTTCATCATCCCCCCCCTCTGCACAATACACCCACCATGTCACGCCCTTCATCCACCCCCCCCCCTCTGCCCCAATACACCCACCATGTCACGTACACCTTCATTCATCCACCCCCCCCCCCCTTCCCCAATACACCCCCCATGTCACGCCCTTCATCCACCCCCCATCTGCCCCAATACACCCACCATGTCACGCCCTTCATCCACCCCCCTCTGCCCCCATACACCCACCATGTCACGCACTTTATCCACCCCCACCCCCCCTGCCCCAATACACCCACCATGTCACGCCCTTCATCCACACCCCCCCCCCTCTGCCCCAATACACCCACCATGTCACGCCCTTTATATCCCCCCCCCCCCTCTGCCCCAATACACCCACCATGTCACGCCCTTCATCCACCCCCCCCCCTCTGCCCCAATACACTCACCATGTCACGCCCTTCATCCACCCCCCCACCACCTTCCCCAATACACCCACCATGTCACGCCCTTCATCCACCCCCACCCCCACCCCCTTTGCCCCAATACACCCACCATGTGACGCCCTTCCACACCCCTCTGCCCTGATACACTCATCCATGTCACCCCCTTCAATCGCTGTCTCTGCCCCAATACACCCACCATGTGACATCCTTCATCTGCTCCCTCTGCCCCAATACACCCACCATGTGACATCCTTCATCTGCTGCCTCTCTGCCCCAATACACCCACCATGTGACATCCTTCATCTGCTGCCTCTGCCTCAATACACCCACCATGTGACATCCTTCATCTGCTCCCCTCTGCCCCAATACACCCACCATGTGACATCCTTCATCTGCTCCCTCTGCCCCAATACACCCACCATGTGACATCCTTCATCTGCTCCCTCTGCCTCAATACACCCACCATGTGACATCCTTCATCTGCTGCCTCTGCCCCAATACACCCACCATGTGACATCCTTCATCTGCTCCCTCTGCCCAATAACCAATCCATGTCATGTCCTGCATTTGCACCTCCCATGCCCCGTCGCCCCACCCATGTTAGTCCCCCCACCCATGTTAGTCCCCCCATCCATGTTAGTCCCCCCCCCCCATGTTAGTCCCCCCACCCATGTCATGTCCTGTATTGGCACCTCCCCCATCCCCGTTCCCCTGCCTATACCACATCCTGCACCAGCGACCGCCTTACCATCACCAGTGCCATGTGTTGTATCCATGTCCTCCATGCCCTCCACCACGTTGCGCACTGCAACCACAATCCCCTTACCCCCATCTATGTCACAACCTGCAATTACGATGCGGTACCCATGGCATACCCCGCATCCACATCCCCCGTACCCCCACACATCATACCCCATCCACATCCCCCGTACCCCCACACATCATGCCCCGCATCCACGTCCCCCGTACCCCCCACATATCATACCCCTGCATCCACGTCCCCCGTACCCCCCACACATCATACCCTGCA
The DNA here is from genome assembly GCA_016801955.1 of Conus betulinus. NCBI lineage: Eukaryota > Metazoa > Mollusca > Gastropoda > Neogastropoda > Conidae > Conus > Conus betulinus. Next base: position 341,140 of record JADBJO010001958.1, on the reverse strand, counting down.
TCCACGTCCCCCACCCCCCCACATCATACCCCGCATCCACATCCCCTGTACCCCCACACATCATACCCCGCATCCACATCCCCTGTACCCCCACACATCATACCCCGCATCCACATCCCCTGTACCCCCACACATACCTGCATCCACATCCCCTGTACCCCCACACACATCATACCCTGCATCCACGTCCCCTGTACCCCCACACATCATACCCTGCATCCACGTCCCCTGTACCCCCACACATCATACCCTGCATCCACGTCCCCCACACATCATACCCCGCATCCACACCCCCGTACCCCACACACATCATACCCTGCATCCACATCCCTGTACCCCCCACCATCATACCCTGCGTCCACATCCCCAGTACCCCCCCCCACATCATACCCCGAATCCACATCCCCTGTACCCCCACACACATCATACCCTGCATCCACATCCCCTGTACCCCCACACATCATACCCTGCATCCACATCCCCTGTACCCCCACACATCATACCCCGCATCCACATCCCCCCGTACCCCCACACATCATACCCTGCATCCACATCCCCTGTACCCCCACACATCATACCCTGCATCCACATCCCCTGTACCCACACACATCATACCCCGTATCCACATCCCCTGTACCCCCACACATCATACCCTGCATCCACATCCCCTGTACCCCCACACATCATACCCTGCATCCACATCCTCCACACCCCCACACATCATACCCTGCATCCACATCCTCCACACCCCCCCACACATCATACCCTGCATCCACATCCTCCACATCCCCACACATCATACCCTGCATCCACATCCCCCACACATCATACCCTGCATCCACATCCCCCACACCCCCCCACACATCATACCCTGCATCCACATCCCCCACACATCATACACTGCATCCACATCCCCCATACCCCCACACACATCATACCCTACATCCACATCCCCCACACATCATACCCTACATCCACATCCCCCACACATACCATACCCTACATCCACATCCCCCACACCATCATACCCTGTATCCTCACCCCCCACACATCATACCCTACATCCACGTCCCCCACACATCATCCCCCATGCATCCACGACCCCCACACATCATACCCTACATCCACATCCCCCCACACATCATACCCTACATCCACGTCCCCCCCACACATCATACCCTGCATCCACGTCCCCCCACACCCCGACACATCATACCCTACATCCACGTCCCCCACACCCCCCACACATCATACCCTACATCCACGTCCCCCACACATCATACCCTACATCCACATCCCCCACACATCATACCCTGCATCCACATCCCCCACACATCATACCCCTGCATCCACATCCCCCACACCCCCACACATTATACCCTACATCCACATCCCCCACACATCATACCCTACATCCAAATCCCCAACACATCATACCCTACATCCCACGTCCCCCACACATCATACCCTGCATCCACGTCCCCCACACATCATACCCTGCATCCACATCCCCCACACATCATACCCTGCATCCACATCCCCCACACATCATACCCTGCATCCACGTCCCCCCCACACATCATACCCTGCATCCACGTCCCCCACACCCCGACACATCATACCCTGCATCCACATCCCCCACACCCCACACACATCATACCCTACATCCACATCCCCCACACATCATACCCTACATCCACATCCCCCACACATCATACCCTGCATCCACATCCCCCCACACCACCCCCACACATCATCATACCCTACATCCACGTCCCCCACACATCATACCCTACATCCACGTCCCCCCCACACATCATACCCTGCATCCACATCCCCCACACCCCCACACATCATACCCTACATCCCGTCCCCCACACATCATACCCTACATCCACGTCCCCTGTACCCCCACACATCATACCCTACATCCACATCCCCCACACCCCCACACATCATACCCTGCATCCACGTCCCCTGTACCCCCACACACATCATACCCTACATCCACATCCCCCACACATCATACCCTGCATCCACATCCCCACACCCCCACACATCATACCCTGCATCCACATCCCCCACACATCATACCCCTACATCCACGTCCCCCACACACATCATACCCTGCATCCACATCCCCATCCCCCACACATCATACCCTGCATCCACGTCCCCCACACATCATACCCTGCATCCACATCCCCCACACACCCCCACACATCATACCCTGCATCCACATCCCCCACACATCATACCCTACATCCACATCCCACATCCCCCACACCCCCCCCACACATCATACCCTACATCCACGTCCCCCACACCCCCACACACATCATACCCTGCATCCACGTCCCCCACACATCATACCCTGCATCCGCACCCCCCCACACATCATACCCTGCATCCACATCCCCCACACATCATACCCTGCATCCACATCCCCCACACATCATACCCTACATCCACATCCCCCACACATCATACCCTACATCCACATCCCACCCCCCACACATCATACCCTACATACATCCACATCCCCCACACACCCCCACACATCATACCCTGCATCCACGTCCCCCACACATCATACCCTGCATCCACATCCCCCCACACACATCATACCCTGCATCCACGTCCCCCCACACATCATACCCCTGCATCCACATCCCCCACACATCATACCCTACATCCACGTCCCCCACACACATCATACCCTGCATCCACATCCCCCCACCCCCCACACATCATACCCTGCATCCACGTCCCCCACACATCATACCCTGCATCCACGTCCCCCACACATCATACCCTGAATCCACGTCCCCCCCCACCCCCACACATCATATACCCTGAATCCACATCCCCCACACCCCCCACACATCATACCCTGCATCCACATCCCCCACACCCCCACACATCATACCCTGCATCCACGTCCCCACACATCATACCCTGCATCCACGTCCCCCACACATCATACCCTGCATCCACGTCCCCCACACATCATACCCTGCATCCACATCCCCCACATCCCCACCTGCACACCCCACACATCATCCCCGTCCCCCCCCCAACATCATACCCCACGTCCACGTCCCCCACACATCATACCCTGCATCCACGTCCCCCCCACCATCATACCCTGAATCCACATCCCCCACACACATCATACCCTGCATCCACATCCCCCACACATCATACCCTGCATCCATATCCCCCACACATCATACCCTGCATCCACGTCCCCCACACCCCCCACACATCATACCCTACATCCACATCCCCCACACATAATACCCTGCATCCACGTCCACCGTTGCCCATGACATTATACCCTGCATTCGCTCTCTCCCCCCCTTTCCCCCCACTCCCTCCGCGTATACCCCATGCGTGTCGCGCCCTGCGTTGGTGCCCCACTTCCCCCCCCCACCCCCACCTCCACCATTCGCCCATCCATTTCACATGATGTACGCATGCTCTGCTCCCTCCTGTACACCTCCCCACGTCACACTCTGTAGACCCGCTCCCACTTCCTCAGTACGCCAACCCATGTAGATCCACCCCCCCCCCACCCTCCCCCTTACGCCCATCCATTTTTACGCGCGGCATTCATTCCCTCCTCCTTCCAATTCGCCCAGCCATGGCACGCCCTGCATCCATGCCACCCTCCACACCCACCCCAGGTCGAACCCTACATCTGCGCCCCTCTGTTCCAGTACACCCATGATATCACGTCTCTCATCCTCACAACCTGTGAGCCAATATGCCACCCACGTCAAGCTTTCATCCGTCTTCCTCTGCCCCAATGACTCTCATACCGCCCTTCATTCGCGCTCCCTCTCCCCCAGTAAAACACCCATGTCACGCCCTTCATCTGTGCCCCCTCTGCCTCAATAAGACACCCATGTCACGCCCTTCATCTGTACCCCTTGGCCCAATAAGACACCCATGTCACGCCTTCTTCATCTGTGCCCCCCCCCTCTGCCTCAATAAGACACCCATGTCACGCCCTTCATCTGTGCCCCCTCTGCCTCAATAAGACACCCATGTCACGCCCTTCATCTGTGCCCCCTTGGCCTCAATAAGACACCCGCCCTGTCACGTGCCCCCTTCATCACCCATGTCCCTCTTCATCTGTGCCCCCTCAATAAGACACCCATGTCACGTCCTTCATCTGTACCCCCCTCCACTCCAATAAGACACCCACGTCACGCCCTCATCTGTACCCCTTGGCCCAAATAAGACACCCATGTCACCCCCTTCATCTGTTCCCCCTCTGCCCCACTAAGACACCCATGTCACGCCCTTCATCTGTCCCCCCTCTGCTCCAATAAGACACCCATGTCACGCCCTTTATCTGTACCCCCCCTTGGCCCCAATAAGACACCCATGTCACGTCCTTCATCTGTGCCCCCTCTGCTCCATAAGACACCACCCATGTCACGCCCTTTATCTGTACCCCCTTGGCCCCAATAAGACACCCATGTCACGTCCTTCATCTGTACCCCCTTGGCCCCCAATAAGACACCCATGTCACGCCCTTCATCTGTGCCCTTGGTCTCAATAAGCCCCAATACACACCCATGTCACGCCCTTCATCTGTGCCCCTTGGTCTCAATAAGACACCCATGTCACGTCCTTCATCTGTTCCCCCCCCCTGCTCCAATAAGACACCCATGTCACGTCCTTCATCTGTTCCCCCCCCCCCCCCCCCCCCTCCAATAAGACACCCATGTCACGCCCTCTATCTGTACCCCTTGGCCCCAATAAGACACCCATGTCACGTCCTTCATCTGTGCCCCCTCTGCTCCAATAAGACACCCATGTCACGTCCTTCATCTGTGCCTCCTCTGCTCCAATAAGACACCCATGTCACGTCCTTCATCTGTGCCCCCTCTGCTCCAATAAGACACCCATGTCACGCCCCTCATCTGTCCCCCCCCTCTGGTCCAATAAGACACCCATGTCACGCCCTTCATCTGTCCCCCCCCTCTGGTCCAATAAGACACCCATGTCACGTCCTTAAACTGTTCTCCTCTCCCCCCCCCCCCCCCTGCCCCAATAGGACACCCATATATCGCCCTTTAGGCGTGTCCCCTCTGCTAAAATGAGACACCTATATATTGCCCTTTACCTGCGCAACCTTTGTCCAGATAAGACACCCATGTCACGTCCTTAATCTGTGCCCCCCCCCCCCCCCCCCCCCCCCCCCCCCCCCCCCCACCCATGCCACGCCCTTCAGGCGTGTCCCCTCTGCTAAAATAGACACCTATACATCGCCCTTCAGGCGTGTCCCCTCTGCTAAAATGAGACACCCATATATTGCCCTTTACCTGCGCCCCCTTTGTCCAGATAAGACACCCATGTCACGCCCTTCATCCGCCCCATCTGCCCCAAAACAGTCACCCATGTCACGCCTCGTTTGTACCCCGCTGCTCCAATACGCCCATTCGTGTCGTGACCCGCTTCTTCGCCCTTCTGCCCCGATACAACCATGGCTGTCACGCCCATTATCTGCGCCATAGCTGCCCAAATATGACTCCACCCCCCACCCCCCATCACACCCTACATCCACGCTCCTTGCTCGCTCACCCTGTCACGCCCTGAAATCTCAATCCCTGTTCTCCCATCCTGTCACGCCCTGAACTCATCAATCCCCTGTTCCCCCCATCCTGTCACGCCCTGAAACTCATCATTCCCCTGTTCCCCCCATCCTGTCACGCCCTGAACTCATCATTCCCCTGTTCCCCCATCCTGTCACGCCCTGACTCATCATTCCCCTGTTCCCCCAGCCTGTCACGCCCTGAACTCATCATTCCCCTGTTCCCCCATCCTGTCACGCCCTGAACTCATCATTCCCCTGTTCCCCCAGCCTGTCACGCCCTGACCTCATCAATCCCTGTTCCCCCAGCCTGTCACGCCCTGAACTCATCATTCCCCTGTTCCCCCAGCCTGTCACGCCCTGAACTCCTCATGCCTTGTTCCCCCAGCCTGTCACGCCCTGAACTCATCATTCCCCTGTTCCCCCAGCCTGTCACGCCCTGAACTCATCATTCCTTGTTCCCCCAGCCTGTCACGCCCTGAACCATCATCATCCCCTGTTCCCCCAGCCTGTCACGCCCTGAACTCCTCATTCCCCTGTTCCCCCATCCTGTCACGCCCTGAACTCCTCAATCCCTGTTCCCCCATCCTGTCACGCCCTGAACTCCTCAATCCCTGTTCCCCCCATCCTGTCACGCCCCTGAACTCCTCAATCCCCTGTTCCCCAGCCTGTCACACCCTGAACTCATCATTCCCCTGTTCCCCCAGCCTGTCACGCCCTGAACTCCTCAATCCCTGTTCCCCCAGCCTGTCACGCCCTGAACTCATCATTCCCCTGTTCCCCCAGCCTGTCACGCCCTGAACTCCTCATTCCTTGTTCCCCCAGCCTGTCACGCCCTGAACTCCTCAATCCCTGTTCCCCCCACCCTGTCACGTCCTGAAATCCTCAATCCCTGTTCCCCCACCCTGTCACGTCCTGAAATCCTCAATCCTCTGTTCCCCCAGCCTGTCACGCCCTGAACTCATCAATCCCCCTGTTCCCCCAGCCTGTCACGCCCTGAACTCATCAATCCCCTGTTCCCCCAGCCTGTCACGCCCTGAACTCCTCATTCCTTGTTCCCCCAGCCTGTCACGCCCTGAACTCCTCATTCCTTGTTCCCCCAGCCTGTCACGCCCTGAACTCATCAATCCCCTGTTCCCCCAGCCTGTCACGCCCTGAACTCCTCATTCCCCTGTTCCCCCAGCCTGTCACGCCCTGAACTCATCATTCCCCTGTTCCCCCAGCCTGTCACGCCCTGAACTCCTCATTCCTTGTTCCCCCCGGCCTGTCACGCCCTGAACTCATCAATCCCCTGTTCCCCCAGCCTGTCACGCCCTGAACTCCTCATTCCTTGTTCCCCCAGCCTGTCACGCCCTGAACTCATCAATCCCCTGTTCCCCCAGCCTGTCACGCCCTGAACTCATCACTCCTTGTTCCCCCAGCCTGTCACGCCCTGAACTCATCACTCCTTGTTCCCCCCAGCCTGTCACGCCCCTGAACTCCTCATTCCCCTGTTCCCCCAGCCTGTCACGCCCTGAAATCCGCGTCCACTGTACCTCAGCCCATGTCAGGCCCTGGAAACAGTGCATCCTGTATTCCCACCCATATAACGCGTTCCCTGCCCCACCCTACCCCCTCCTATATCATGCTTCTTAATCCGCACCCCCTCCCCATCCACTTCCTTCACCCCCACTCAGGTCAGGCGCGGAAATCTGCACCCCCTCCCCACCCCCCTCCTATAACCCCACTCAGGTTAGGCGCAGAAATTCGCACCCCACCCCCTCCCCACCCCCTCCTTTACCCTCACTTAGGTCAGACGCGCAAACCCGCATCCCCCTCCCCCTCTCCCACTTTTGTCACGCCCTCAATTTTCCACGTATATCATGCTCTAAAATCCGCTCCCCCCTCCCCATATCTCCCTCCTTTATGAATGACCGAAAAATCTCCACGTATATCATGCTCTAAAATCCGCTCCCCCCCTCCCCATATCTCCCTCCTTTATGAATGACCGAAAAATCTCCACGTATATCATGCTCTAAAATCCGCACCCCACCTCCCCCTTTCCCACTTTTGTCACGCCCTCAAATTTCCACCTATATCATGCTCTAAAATCTGCTCCACAATCCCCATATCTCCCTCCTTATGAATGACTGAAAAATTGACTGAATGACCGACTAACCGAATGAATGACCGAACGACCAACGAATGAATGACCGAACGACCGACTGATCGACTGAACGAATGAATGAACGAACGACGACTGATCGACTGAACGACCGACTGACTGAACGACCGACTGACCGACTGAACGACCGACTGACTGAACGACCGACTGACTGAACGACCGACTGACCGACTGAACGACCGACTGACTGAACGACCGACTGACCGACTGAACGACCGACTGACTGAACGACCGACTGACCGACTGAACCAATGAATGAATGACCGACTGACTAAATGAATGAATGAATGACCGAAAGAAATGAGTTAACGATCGACTGAACGAATGAAATTTACTGAACGACCAGTTGAACGAATGAATGACTGAATGGCCAACTGACTGATCGAATGTCTAACTGAACGAATAATTGTCTGAACGAATGACTGACTGAACGAATGATGACTAAATGAGTGATCGATCGAACAAATGTACGAACGAATAACTGAACAACCGACTGAACGAATGAACGTCTGAATGAACGACCGACCAAATACATTTACGAACGAATGCCTGAACGACCGACGGAATGAACGACTGAATGAGCGACCGACCGAACAAAGGTACGAATGAGTGTACGATCGATTGAACGAATGCATATCTGAATGGCCGATTGACCGACTGAACGAATGAATACCTGAATGACCGATTGACCGACTGAACGAATGAATATTTGAATGATCGACTGACCGACTGAACGAATGAATGATTGAATAAGCGACCAACCGAACATATTTACGAACGAATGACTGAACGATCAACTGATCGACTGAACGAATGAATGTATGAACGACCGATTGACCGACTGAACGAATGAATGAATGAATGTGCGACCAACCGAACACATTTCCGAACGAATGACCGAACAATCAACTGACCGACTGGACGTGCGTTTTTCGTCCGTGGAGTCGACGAGACCCAATGACAGACAGGAACGGATGTGCAAAACGTCAAACCGATGAACGGGAGACTGGAGAAAAGAGGAGAAATGTGGTCATGAACAATGACGGTCGAGAGGAGACGACGACAACGACCGGAGAAGAAACAATGATTGACCGGAGGGCAAGAAGAGAACGCCACAACGATCAATGAACGATGGGCCTTCGACAAAAGGAAAAAGGTCGTCGGGAGAACTTTAAGCATGACAACTGACGGACGGAATGAGAATAGGAGAACGTGGTGATTGTGTATGGCAAACGGGATGGAAAAGGAGAACGCAGATGCTATGAATGAATCAGACGGGGTTGAAAACAAGAGTGTGACGACTATGAGAAACACCTGGACAATGACATTAAAAAAAGCCTTTAAATCTGTGGAAAAAATTCCAACGCAAATTACAATCAGCACCACTCAGGACAAAGACGTTAACTGCCATCATGAGGAGACAGAGGAACGTTGCTTGAGCTCTACAACAAACAGAGAGAAAAGAAATCTAAGTGCGCTAACAGTTCAGGATTCATCCAATGGAGAGGACTTTCCATCACTCTGTCAAAGAAGTCGTCATCGCAGTCAAGTCGTTGAAACATGGCAAGGCTGCAAGCACTGACGACATCCCTGCAGAACACTTGAACACGGCGGACAGACGGTAAATATATAAACATAGATGTATGAAGTACCATGTGCATCAAAATCTGGCACACTGACGACTGGCTGACGCCAAAGAGACTTGATCACCAAACCTCCCACCTCTACAGACAGGAAATCCTCAACACTGCCAGAACAACCGCCACATCAGTTAGATCAGTAATGGAAGCAACGCAATGTTCGAAATCACCCTGAACAGATTGCAGTTGCACTCGGATCCCGCTGTACCTGAAAGGCTGAAGTATCATCGAACAGATCTTTAACCCTTCGCCAAGCACCTGCAACAGCGGAAGGAGTCTGACAGAGACTGTCTAGAGGTGCCACATGTGCTACAGTGAAGTATGAATCTGGCTCCTGCATGCACGGGTGGATTTCATTTTACTATAAACGAACTCGACATGGACCTGGAATAAAGAACCCAATCGCAGAAATGAGACATCATTGCAAAATACGTCGGATATACTGATCATACCACCACTAAACAAGCGTGCCAGACCATCAAACAGCACATTGGGCACACAAAGATTAGCTGACACCAGCAAAGCAAAGAAACAAAGTTGGCATTGCCATGAAGGTCCAACGCCCCGCTAAAATAATCATCCAGGAAAGTGTTGAAAAAGCGAGATGAGGAGAAGACTAGTACAATGGACTGACCATTGCAGAATGGACAGGGACGCCCGTCTGCAGAGCCCAAGGTACCAGAATACAACCGACAGAGCTGGAGTAATCCGGTGATCAGTTCTTCAATGCGATGCCCCAGTGACTTCACACGGACCTAGGAAAAAATGTTGGGTATTAGTTATACAAAGCCAAAATTATTCTTGTATCTTAAATGATTTATTGTTTAATCCAGAACGTGTGCGTAATTATCGGAATGAGGTGCATGTTCACATTTTTCTGTAGATACACGGCTTTGATATGTTCTTGAGTCACAGAATATAGAATGGTTACATCAACAGAATTCTCAGATGATAAAATATTAATGTTTTTTCACCTGTTTGTCAGTGCAATATAATCATTATCAAATCTGACCTGTCCGTTCTCTTAGTGAAACATGACAGGCACAGTTGGACCTGATGAAACAGATAAAAGAACAAACTTGCATTTTTAGTAAAGTTCATTTGTCGCCAGAGTCCAAGAATACTTTGTTCGTTTCTGAAGACAAAGCACTTTGAATAGAAACTATCAGCTTTGGACAACTTGCCTTCTTCTGAAAGAGACACGGAATGAATTCAATATACTTTCATGTACTGGACTGCCGAGAGCTAATTGAATAGCTGCGCTGTCTGTAGATTGTTTTTTGTTTTTTGTTTTTTTTTACAAGCTATGCAGGATTGATAAATAAACTTCTTGTTCATAAATCAGTTTTGATTGGACGAGGCTGGTGACTGTGGTAACAGAGGTTTATTGTTGTTTATGTCTTGATCCCATGGTTAAGCATCACTTACTGTCAGATATATACATTTTCCTTGCTGCCACTATCAAATTCTCAGTATGAAATTGCCAATGTAATGACTAGTCAAGTAAACATTTAACAACTTCGTCTTGTGAATATTGCAACGTTTGTCATCAAATCCTTGATGTTGCAGCAATCATGTCGGATTCTTCCCGTTACAAAAATCGTTATTGGTGTTTCTCTCCCCGAATAAGCAAGCCCACATTCAGATTCTCCCGACTGGAAGATTGCTGATATAAAACTTCGCTTTTTTTCTACTAACTTTCATATTTTCGAGCAGTTTTGCAAGTTA
>JADBJO010001958.1:310000-317500 GCA_016801955.1 Conus betulinus | reverse complement strand
GGGCAGAAGGAGGGAGCTGGGAGGGTGGAGGTGGGAAACGGGAAGAGGATCAGTTTTTTAAAAAAGCGGAATTTACCGTGAATCATAGCGCTGAGAGACATTTAAAAAAAAAAAAAATGAAAATTACCACAGTGGCAGTAATTGCTGGCAACATTACACCTATTGCTTTTATCAGCAGTATTTTTCGCGTACAACGGCAACTGCTATTTCTAGCTAATACTGCTATTCCTGGTGGTGCTACGCCACGACTCGTGCTGCTGCTACTACTGCTACCACCACCACCACCACTACTGCTACTGCTACTACTACTACTACTACTACCACAACTGCTACTACTACTACTACTACTTCTTCTTCTTCTTCTTCTTCTTCTTTTGCTACCATACGACAGACGAATTTACAAAATGTTGTCAACAATGGCGCTGAGCATGTGCATTTCAAATGCACTCTCTCTCTCTCTCTCTCTCTCTCTCTCTCTCTCTCTCTCTCTCTCTCTCTCTCTCTCTCTCTCTCTCTCTCTCTCCACGCCCAACAGTCAGAGAAGACGTAAACTAAATAAAAGGGTGACGGGGTACGGATCAGAACGCTTCTTGGAAGTTACAATTTTCGGAAAGCTTTCACGTGTGGTCAGGTCTGCTTGGCGAATAGAGAAAGGGGGGTTGGTTGCAGGTGGAGGGACTCAAGACAAGATAATTTATTCATGATGAGGCCATTGCCCCTCATGAAGGGGTGCTAGCAAGTACAATCCCAAAAAGCACCCTAAGGATACACACAGACATAACCAATACATGTTCATAAACTATTCTAAGGTAACATAGAAGACCGCGGTTTGAACGCTTTAAAAAAGATAAAACTGACAAGTTTCTGACTGTTCGTTCACAAGTACACGCCAAAGAAGTGCTAATCTGAAGTGACTGGGACTTTAGAATACTTCAAAGGTATATACTGAGCTCTTAATTTTTGCAGGGCAGGAGAACATAACACAAAAATGAACTTCACTTTCTATCTCCTCTCTGCCGAGTTGGCATAATAAATCTGCATTGCTATGGGGTCGCTGGCGATAATAGTGCACTGCAATTTCAGAAATACCGAGTCTGAATCCAGAAGTTACTAATTTTAAATGCCTGTCCAGATTCAACAATAGATAGGTTTTAATATTAGGCGCAGTGCAAAAAGATCTATACACGTTAAATCTTTCGCTGTTACTCACATGATAATTCCATTCTTGCCATCTGTATGCAATCAGTCTATCTCTAAAAAATCCGAAGAAAATCATCAATTGCATCAACACCTTGGTTCAGCCAGACATAACCAAACCCATACATATATATTTACAACGAACATTTGAGGCCCAGTCTCTCTTTGTCACGTTCGTCCAAATCATACAACATACGATATGCCTTATATGGTAATCTATGCTCATCCATTCTAGTTAATTTAACCCAAAACCTAATACATTTTAAAGCAGAATTTATGTACATAGGATATCTGTACGTTTCTCCATATATCAGATCGTTTGGTGTTCGTATGTCGACGCCTAAGAAACGTTTGAGTCCAAACAGATGTACTTTTTCACAGTGTAATGCTGCATTGTCTAGTCCCCATAACTCCGCACCGTACTGAACCACAGGCTGAATCTGAGAGTCAAAGAATTTTAGAATGTGTTTAGACAGTTATTTTTCAACTGATACAATTTTTGCAATATACGTAACTAAGCATTCTTGGCTCGACTAGAAAGATTATTGCACGCTGCTACAAAACTAATTTCTTGTAGAAAAATAAATTCCCAGTTACTTGTACACATTTACAACAGGCATGGTTATTCCATTATAGTCCATTTCTCACTAGCAGATAAACAACCCCCTTCCCTACACACAACAATATTACTTTTGTTCATATTCACCTTCAAGTGTAACGCTGCCGCTGCACGACACAGACTATTGATCTGTGTTTGCAGGCCAATGACCGTTTTAGCCACTAATGCAGATGGAGGGACCCTAGTGTGAAAGGAAAAACGTTGGCCGTAGGATTTAGGCCTAAAAGGAGGAAGTCTGTACACGTGGATGTCAGAAAGAAGTACGTTGGTCATGTTTTGGCCTGAAAAAAAGGGAGTGTATTGATATGGATGTCAGCAGCAGAACGAAGATGCTGAAGAGGTGTGGACAGACTGAAGGGTTCAGAGTGGCACGCTGGAGCCTGGTCTTCAAGGGACCTTAGGCCTAAACAACAGAAGAGGGAGACCAGAATATGTCTCTTGTTCAAGGCGAAGGGGAACAACAGAGACAGGTGCAACACGAGCATGGCAAGAGGATCAGAAAACACGTCGTGCAGCACTGTTCTGGATTGAACTGACGCCAGATCCTCAGCACTGGGAAAGATGTTCCGTTATCTAGAGTACACTGGACAAAGGAGCGTAATAAAGAAGAGACAGCTTCTTCATTAAGTTTGGAACGGGAGGAACCGATTCTTCTGCGCTCGACGTGAAGGGTGCGACAAATGCAAGGGAAGTGAGATAATGAAACGAGGGTTTCGTCAACCAGTTCACCCAGATCGCTCACCGGTTGAGACAATCTAATCTGTCTTGTCTTGTTTGCATGCTAAAGAAGAAAGATCTGTGAAACAACGAAAGAAACAAACAGAAACAAACAAAGGGAAAAAGGGGAAGAGACAGTTCTAAAACCGACGCTGGAGACAAGGAAGACAAAGGGTTATGGCCGTCATAAGACGCTGCTTTGTCATGGAACAAAGAACTAGAAAGACATCATTTCACACGACATTCTGAAGTCCATGATCATTGCTAAGCGTGCTAATTATGTGCATTTTATAGGTCCTTCAACATCGCTTTCCATATCGCAAATCCAGTCCGCTCAAAAATGAAAAGAGAAGAACAAATACAAGGTTTGACAGTTACATATTTCAGTATAAAAAGGTTGCAGGAGGGAGGGAGGTGGAGGGTACAAACCAAAGGGAGAGAAAAAAAATGAAATCGACTTCGCGGGAGGCAAATAAAATACAACTTGTATAATAAAACAAATCAGCATGAATAAAATGTGCACGAACTGATCACAAATCGGCAGATATGAGAAACAGAGAAGCAGCTGTTCCGTCCTGCTGCTCCCCAAGGTAACTACCAGATTCCATCATGAAATTCCAAATCAAAATATTTATTTCCGTTTCCAATGACTGTCACGACTTATGACCCTGAGGCTCTCAATAAGCGCTAGTGCAATGAACGATACTCAACCGATAAAGAGAACACAAAAAGCATAGAATGTGGAATACAGACTGGGAAAAATCACCGAAGGTACTGTCCAAACCGCCCCAACCCCAAACCAAAAGGACAGAGAAAGCAATCGTCAGGACAGTGTGGAAAGTCATGTTTACTTCTGGCAAGACTCAATGGCTGATGCACTGCACATGGCTGAGTTTTGTGTACATGTTCTAGGATGCCAACCGTCCAGCTTGTGTAGCACACATTGGCTTATATGGCCTTTAGTGCGCAAGCCATATTCTTGTTTCCTCTTCTCTCTCTCTCTCTCTCTCTCTCTCTCTCTCTCTCTCTCTCTCTCTCTCTCCCTCTCTCTCTCTCTGCGTGCGTGCGTGCGTGCGTGCGTGCGTGTGTGTGTGTGTGTGTGTGTGTGTGCTGACAGAACTTTTTCCTCTGCATGACTCCTCGGATTGACTCCAAGTGGTCGGCTGGACCACAACAACATGACAGTGACTGAACCATCATTACACACAGCATTACACACAGCAACAACATGACAGTGACTGAATCCACATTTCACACAGCATTACACACAGCATTACACACAGCATTACACACAGCAACAACATGACAGTGACTGAACCAGCATTACACACAGCATTACACACAGCATTACACACAGCAACAACATGACAGTGACTGAACCATCATTACACACAGCATTACACACAGCATCACACACAGCATTACACACAGCAACAACATGACAGTGACTGAACCACCATTACACACAGCATTACACACAGCAACAACGTGACAGTGACTGAATCACCATTACACACTGCGGATCTCATTTTGTTCATCAACACGTCCCAAGGTCTAAGCTGCCACAGAGAGGACACGTTGTTGCGCCAGGTGAGCAAAAATATGCTGCACCTTTCGGATAAGTGTACAGGGTCTCCTTCATTTTACGGCGAAAGTAATGTCATGCCACGCGTGCGCCAGGTATCCTATACTTAACGGCGAAATAACATAGCGTTACGCGAAGATCGGGTATCCCACACTTTACGGCGAAAGTAACATTGTCAGGCGTGCACCGAGTATCCTACACTTTACGGCGAAAGTAACATTGTCAGGCGTGCACCGAGTATCCTACACTTTACGGCGAAAGTAACATTGTCAGGCGTGCACCGAGTATCCTACACTTTACGGCGAAAGTAACACAGCGTCAGGCGTGCACCGAGTATCCTACACTTTACGGCGAAAGCAACATAGTGTCAGGCGTGCACCGGGTATCCTACACTTAACGGCGAAAGTAACGCAGTATCGCGTGCATTGGGCAGTCAACACGTTACAGACAAAGTAACAACGCCAGGCGTGCACCGGGTGTCCTACACCTTACAGAGAAAGTCACATGATGCCAAGTGCGCACGGATATCCTGCCCATCACGGAGAAAGTGCCATGTTGCAAGGACTGCACGGATATCCTGCCCATCACGGAGTAAGTGCCATGCTGCAAGGAGTGCACGGATATCCGACACATCACGGAGGAAGTGCCATGTTGCAAGGAGTGCACAGATATCCTGCCCATCACGGAGGAAGTGCCATGTTGCAAGGACTGCACGGATATCCTGCCCATCACGGAGTAAGTGCCATGTTGCAAGGAGTGCACGGATATCCTGCCCATCACGGAGGAAGTGCCATGTTGCCAGGACTGCACGGATATCCTGCGTCCTGTGGCGTAGTCTCATGGATGCCACCTTGCACGCTATAGGAGTAAGAAAAAAGAACATGGTGTTAGATGTGGACAAATAGTCTCCATGTTACGCAGAAGGTAACATGCTGCCAGACATGAACGGAAATCCTGCACCGAAAGTAACATGATGCCAGACGTGAATGGAAATCCTACACCGAAAGTAACATGGTGCCAGCCGTGAACAGAAATCCTACACCGAAAGTAACATGGTGCCAGCCGTGAACAGAAATCCTACACCGAATATCACATGATGCCAGACGTGAATGGATATCCTACACCAAAAGTAATATGATGCCAGCCGTGAACAGAAATCCTACACCGAAAGTAACATGGTGCCAGCCGTGAACGGATAAACCGTAAATAACAGGCTTCGAGTTATGAATGGATGTCCTACACCAGAAATAACATAATGGCAGATATGAACGAGTATCCTGCATCGAAAATAAGAGGATGCAAGTTATGAATGGACACCCCCACTTCAGAAATAACATAATGGCAGATGTGAACGGGTACTCTACTCCCGAAGATAACAGGGTGCCAGATGTGAACGGTTATATCAGAAACCGAAAACAACATGGTGCCAGATATGAACGGATATTCCCACACCGAAAACAACATGGTGCCTAGTTGACCCAGCAATGACGCAACGTGTTCGCAGTTTGATGATCCGACCGACATTTTTTTTTTTTCTTTTTGGTCATTTTCATTGCCTTCCCCTGCCCATATATGTGCAATCTCAAAATGGTTATTCTCATCTGTCACAACGTTATGGTGCATGTGGACATCACGCATGAATGCATACATGTATCCAACATCTGCAATAAGGGGACGGCCCTAACACACAGCCATGGTGGAGGAGGAAGGATGGTGAGTACTAGTAAGAGAGCAGAAATGGAGGTTTCAGTTTCATGAAGGAGGCGTCACTGCGTGCGGACTAGTCCATATTATACGCTACACCGCATCCGCTAAGTTTTGAGATCACACTACGCATGAATTAAAGCTAATGGATAAATGAATTAACAACTAAGATGAGAGAACTGAAGAAGAGGGTCTCGTGGCTACGACTTAGCAGATGTCTGACCTACACATTAGCCCAATGCGCTGGTCAGACTTTGAGTGCCTAGCTAACATTGGTTGTGTCTTTTTTCTCTCTCTCTCTTTTTTTTCCAAGTTAAGCACAGTTTACATGTACCCCGCATAATTTTCCAAAATAAAAGCCACGATTTTGAAATTGGGAACAGATTTAATTCATTATCTTGTTCCAACGTACATTGAATTTCATTGGGATCGAATGAACGGTTGTTGATTTACAGACAATTAAACAGAGGATGGGTCGAAATCAAGTTCGCAAAATCTGTTCAGTTCACAAAATCATTTCAATAGTGGGTGTGGCCACCGCCATTGGCGAGACATTCCACGCAGCGACTCCTCATCGAGTTGACCAGTGTTCTGATGACCCTCTGAGGGATTCTCTGCCATTCCAGTTGCAGCATTTGGAAGAGATCCTGGCGGTCTCTGGGAGGTGGATGGTTCCTTTCACACGTCTCCCCAACTCATCCCACATATGCTCGATGGGATTGAGGTCGGGACTATACGCCGGGAAGATCATCCTGTTGATGCCGGCCTGCACAATGAAGTTTTCGGCCACCCGGGCCTATGTGGCCGAGCATTGTCGTCTTGGAAGACTGCCATGGGTCCTATCCGTTGCATGGTCGGAACACAACGAAAGGCGCCAGGATTTCATCCCGATAGCGGATGCCTGTGAGGTTTCCATCAATATGGTAGAGTGGTGTCTTGTGGTGGAGGCTGAAGGCACCCCATACCATAACAGAGATCCTCCCCCAAAGGCCCTGGTCTGGCGAACAGCTGCATCAATGTAACGTTCACCAACACGCCTCCAAACTCTAGTTCGGCCGTCATTGTGTTCAAGACTAAACCGCGACTCATCTGAAAAGAGGACCTGGGACCACTGTTGTTGGTTCCATCTCACATGACGATGCAGAAAGCTCGGCGAGCCAGCCTATGGGCTGCTAGCAGTCGTGGTCGAACAGCTGGGCGACGTGATCTGAGGCCGAAGTGGTGAAGACGGTTTCGTATGGCTTGACGGCTGAGGATGGTGTTATTTGCCATACGAAGCTGCCTTTGGATGCTGGTGGAAGTGGTATCCCGCTGCAATAGGGCCTGCCTCTCGATGAAACGATCTTCTCTGGGAGTAGTCTGCCTAGGCCGACCTGACCGTGGCCTCTCTTCAACGCTGTTGGTCGCCCTAAAACGCTGATTCAGTCTAACAATAACTGAATGATGCACACCAAGTCGTCGCGCCACTTCAGCCTTTGCAATGCCATCTTGTATCCACGCAATCGCCCTGGTTTTGTCAAAGGTGCTAAGTTTTCTTCGTGGTGGCATGGTGAGAAAAGGGCTGACAGTAACCAACCCCGCTTTAAACAGCCAAAAAGAAAGGGGCATAAAACTCACTTGAGAGACTGCTGCTCTTGCACGGGAAAAAAGAATTTTTCATTTTACACACATCTTGTGT
>JADBJO010001958.1:265000-305000 GCA_016801955.1 Conus betulinus | reverse complement strand
TGCACAACGTGAAGCCAGTCGAAGCCAGCATGCCTGGCAAGGTCAAAGTGTTCGTCAACTCTTGCTCCCTGTATAGACGGCTTGGCTAAAACAAAGCAAGTTAGACAACGGCAATGCAAAAAGAGATAAATAAATACAAACATCTCTGGCATGTGATGGAAAATAGATCAGGCGTGTTACAAGTGACACGGTGTTTCGTTTCGTGAAGCAATCGCCAGGCAAGGGGGGTTGGTCTTGTGGTTTGAGTGCTGGTGTGAGGGGCGAGGGATTTTTTTCCAGTGAAGAGGTCGAATCTTGGCTGGATGTGCTTTACTTTCGAACCTGTGTGTGTGTGTGTGTGTGTGTGTGTGTGTGTGTGTGTGTGTGTGTGTGTGTGTGTGTGTGTTCTTTTCTTAAGTTTCCCTACAATCATCTCATAAATTGCGCCAGACAGAACAGCAAGGAATCTTTGTTAAAGTGGCTAAAGCCGAAAAATAAAAAAATAAAAAAAATAATCGTCTTCTTTAAAGGTACGCGAATGTTAGAGCGTTGTGTGAGCCACTTCTGAAAACACAGCTTGCAGATGACTGCAGTCAGCGACAGAAGGGTAGATCTCAGTGATGATCCATTCACCCCTTACCTCTTGAATGTGTGTTTCAGTTACCGTATCGGACATTGCTGTCATTGTAGTCGTGTTTGTTGTCATTGTTTTTTTTGTTTGTTTTTTTTTTTATAGAATTATACAACATGGACATGTTCATGCGATACTGATAATGGTATTAAGATGTTCATGCGATACGAGAATGGTATTAAGACTACAATTTTGATTTTTTTTTTTTTAACAATATTGAATGAACTGGACAACGTACGCTGTTTTGGGGGTTTTGTTTATAATTCAAATAAACTTTATCCTATGTAGGGTTGAATATTTTCTTATAAGATGCACATTCGGGAAAACAAATGTTTGCTGAAGAAAGAGACAGACAGCCAGACAGACAGACAGACAGACAGACAGTCAGACAGACGGCACTCCCTGTTTTTGTTTGGTCATTTGGCTTGGTTTTTGTTTCCTACCTGCGTGCGTATACATTCCTACGTAGACAGAAATGGAAACTCCAGTCTGGGTTCACTTGTAGGTTCAGAATTATCTCCCTTGCCTTCTCTCTCCCTCTCACCCCCCCCCCCCCCCCAAACCCCCACTCCTGTACATTCCAGTGTCCACAGATATGGAGACCAGTCAGGGTTCACAGGCTTACACTCAATCATCGAAAACTCCCCTTGATTTCATTCCTCTAACGCTGAACGAAAACCGCCAGCCGTTGTGTTCTGAGAAGATGTCTATAGTGAACGTTGAGCCCTAGTGTTGATTTCTTTCCCCTAATGCTGAAGGGAAACCGCCAGCCATTGTGTTCTGAAGAGAAGATGTCTGTTGTGAACGTTGAGCCCTAGTGTTGATTTCTTTCCCCTAATGCTGAAGAAAAACCGCCAGCCAGCCATTGTGTTCTGAAGAGAAGATGTCTGTTGTAGTGAACGTTGAGGCCTGGAGTTAGGGAACTACAGCTGACGGGACGAGCACTTGGTCAAGTGTGTAAATTCCTTCCGCTAAAACATGCCATCGCGGAAAGGAGAAAACCAGCTGAATCTTACAGAAACTGTCTAAGACTGAATGATGCTTGCAGAAGACTGGTGATGATAGAGAAACATCTGAAGGCTGTGTGTGTGTGTGTGTGTGTGTGTGTGTGTGTGTGTGTGTGTGTGTGTGTGTGTGTGTGTGTGTGTGTGTGTGTGTGTGTGTGTGTGGTGTGTGTGAGAGAGAGAGAGAGAGAGAGAGAGAGAGAGAGAGAGAGAGAGAGAGAGAGGGAGGAGGCAGATAGAAAAGGTAAACGGACACATAAATAAACAATGAAAGACATAGACAGACATAGGTAAGTTGGTAGGATTGAGAGGGGGAGGAAGGAGACAGATACAGGCATGTAACAAGACACTGAGAGAAAGAGAGAGGTGGGCAGACAGGCAGACAGACAGTCAGGAAGAGAGGAGAGAGAGAGAGAGAGGAAGAGAGAGAGAGAGAGAGAGGAGAGAGAGAGAGAGAGAGAGAGAGAGAGAGGTCCACTTTTTATCAAATTGAAGAACAACAGAAAGTAGAAAGGACATTTAAAAAAAAAAAAAAAGAAGAAGAAGAAGAAGAGAAAGGAGCACACAAAAACTCAACACACAAACACACAGACACACACACACACACACACACAAACACACACACACACACACACCAACACAAACACACAACACACACACACACACACACACACACACACACACACCACACACACACGCATGAAGATGTGAATATTGTTATCATGAGATCTACGACAGCCTTAGTTACGAATATGATCAGGATGATAACGATCCCAAGAGAGAGAGAGAGAGAGAGAGAGAGAGAGAGAGAGAGAGAGAGAGAGAGAGAGAGAGAGAGAGAGAGAGAGAGAGAGAGAGAGGGAGAGAGAGAGAGAGAGAGAGAGACAGAGAGACAGAGGCAGACAGAGAGAGAGGCGGAGAGATTGTGATGGGGAGA
Organism: Conus betulinus; assembly: GCA_016801955.1. Taxonomy (NCBI): domain Eukaryota; kingdom Metazoa; phylum Mollusca; class Gastropoda; order Neogastropoda; family Conidae; genus Conus; species Conus betulinus. Next base: position 302,449 of record JADBJO010001958.1, on the reverse strand, counting down.
GGCGAGCAGGAGGTGGGGGGGGGGGGGGGGGGGGGCAGGGATGGGGGTTATGAAGGGAACGCGGGGGCGGTGGAAATGTGGTGGTAATGATTGTCAGTAAAGCCAGACAGAAAAGATGGGACACAATATGCAGGGCATTTTGGTTGGTTGGTTGGTTTGTACGTTATGTTTTGTTCGTTTGTTTGTTCTAGTTGTTGGCTTCAAAAAAAAAAAAAAAAAAAAAAAAAAAAACCGACTGCCAGCATTCGGTAGGACGAGATGGTGACGTGTTTGTTCAACTGTCTGGGTTACGTCAGTTTATTACCACACGGTAATGAGTTGCCGGTATCTTTGTCCACGGAAAGCCATTTTTTAGCGCTTCAATTAGTGAAAAACAATTAGAAACATGAAAACGGAAACGTTTATTTATTTTTCGCCTAGCATGTACCTGGTTACCCCCCAATTCCTGACCGTTTCACTGCTTTGAAAACTGATCTCAGGGTGTCTGATATAGAACACTTCACTGCTTTGAAAACTGATCTCAGGGTGTCTGATATAGAACACTTCACTGCTTTGAAACACTGATCTGGTGTCTGATATAAAACATTTCACTGCAGTGAAACACTGATCTGGTGTCTGATGATATAGAAAACGCAGATCTGGTGTCTGATATAGAACATGTCACTGCTTTGAAACGCAGATCTGGTGTCTGATATAGAACATGTCACTGCTTTGAAACACTGATCTGGAGTCTGACATAGAACATGTCACTGCTTTGACGCTGCTTGAAAACTGATCTGGTGTCTGACATAGAACATGTCACTGCTTTGAAAACTGGTCTGGTGTCCTGAAAACTGATCTGGTGTCTGATATAGAACATGTCACTGCTGCTTTGAAAACTGATCTTACAGTCCTCTGATATAGAACATTTCACTGCCTTGAAACACTGATCTTACAGTCCCCTGATTTAGAACTTCCAAACAACGCACGGGTGTTTCCATGAAATCCGACTCCTTTCTTGAAATGTGTTTTTTTTTTTTTTATTGAGAGTAATGTCACATTAAACAGTCAAACAGGTAATCGTCCATGCAGTTATCTTTTCGTGAACAATAGCTACCACAAAAATAATGAAATGAAAAAAAATGAAACGACAAAAGAAAAGAGGTGTCTAAAGAAAGAACAATCGGACAAATAAACAGAGGACAAAGAAACGTCTACATCAGAATATACAGATCGACTGAAAAATAATGATAAAAGGAAGTTTTACAAAGAAACAGACCATTCAAACTTGGATCATTTTTTGGGGGCATATATATATATATACACACAACGTACGGGTTGGCTATATATATATATATATATATATATATATATATATATATATATATATATATATATATATAAATTCTTAAAGTGCTCAACCCTTGGGGAGCAACATCTGTTAAAAATAGATGATAAAAGGAAGTTTTAAAATCAACAACAGATCTGTTTCGAGCCAGCGCTCTCGTCAGGATGGTTTTGGGGCGCCTACTGCCGGTGTGTTATATGGCCTGATGTCACTGTTTGCACGTGCGGATTGGCTGCACGTGTTGTTCGTTTTTTTTGGGTTGTTTACAGTTCAGGGTGCGTTTGCTGACAACGATTTCCATTTGTGCCTGCAGTTGTTTACTATTTCTACTTTAGTATTTAGGGTTGCTAAGTATGGTTTGCATAGTATTAACCATTTTTCTGTTGAACATAGGTTGCATCTTTTTGAATGTTATTGTATGGTGATGCCTTTTTTTGATTTTCCAGGATATGTTATAGTTTATTTTTTTTTGTCTTTAAGTCTCCAAATATATTTGCTCAGTTCTGTTTGGTTTTTTGTATTTTTCTTTGTTGAATGACTGTTTATGGTTTGCGTATCTGGTTTTGAAGTGATTACCTCCCTTGCGTCCTTAAGATTTACCTGTATGTTTTACACAGTTTTCAAGTGATTGCAGTTTTTTTTCAACACTTATTTCCTTACCACACTTCCTTTGTGTCTGACTTTTCACCCTTCACTAGCTGCTTTGTGGAGCTATTGGATTCCGTTTTTTAAACCGTTGGTGGCGGAAATATCGTGGGATTGTAGACGGTGGTATATCTCCATTTGATACCAAGAAAATTCAGCTATACTAATACGCACATTTTTAACAATGCAAACCACTGCAAAACGATTAACAAGTAGACAACATGACTGTTCGTCAAGTATATCTGATATCTTGAGGTATTTGTTTGTATTTGGCTACATTTCAACTTTCCACGTTTCATACTTGTGCCAACCGTTGATCAACTTGCGCATGTTTTCCCTAACCCTTTCTATGTAAATAAACACACACTCGTACGCAAGTTTCCAACGATTGATTAGTCATTGCTCCTTTGAAATGCATTAACCCTGTCACAGACAGACATGCACATTACTTTACAGTGCTACACCTGAACACGTATCATAATTACACGATTTTTTTCAAGTGGTTGCATCCCCTACCGGACCCCGATTTTCGTACATCAAATCGGTCCGTCATGCTGATTGATAATATGTGGTCGTGTTTCGTCACAGACTCATTCCAACCATATGTAATACACCCCATACTGTGATATGTCTCTCGTTGTCAGCAGCTTTCAAAGATCTATCACACTTCGATCGTAAGAGTGCTGCCTATTCTGGTTCAACTTCTGTCTGGGTGTCCAATAAACCCTCCGTAATGTGCCAAGGCTCTCGACAACAGCCGTCAGTTGCCGTCAGCCTTTCCTTTGGAAGAGCGTCTACAGAAAACTGGACAACTAATCGGATCTGACATAGGGTCTGACAGAATAGAGCCTGACCGACGTGACAGAATATGGTATGACTGATGTGACATAGGGTCTGACTGATCTAGCATAATAGGTACTGAGCTAGCACATGAACGAAGAGAGAGCATCAGAGACTCTGAAAACGAAACGTAAATCGTTCAAGACTGCTAGGGCTTGGTAAGTCTTGAGTTGGCATGGAAAAGAAACAAAACCAACAGCAACAGAACAAGACGGAGAGATACTGAAGGAGGAAGGGTCGTTGACTGGAATGGATAGAGAGACGTAGCAGGAGGAACAAACATGGGCAAAGCAGACAGTGAAGGGCAGGTCTAGACCAAGACAGCGACACTGTGCTTAGTGTGTCTAAGACACTGGCATGTCAGTTAGGATCTACCGTTTGTTTGTTTGTTTGTTCGTTCGTTTCTTTCGTTGAAAAAAATTCCGAAGTACCTGTGAGACATAAGGCGAAGACTCCGTCAGACAACTGATGAAGTTTCCAGGGCGTGTGCACGTGCACAACATGAAAACAGTCACCGTCATTGTGTGTGGCAAGGTCACAGTGCTCGTCAACTCAGTTCCCGTTATAGACAGCTTGGGTACAACACACAACAAAAGACGTTAAACAGAAAAAAAAACTGAATTCATACCAGTTAAGGAAAATAAATCAAGCCTCTTACAAACTGACACACATTTTTGTCATTTTGTTTTTGTCTAGTTATTCTTCAACCTTTTATTATGGTCTAAGGGAAACGAGACTCCAAGTGAAAGGTTTTTTGTTTGTTTGTTTTTAATCTCGTATGTAGTTCTTTTGTTCTCACTTTTCCCCCTTCTTCATTTATCGTTGTCAATGATAAGGCTTCGGTAGAAGGATTCGTTCATAATCTTCAAACTGCAAGCACTCAAGATCACACACACACACACACACACACACACACACACACACACACACACACACACACACACACACACACACACACACACACACACACACACACACACACACAAATATTCGATTCAACTAAACAATAAAAACTGGAAGTATCATTTCCAACTTTGTGTGTTCCGGAACCTTCCTGAAGGCAAGTTCTGGCATCATGTTCCGCTATATCCACAAGCAGACGCAGAGAGCAGATTTGATGATGTTCCCTTCTTCCGTTTAGTGCATGGGATCAGTTATCTCTCACATACACATCTGTCATTCTAGGTTAGGTCTTTTTTTTTTTCTTAAATAAATTTTGTACATTGCAAATGTTCATACAGCTGATTACATTGGTTCTCTCTTTCAATTATCACAGAATTAGATATGTTGCCCAAAATCACCAGTATGACTGTTTACCTATAGAGCTGAGTCCGTTCATCCAGACCACACATGCAGAAATATTCTCCAGAGAGAGAGAGAGAGAGAGAGAGAGAGAGAGAGAGAGAGAGAGAGAGAGAGAGAGAGATGGACAGACAGACAGACAGAGACAGACAGACAGACAGAGACAGACAGACGGACACAGACAGACAACATTGTCTGTTTTCCACTTGCGTATCTGTACATTCCAGTGTCGACAAAAATGGAAACATCAGTCAGGGCCGGTGTCACATGAATACACGGAATGACCTCCCTTGTCTTCATTCCTCTGACGGTGAGGCGAAAACCAGCCGGCCGTGTGTTTTTAACAGATGGCTCTTCAGTACACGTTGAACCTCCACAGTTTGGGAAGGATGGATGATCCTTTAGTAGACGTTGAACCCCCACAGTTTGGGAAGGATGGGTGATTCTTTAGTAGACGTTGAATCTCCACAATTTGGAAGGGTGGATGATTCTGGTAACGTTGAACCTCCACAGTTTAGGAATGATGGATGGTTCTTTAGCAGACGTTGAATCCCCACAGTTTGGAAATGATGAATGACAAACAGAGCAGCTGGCAAAGGGTATACACTCTGTCTGTTAAAAAGCCTTAGAGAGCCAATCGTGCCAAATATGGTACATCAATTTTGACTAACGTTGCTGCATGTTCATGGGACACACCACTGAGCTGGGAACATCAAGACAGCTGCTTTTCTCCTGGCTTGAATAGTTCTGTCCTTTGCAGTTCCAATCCATCTTTTGCATTAAACAGGCACTTCCTTTCCCACCTCGTGTTTATCTCATGGCTGACACACTGCTACACACTCACTGTGCTGACCGCTGTTTTCACAGAAAGGTGAGATGGCTGCAGCTTATCTTGCTCATGGTTGCGGAATGCTTATGTCTGAGGAGTGTTGTGGCATACTGCTGTGTGTCAGCAGAGAAGAAAAGTTGTGTTTATCTGTGTAATTTGTGCATGTGCCTGATATGGCACATATCGCCTCTAGAGGAAAAAAATAAGGAACAACTCTCTTTGTTTGTGCCAGATATGTCACGCTGGGCTGTTACAGAAATTCTGAAGTACATTTCCTCAGAACACACCCTTTTTCTTAATGAATTCTTCAACATTAAAAAAGACATATTATGCTTATTCTTCACCAAGATAATCATAAAGAAATAAAATACATGAATGTATGTACAATATAGCCTGAAAGTGCGTTTATTCTTCTGGTTCAGTATGTCAACTGCAGTTCCAGTGACATTTTTTTTTTGTCGATTTGTCATTCCTAACACAAGCGGCTTTGAACCTTCAGGCAGCTGTGGAGATAAGTGGCTGCCTGGCAAAGGAGATTCGGATGATGATGAAGCGAAGTGTACCAAAAGAAAGGCAAACGTGGAGATGAATGGCTGCCTGGCAAAGGAGATTCGGATGATGATGAAGCGAACTGTACCAAAAGAAATGCCAGCGGAGAAAGAAAAAGCCAAGAGTGCCTCACCAGGCTGCTGAAACGTCAGATATGGACACGGACTATGACGATGTACCTTTGGCTCGGAACAGCTGCGTAGCCAAGGGCTGCACAGCCCAATGCTTTGTTGGCTGCATCAAGTGCAGAGTTTATGCTGCGCCTCAACAAAGACAGGTTTCTCCAGGCCTTTCACGAGGAGAAATAAATACTGATAAATCATGGCATGCTTGTGCCAAATATCGCACATTTCTAGTCACTGCTTCGAAGACCCATTGTGCCCAAAATGACCCATTGCGTAACTTCTGTCATACTCAATGTATCGATGTATATCTTTGACTTACCTTGTTCTGGTCTCAATACAGCATCACAGTAAATGATGCAGAATTGTTGTGTCATTATTTAGAGTGTGTGGGGCTCTAAAGGATCAAAACATGCAATCGATGTAGAGGAGGTAGCCACCTGAAATATAACTTATATAGTTGTTGATGACTGAAATGTTTTTTGCATAAGTCTGGTGATGGCAGTGAAGAAAACTGAAGTGTGTGTGTGTGCGTGCGTGCGTGCGTGCGTGCGCGTGCGTGAGTGCATGCGTGTATGTGCGTGCGTGCGTGCGCGTGCGTGCGTGCGTGCGTGCGCGCGCGCGCGCGCGCGTGTGTGTGTGTGTGTGTGTGTGTGTGTGTGAGTGAGTGAGAGAGAGAGAGAGAGAGAGAGAGAGAGAGAGAGAGAGGTGGCAGGCTGACACGCAGATAGGCGCATAATTATACAAAGAGATATAGCAGTAGGGAGAAGGACAGCAAGTTATAGAAGACAGGCAGACAGATATACATAAAGACTTTGAGAGAGGGTGTGAGAGAGTGGTGGAAGAGACAGACACACAGAGAGACAGATGGGTACAAAACGAGAGAGGAGAGAGAGAGAGAGAGAGAGAGAGAGAGAGAGAGAGAGAGGTGGGGGGGGGGGAGGAGGAGGAATAACAGACAGATAGACACACGGAAAAATGGTAATGTGTTTAATAATAGTGATGATACTGACAATCATGATGATGATAATGATGACGATAATGATCGTGACGATGATGATGAAGTCGATGATGATGAAGAAAGAAAAAGAGTTGTGACAGAAACGTCGATGCAGAGAGAGAGAGAGAGAGAGAGAGAGAGAGAGAGAGAGAGAGAGAGAGAGAGAGAGAGAGAGAGGAGAGAGAGATAGGAGAAGAAAAGAGGGAGGGGTAAGGGGGCAGGGGGAGGTCGGAGACAAATAGGAGACGAATTTTTTTTTTTTTTTTTTTTTGAAGATTATCAGACCGTAAGGTAAGATAACGGTGGTTATAGCCCAGCCGACCGCATAGGCCATATCGGGGCTGATTATCTGATGAGAGAAGGCAAGCAGAAATAGTTGGTGGAGAAAGTGTGCGACGTTGTGTTTGTTCTGGCCTTTTTACTGTTTCATGCTGGGAACGCGGCAGCCAGTATTCGGTTGGATGAGAGAGAGAGAGAGAGAGGAGAGAGAGAGAGAGGAGAGAGAGAGAGAGAGAGAGAGAGAGAGAGAGAGAGAGAGAGAGAGAGAGAGAGAACGCTCCCTGCGTGTCTGTACAAAGCCATTATGTCCACGGCAATGCGAACGCCTTTCACTTATAGATTCACAATTATCTCCCTTGCCTTCATTATCCCCCCCCCCCCCCCCCCCCCCCCCCCTTTACATCCTGTGTCCACAGTCAGGGTTCACATGTACATAGGTATGATCTCCCTTGTCGTCATTGCCCGGATGCTGAGCACATGACGCTCAGACGGGTATTCTTGATGCCTGGCGTTCTTTGTCCCCGTGGAATGATCTCCCTTGTCATTGCCCGGATGCTGAACAGAAGACAGTCAGACGGGTATTCTTGATCCTGGCGTTCTATGTCCACGTGAAATGATCTCCCTTGTCGTCATTGCCGGATGCTGAACAGAACACAGACGGGTATTCTTGATGCCTGGCGTTCTATGTCCACGTGGAGCCTCAGCGCTGGGGAACGGTAGGTGACATAATAAAGCAGTTGACGGGGGGGGGGGGGGGGGGGGGGGGGGGGGGTACATTCCTTCCTGAAAACAAGGAATGGAGTTAAGGGGGAAACTGACTGGAACCTACAGTCAATGTCTGAGACCGAATGGTTCTAGCAGAGGTGTGGTGATGAAACATTTCATGGCTCGGACAGGCAGACAGTCAGACAGACAGACAGATAGACAGACAGAAGGACACAGGGAGGAGACAGGGACAGACATGCAGACATAGACAAAGACAGACATAGACAAAGACAGATAGACAGACAACGGCAAAGACAGACAGACAGAAGAGATGACGGGGCAGATACAAAAAAATAGCAGATGCATACTTAATCAACACGAGAACTAAACAAAAAAAAAAAGAGGCAATGGTGGGATTGACAGGGACGAGGAAAATAACGACAGACGTGTCAGGTGACAATGAGAGACAGACAGACAGACAGAGAGGGAGAGGGAGCGAGTCTCCGTCCCCCCCCCCCCCCCCCCCCCACCTGTGAAGGTGTTTGAAGTAGCGTCCATGTTTTGCCCAAAATGTTGTTGAAGCAAAGAACAAACAAAAGAAAGAAAGAAAGCGAAAGGAAAGCACGTCTAAAGCAAAAAAAAAAAAAAAAAACTGGCAAGGTTATAAGTCATGATGATGATCATTAGTATGATGATGACGGCGATGACATATGAGAGAGAGAGAGAGAGAGAGAGAGAGAGAGAGAGAGAGAGAGAGAGAGGCAGACAGACAGACGGACAGACAGATAGACAGACAGACAGACAGACAGACAGACGGAGATGGGTGAGGGGTGAGGGGTGCGGGAAGAGGGGCAGGGGAAGTGTGTGTGTGTGTGTGTGTGTGTGTGTGTGTGTGTGTGTGTGTGTGTGTGTGGAGGGGGGGGGGGGGGGGGGGGGACAGGGCTGATACTATGAAGAGAAAGAGGAGACGGAAGAAAGGTAGCGGACATTGTGAGCAGTGTGAAGGAAACAGGAACGATGTTTCACAGTGAGTACGGCTTTTTGGGTCGTTTGTTTCTTGCTCTTGGTTTTTTTTTCCGGTTGGGAACACGACTGCTAGTATTCAGTCGGATAAGATGGTGATCTCATTGTTTCAGCTGCCATTCTACGTCAGGCTGTTACATCACTGTGTCATTTACCCGTAACTTTGTGCGTAAAGAGTAATCCACTGAGTGAAAAAAAAAATTAGAAAGATGGAAACGGAAACGTTTAGTTTTTTTTTTCCCATGGCCTTGTGGCTGGTCAGCCCAGATTCCTTGATATTGCACTACTTTTCAACACTGACCTTATATTTCTCTGTTTTACATCTTCCAAGCAACCAATTTCATATTTCATGAAATGTGACCTCATTTCTTGAAACACACTTTTTTAAAGTAAAGTAAAAAAAAAACAAAAACAACTATACTTTAACCATGTAACACTTTGTACAATGTATCTTTTTCTGTAATCAGTAGCTAACAAAGTATGAGAAATAAACAAAATAAATACAAAATAGGAAGAAAGAAGAAAACAGAGACACAGTAGGATCGTCGTGGTAGCCATATAACTCAAAGAAATTGGACCTTTTACAGATAGACGGATAGCTCGACTGAAAGACAAAATGGTGGAAGAAGGAATAAACTAATAATAGACAGACAGAGAAACAGACCACTCAAACTTTAGTCGCTTCTACGCACCTATCTCCAAAAACTGTAATTTTTGATGCAGGTTTACCCCCAATGTTTTTGAGTCCAAACCTGTCATAAACACCGCACACACACACCACACACACACACACACACACACACACACACACACACACACACCACACACACACACACACACACACACACCACACACACATTCTCCTGTTTACTGTTAATCCCTTTGCAAAAAGTGCCAGGGCGCTCACCCAGAGCATGTACCTAAAACACATCCCTGACACAGGACTGTAGCCGACATGTGGGGAGGTTACCGAGTTGTGGAGGGCTGATTCCCTGAATATCTCCACAGCACAGAGCTGTCCGTTACAACAGCTGCCTCATCTCACTGCTACCGCCGTTCATTTCAACACAGATTCCCATCGTCACGACCATTTCCGACAGTCGGCCTTTGGCAACAGCTCTCTTCTTCATTCCGTAGGAAGTATACGGAATTAACTGTCATTCTGTCCGCATCCTACTATAATTCTCCCTGCAGAAATGACGATTCCTGTAACCGTTAACAGACGTCAACAACTCATCAACATGTTGATTACCTCCTCACTACCTTCCTCCCCTTCCTTTCCCCCATGTCATTGCCGTATGTCTGCATTGTCATCCCTGTCTACCCTCTCCTATCCAATCTGGCAAAGTCTTTATTTCTTCTCTTTATACTCAGTTCCCAGATATCTTCTTTTGATTTTGTAACATTTTTTGCTCATGATGGATGTGCTTAAGGGAATTCCAAACAAAACTTATGTTCAAAATTAACATTTTCAGCCGTCCTCTTGATGACGTATTATCAGGGTTTCGGGGGTCTATGACATTTGTGCCAAACATGCTGACGAGAACTCATGGCTGACAACAACTGCTACACATCACTGTGCTGACCGTCTGTTTACACATAAATGTTAGATGGCTGCAGCTATCTCTTGCTCATGTGCGGAATTGCTATGTCGGATGAGTGTTTGTGGCATACTCGGTGTGTCAGCAGAGAAAACAGTTGTGTTTATCTGTGTAATTTGTGCATGTGCCTGATAGGGCAACATATCGCCTCTAGAGGAAAAAAATAAGGGGATACAACTCTCTTTGTTTGTGCCAGATTGTCACGCTGGGCTGTTACAGAAATTCTGAAGTACATTTCCTCAGAACACACCCTTTTTTCTAAATGAATTCTTCAACATAAAAAAGACATATTATGCTTATTCTTCACCAAGATAATCATAAAGAATAAAATACATGAATGTATGTACAATATAAGCCTGAAAGTGCGTTTATTATTCTTCTGGTTCAGTATGTCAACTGCAGTTCAGTGACATTTTTTTCTTGTCGATTTGTCATTCCTAACACAAGCGGCTTTGAAACCTTCAGGCAGCTGTGGAGATAAGTGGCTGCCTGGCAAAGGAGATTCGGATGATGATGAAGCGAAGTGTACCAAAAGAAAGGCAAACGTGGAGATGAATTGGCTGCCCTGGCAAAGGAGATTCGGATGATGATGAAGCGAACTGTACCAAAAGAAATGCCAGCGGAGAAGAAAAAGCCAAGAGTGCCTCACCAGGCTGCTGAAACGTCAGATATGGACACGGACTATGACGATGTACCTTCGGCTCGGAACAGCTGCATAGCCAAGGGCTGCACAGCCCAATGCTTGTGTTGGCTGCATCAAGTGCAGAGTTATGCTGCGCCTCAACAAAGACATGACCGGACTCCAGGCCTTTCACGAGGAGAAATAAATACTGATAAATCATGGCATTCTTGTGCCAAATATCGCACATTTCTAGTCACTGCTTCGAAGACCCATTGTGCCCAAAATGACCCATTGCGTAACTTCTGTAATACTCAATGTATCGATGTATATCTTGACTTACCTTGTTCTGGTCTCAATACAGCATCGCAGTAAATGATGCAGAATTGTTGTGTCATTATTTAGAGTGTTGGGCTCTAAAGGATCAAACATGCAGCCGATGTAGAGGAGGTAGCCACCTGAAATATAAACTTATATAGTTGTTGATGACTGAAATTTTTTTGCATAAGTCTGGTGATGGCAGTGAAGAAAACTGAAGTGTTGTGTGTGTGCGTGCGTGCGTGCGTGCGTGCGTGCGTGCGTGAGTGCATGCGTGTATGTGCGTGCGTACGTGCGTGCGTGCGTGCGTGCGTGCGTGCGCGCGCGCGCGCGCGCGCGCGTGTGTGTGTGTGTGTGTGTGTTTGGAGAGAGAGTGGTTTTGAGAGAGAGAGAGAGAGAGAGAGAGAGAGAGAGAGGTGGCAGGCTGACACGCAGATAGGCTCATAATTCATACAAAGAGATATAGCAGTAGGGAGAAGGACAGCAAGTTATATAAAGACAGGCAGACAGATATACATAAAGACTTTGAGAGAGGGTTGTGAGAGAGTGGTGGAAGAGACAGACACACAGAGAGACAGATGGGGTACAAAAACGAGAGAGAGAGAGAGAGAGAGAGAGAGAGAGAGAGAGAGAGAGAGAGGTGGGGTGGGGGTGAGGAGGAGGAATAACAGACAGATAGACACACGGAAAAATGGTAATGTGTTTAATAATATGATTGATACTGACAATCATGATGATGATAATGATGACGATAATGATCGTGACGATGATGATGAAGTCGACGATGATGAAGAGAGAAAAAGGGTTGTGACAGAAACGTCGATGCAGAGAGAGAGAGAGAGAGAGAGAGAGAGAGAGAGAGAGGAGAGAGAGAGAGAGAGGAGAGAGAGAGAGAGAGGAGGAGAGAGAGAGAGAGAGGAGGATAGAAAAGAGGGAGGGGTAAGGGGGCAGGGGGGTCGGTCGGAGACAAATAGGAGACGAATTTTTTTTTTTTTTTTTTTTTGAAGATTATCAGACCGTAAGGTAAGATAACGGTGGTTATAGCCCAGCCGACCGCATAGGCCATATCGGGGCTGATTATCTGATGAGAGAAGGCAAGCAGAAATAGTTGGTGGAGAAAAGTGTGCGACGTTGTGTTTGTTCTGGCCTTTTTACTGTTTCATGCTGGGAACGCGGCAGCCAGTATTCGGTTGGATGAGAGAGAGAGAGAGAGAGAGAGAGAGAGAGAGAGAGAGAGAGAGAGAGAGAGAGAGAGAGAGAGAGAGAGAGAGAGAGAGAGAGAGAGACGAGAACGCTCCCTGCGTGTCTGTACAAAGCCATTATGTCCACGGCAATGCGAACGCCTTTCACTTATAGATTCACAATTATCTCCCTTGCCTTCATCCCCCCCCCCCCCCCCCCCCCCCCCCCACCCCCCTGTTACATTCCTGTGTCCACAGTCAGGGTTCACATGTACATAGGTATGATCTCCCTTGTCGTCATTGCCCGGATGCTGAGCACATGACGCTCAGACGGGTATTCTTGATGCCTGGCGTTCTTTGTCCCCGTGGAATGATCTCCCTTGTCATTGCCCGGATGCTGAACAGAAGACAGTCAGACGGGTATTCTTGATCCTGGCGTTCTATGTCCACGTGAAATGATCTCCCTTGTCGTCATTGCCCGGATGCTGAACAGAACACAGACGGGTATTCTTGATGCCTGGCGTTCTATGTCCACGTGGAGCCTCAGCGCTGGGGAACGGTAGGTGACATAATAAAGCAGTTGACGGGGGGGGGGGGGGGGGGGGGGGGGGGGGGGGGGGGGGTTTCCTTCCCTGAAAACAAGGAATGGAGTTAAGGGGGGAACTGACTGGAACCTACAGTCAATGTCTGAGACCGAATGGTTCTAGCAGAGGTGTGGTGATGAAACATTTCATGGCTCGGACAGGCAGACAGTCAGACAGACAGACAGATAGACAGACAGAAGGACACAGGGAGAGAGACAGACATGCAGACATAGACAAAGACAGACATAGACAAAGACAGATAGACAGACAACGGCAAAGACAGACAGACAGAGAAGATGACGGGGCAGATACAAAAATAAGCAGATGCATACTTAATCAACACGAGAACTAAACAAAAAAAAAGAGGCAATGGTGGGATTGACAGGGACGAGGAAAAATAACGACAGACGTGTCAGGTGACAATGAGAGACAGACAGACAGACAGAGAGGGAGAGGGAGCGAGTCTCCGTCCCCCCCCCTCCCCCCCCCCCCCCACCTGTGAAGGTGTTTGAAGTAGCGTCCATGTTTTGCCCAAAATGTTGTTGAAGCAAAGAACAAACAAAAGAAAGAAAAGAAAGCGAAAGGAAAGCACGTCTAAAGCAAAAAAAAAAAAAAAATGCAAGGTTATAAGTCATGATGATGATCATTAGTATGATGATGACGGCGATGACATATGAGAGAGAGAGAGAGAGAGAGAGAGAGAGAGAGAGAGAGAGAGGCAGACAGACAGACAGACGGACAGACAGATAGACAGACAGACAGACAGACAGACAGACGGAGATGGGTGAGGGGTGAGGGGTGCGGGAAGAGGGGCAGGGGAAGTGTGTGTGTGTGTGTGTGTGTGTGTGTGTGTGTGTGTGTGTGTGTGTGTGGAGGGGGGGGGGGGGGGGGGGGGGGCTGATACTATGAAGAGAAAGAGGAGACGGAAGAAAGGTAGCGGACATTGTGAGCAGTGTGAAGGAAACAGGAACGATGTTTCACAGTGAGTACGGCTTTTTGGGTCGTTTGTTTCTTGCTCTTGGTTTTTTTTCCGGTTGGGAACACGACTGCTAGTATTCAGTCGGATAAGATGGTGATCTCATTGTTCAGCTGCCATTCTACGTCAGGCAGGCTGTTACATCACTGTGTCAATTTACCCGTAACTTTGTGCGTAAAGAGTAATCCACTGAGTGAAAAAAAAAAAAAAAAATTAGAAAGATGGAAACGGAAACGTTTAGTTTTTTTCCCCCATGGCCTTGTGGCTGGTCAGCCAGATTCCTTGATATTGCACTACTTTTCAACACTGACCTTATATTTCTCTGTTTTACATCTTCCAAGCAACCAATTCATATTTCATGAAATGTGACCTCATTTCTTGAAACACACTTTTTTTAAAGTAAAGTAAAAAAAAAAAAAAAAAACTATACTTTAACCATGTAAACATTTGTACAATGTATCTTTTTCTGTAATCAGTAGTAGCTAACAAAGTATGAGAAATAAACAAAATAAATACAAAATAGGAAGAAAGAAGAAAAACAGAGACACAGTAGGATCGTGGTAGCCATATAACTCAAAGAAATTGGACCTTTTACAGATAGACGGATAGCTCGACTGAAAGACAAAATGTGGAAGAAGGGAATAAACTAATAATAGACAGACAGAGAAACAGACCACTCAAACTTAGTCGCTTCTACGCACCTATCTCCAAAAACTGTAATTTTTGATGCAGGTTTACCCCCAATGTTTTGAGTCCAACCTGTCATAAACACGCACACACACACACACACACACACACACACACACACACACACACACACACACACACACACACACACACACACACACACATTCTTCCTGTTTACTGTGTAATCCCTTTGCAAAATGCCAGGGCGCTCACCCAGAGCATGTACCTAAACATTCCCTGAACACAGACTGTAGCCGACATGTGGGGAGGTTACCGAGTTGTGGAGGGCTGATTCCCTGAATATCTCCACAGCACAGAGCTGTCTGTTACAACAGCTGCCTCATCTCACTGCTACCGCCGTTCATTTCAACACAAATTCCCATCGTCACGACCATTTCCGACAGTCGGCCTTTTGGCAACAGCTCTCTTCTTCATTCCGTAGGAAGTATATGGAATTAACTGTCATTCTGTCCGCATCTACTATAATTCTCCTGCAGAAATGACGATTCCTGTAACCGTTAACAGACGTCAACAACTCATTAACATGTTGATTTACCTCCTCACTACCTTCCTTCCCTTCCTTTTCCCCATGTCATTGCCGTAGTCTGCATGTCATCCCTGTGTCTACCCTCTCCCATCCAATCTGGCAAAGTGTTTATTTCTTCTCTTTATACTCGGTTCCAGATATATCTTTTTGATTTTGTAACATTTTTTTGCTCATGATGGATGTGCTTAAGGGAATTCCAAACAAAACTTATGTTCAAAATTAACATTTTCAGCCGTCCTCTTGATGACTGTATTATCAGGGTTTCGGGGGTCTATGACATTTGTGCCAAACATGCTGACGAGAATCTGCAGTTCCGACGAGTCCAGGAAAAGCGGAAGTATTGGTTTCCTGAAGGACAGGAGTTTTTCTGTTAACCTCTGTGTCAACCCCCCTCTGTAGACACGTGATGGTGACAGCAGTCTTCTCCCTGTATAGACACATCATGGTGACAGCGGTCTTCCCCCTCTATAGACACATCATGGTGACAGCTGTCTCCCCCCTCTATAGACACGTCATGTGACAGCAGTCTTTCCCCTCTATAGACACATCATGGTGTCAGCAGTCTTCCCCTCTATAGACACGTCATGTGTGACAGCAGTCTTTCACCTCTATAGACACATCATGGTGACAGCAGTCTTCCCCCTCTATAGACACATCATGGTGACAGCAGTCTTCTCCCTCTATAGACACATCATGGTGACAGAAACCTTCCTCCTCTTTAGACACATCATGGTGACTGCAAATTTCCCCCTCTATAGACACATCATGGTGACAGCAGTTTTTCTCCCTCTATAGACACATGATGACAGCAGTCTTCCCCCAGCACTATAGACACATCATGGGTGACAGCAGTCTTCTCCCTCTATAGACACATCATGGTGACAGCAGTCTCCCCCCCTCTATAGACACATCATGGTGACAGCAGATTTCTCCCTCTATAGACACATCATGGTGACACAGCAGTCTTCTCCCTCTATAGACACATCATGGTGACAGCAGTCTCCCCCCTCCCCCCTCTATAGACACATCATGGTGACAGCAGTCTTCCCCTCTCTATAGACACATGATGGTGACAGCAGTCTTCTCCCTCTATAGACACATCATGGTGACAGCAGTCTTCTCCCTCTATAGACACATGATGGTGACAGCAGTCTTCTCCCTCTATAGACACATCATGGTGACAGCAGTCTTCTCCCTCTATAGACACATCATGGTGACAGCAGTCTCCCCCTCTATATAGACACGTCATGGTGACAGCAGATTTCTCCCTCTATAGACACGTCATGGTGACAGCAGTCTCCCCCCTCTATAGACACGTCATGGTGACAGCAGATTTCTCCCTCTATACAGACACATAGCATGGTGACAGCAGTCTTCTCCCTCTATATATAGACACATCATGGTGACAGAAGTCTCCCCCCTCTATAGACACCAGCAGTCTCTATAGACACATCATGGTGACAGCAGTCTTCTCCCTCTATAGACACATGATGGTGACAGAAGTCTTCCCCCCTCTATAGACACATGATGACAGCAGTCTTCTCCCAGCAGTCTCCCTCTATAGACACATCATGGTGACAGCAGTCTTCTCCCTCTATAGACACATCATGGTGACAGCAGTCTTCTTCCCCCTCTATAGACACATCATGGTGACAGCAGTCTCCCCTCACCTCCCCCCTCTATAGACACATCATGGTGACAGCAGTCTTCCCCTTCTATAGACACATGATGGTGACAGCAGTCTCCCCCCCACATCTATAGACACATGATGACAGCAGTCTTCTCCCTCTATAGACACATCATGGTGACAGCAGTCTCCCCCCTCTATAGACACATCATGTGACAGCAGTCTCCCCCCTCTATAGACACGTCATGGTGACAGCAGTCTTCCCCCTCTATAGACACATGATGGTGACAGCAGTCTTCTCCCTCTATAGACACATGATGGTGACAGCAGTCTTCTCCCTCTATAGAGACACGTCATGGTGACAGCAGACTTCTCCCTCTATAGACACATCATGGTGACAGCAGTCTCCCCCCCTCTCTATAGACACGTCATGTGACAGCAGTCTCCCCCCCTCTATAGACACTATAGACACGCATCATGGTGACAGCAGTCTTCCCCCCTCTATAGACACATGATGGTGACAGCAGTCTTCTCCCTCTATAGACACATGATGGTGACAGCAGTCTTCTCCCTCTATAGACACGTCATGGTGATGAGCAGTCTTCTCCCTCTATAGACACATCATGGTGACAGCAGTCTTCTCCCTCTATAGACACATCATGGTGACAGCAGTCTTCTCCCCTCTATAGACACATCATGGTGACAACAGTCTTCTCCCTCTATAGACACTTCATGTGACAGCAGTCTTTCCCCTATAGACACATCATGGTGACAGCAGTCTTCCCCTCTATAGACACATCATGGTGACAGAAACCTTCCTCCTCTATAGACACATCATGGGTGACAGCAGTCTTCTCCCTCTATAGACACATCATTGTGACAACAGTCTTCTCCCTCTATAGACACGTCATGTGACAGCAGTCTTTCCCCTCTATAGACACATCATGCTGACAACAGTCTTCCCTCTATAGACACATCATGGTGACAGAAACCTTCCTCCTCTATAGACACATCATGGTGACAGCAGTCTTCCCCCTCTATAGACACGTCATGGTGACAGCAGTTTTCTCCCCTCTATAGACACATGATGGTGACAGCAGTCTTCCCCCACTATAGACACATCATGGTGACAGCAGTCTTCTCCCTCTGTAGACACATCATGGTGACAGCAGTCTTCCCCTCTATAGACACATCATGGTGACAGCAGTCTTCTCCCTCTATAGACACGTCATGGTGACAGCAGTCTTCTCCCTCTATAGACACATCATGGTGACAGCAGTCTTCTCCCTCTATAGACACATGATGGTGACAGCAGTCTTCCCCCACTATAGACACGTCATGTGACAGGAGCCCGTTGTTCACACGGAAGGGATGAGGATCTTACACCATACAGTTTGTTATGGTGATAGCAGCCCCCTCTGTTCACACAGTGAGGATGAGCATGTTACACACCATACTGTTTGCCATGGTGACGGCAGCCCCATGTTTCACAGTAAAGATGAGGATGTTACACATACTGTTTGCCATGGTGACGGCAGCCCCCTGTTCACACACATAAGGATGAGGCATGTTATACCATACAGTTTGTCATGGTGACGGCAGCCCCATGTTCACACAGTGAGGATGAGGATGTTACACCATACAGTTTGTCATGGTGACGGCAACCCCCCTGTTCACACAGTGAGGATGAGGATGTTACACCATACAGGTTGTCATGGTGACGGCAGCCCCCTGTTCACACAGTAAAGATGAGGATGTTTACACCATACAATTTGTCATGGTGACGGCAGCCCCCTGTTCACACAGTAAGATGAGGATGTTACACCATACAGTTTGTCATGTGACGGCAGCCCCATGTTCACGCAGTAGGATGATGAGGATGTTACACCATACAGTTTGTCATGGTGACAGCAGCCCCCTGTTCACACAGTAGGATGTTACACCATACAGTTTGTCATGGTGACGGCAGCCCCCCTGTTCACACAGGAGGGTGATGAGGATGTTACACCATACAGTTTGTCATGGTGACAGCAGCCCCCTGTTCACACAGTAAGGATGAGCATGTTACACCATACAGTTTGCCATGGTGACGGCAGCCCCACGTTCACACAGTAAGGATGAGGATGTTACACCATACAGTTTGTCATGGTGACGGCAGCCCCATGTTCACACAGTAAGGATGCGGGTGTTAAACCATACAGTTTGTCATGGTGACGGCAGCCCCATGTTCACACAGTAAGGATGCGGGTGTTAAACCATACAGTTTGTCATGGTGACGGCAGCCCCATATTCACACAGGAAGGATGAGGATGTTACACCATACAGTTTTCTATTCCAATGGTCTTTGCTTCTTCCACCCCCCTTGTCCACGCACACTAAGGACCGAGTCTTGGAGACATAGGAGTGAATATTTTTCTATTAAGGCGTTTCACATGTTTTGTGTGAACGGCAACAGCATGATATAATAAAAACAATGATACTACTACTACTACTACTACTACTGCTGCTGCTGCTGCTGCTGCTGCTGCTACTACTACTACTACTACTACTAAAATTGCCGGCACATACTTTTAGAACTCTGCGTGGAGCGCATGCGAAAGTAAGGATACTTGCAAATGATCGGAACAATGACTTATAATGTTTAAAAACAAAGAAAAAGTGGAAATAATCAGACCCAACACTCACTACAACTATGAAGCTATATGCAAAATAACCAAAAAATGCTGGCATTATTTCCATATTTCACAGCAACACATGCACCTACCACCCAGCACATCCACACAACTCAGTCACTCCATCAGGAGCGACAACAGACACCACACAACACCCAGCACATCCACACAACTCAGTCATTCCATCCATCAGGAGAGCGACAACAGAGCACCCAGCACATCCACACAACTCAGTCACTCCATCAGGAGAGCGTCAACAGAACACCCAGCACATCCACACAACTCTGGTCACTCCATCAGGAGATCGTCAACAGAACACCCAGCACATCCACACAACTCAGTAACTCCATCAGGAGATCGTCAACAGAACACCCAGCACATCCACACAACTCAGTCACTCCATCAGGAGAGCGACAACAGAGCACCCAGCACATCCACACAACTCAGTCACTCCATCAGGAGATCGTCAACAGAACACCCAGCACATCCACACAACTCGGTCACTCCATCAGGAGATCGTCAACAGAACACCCAGCACATCCACACAACTCGGTCACTCCATCAGGAGATCGTCAACAGAACACCCAGCACATCCACACAACTCGGTCACTCCATCAGGAGATCGTCAACAGAACACCCAGCACATCCACACAACTCAGTCACTCCATCAGGAGATCGTCAACAGAACACCCAGCACATCCACACAACTCAGTCACTCCATCAGGAGAGCGACAACAGAGCACCCAGCACATCCACACAACTCAGTCACTCCATCAGGAGAGCGACAACAGAACACCCAGCACATCCACGCAGCTCAGTCACTCCATCAGGAGAGCGACAACAGAACACCCAGCACATCCACACAGCTCAGTCACTCCATCAGGAGAGCGTCAACAGAACACCCAGCACATCCACACAGCTCAGTCACTCCATCAGGAGAGCGTCAACAGAACACCCAGCACACATCCACACAGCTCAGTCACTCCATCAGGAGAGCGTCAACAGAACACCCAGCACATCCACACAGCTCAGTCACTCCATCAGGAGAGCGACAACAGAACACAGTGGACAACAGATAGTGCTCTGGCTGATGGACAATAACAGGTTCTGGCTTGGCACATGAATAATGGGGAAGAATCAGATTGTCTGAAAATGAACAACAGATTGTTCCAGACCGCTAGGCTTGGTAGGTGTTCAGCTTGCGTAGACCCCCCAAAAAAATCCCGGAACAAGATGGACAGACAAACAGATGCTGAATGAGGAACAGACATTGCCCTAAACGGACAGACAGACTCCAACTGAGGAACATACATGAACCAACCAGACTGTGAAGAACATTATAGACCAAGACAGCATCGAGATGCTACGTGTTGCCAAAGACACTGACATATCGGCCATGATCTATCGTGTGTTTGTTTATAACAGGAATCAGATGAACATGTGAGGCATGAGTTGAAGACTCCTCCAGACGCTGATGACGTTTCCAGGGCGTGTGCACGTGCACAACGTCAAGACAGTCACCGTCAGCCTGTGTGGCAAGGCCACAGTGTTTGTCAACTCAGGTTATAGATAGCTAGATAGCTAGGATAAACACCGTTGAAGGAAAACAGATCGGGCCTCTTAGAACAGCCCGTATTGTGACCTGCAGGTTTTTCAGGCCTTTTTATAACAGCCTGTCTTGTGACCTGGAGGTTTTTTTTTTATGCCTCTTATAACTGCCTGTGTTGTTACCTGAAGGTTTTTCCAGGCCTTTTATAACAGCTTGTGTTGTTAAGTGAAGTTTGTTCAGGCACAGAGGGTAACTTCCTGCCGCTGGTCTAAGAAATGGGAGATCCCCGGTGAAAAGTTTGGACACCGTATACATTCCTGTTTTTCTACCCGCTTTTCCCCTCTTCATTTTATGTCCTCCATGCTAAAGCTTCATCACGACGTCTCTTCATCCTCCATGCTAAAGCTTCATCAGGTCGTCTCTTCGTCCTCCATGCTAAAGCTTCATCAGGTTGTCTCTTTATCCTCCATGCTAAAGCTTCATCAGGTCGTCTCTTCGTCCGCCATGCTAAAGCTTCATCAGGTTGTCTCTTCATCCTCCATGCTAAAGCTTCATCAGGTCGTCTCTTCATCCTCCATGCTAAAGTTTCATCACGACGTCTCTTCATCCTCCATGCTAAAGCTTCATCAGGTTGTCTCTTTATCCTCCATGCTAAAGCTTCATCAGGTCGTCTCTTCATCCTCCATGCTAAAGCTTCATCAGGTCGTCTCTTCATCCTCCATGCTAAAGTTTCATCAGGTCGTCTCTTCATCCTCCATGCTAAAAGGTCATCAGGTCGTCTCTTCATCCTCCATGCTAAAGGTTCATCAGGTCGTCTCTTCATCCTCCATGCTAAAGCTTCATCAGGACGTCTCTTCATCCTCCATGCTAAAGCTTCATCAGGACGGATCTGTTCATATTCCGAAGCATCCAGGACACGAATCCTGGTCAAACCGACTAAACAAAGAGGACTGACAGCATTGTTTCCAGGTCTCTGGATGTCAGAACCTTGCCAGAGCCAGGTCCAGCATCTAGCTTTTCAAGCAGTGGTTGGGAAGCAGGTCTTCGTGGTGTTCTGGTCATCCATCTGTTATGTGCATGGGATGGATAAGTGTCTCGGATATTGCTCTTCTTTTAGTTGTTCTCTTTGTTTTTAGAAAACTGTGTACTATGGAGCTCTCTACAATTGATTGCTCTGAACCTACTTGTCTCCTTCATTAGATGACTATTGAATTCGCTAAAGTGCAAAAGCAAAAAAAAAACTTTGTTCCTTTGTTTGTTTGTTTTCTAAACTGTCCTTCAGTCACAGAGTTGTTTCGTCATCCTGATCACACATACAAAAACGTTGCCCAGGGGGTTACTCTGAGAGAGAGAGAGAGAGAGAGAGAGAGAGAGAGAGAGAGAGAGAGAGAGAGAGAGAGAGAGAGAGACACACACACACACACACACACACACACACACACACACACACACACACACACACACACACACAGCGACAGACAGATAGACAGACAGGGACGGAGAGAGACAGACCGAAAGACAGACAGAGAGACAGACAGACCGACGCACACGCTCACACACATTATTCCCTATTTGTTTTCTACCTGCGTTTTGTGTACATTCCTGTATCCGCTAAAATGGAAACACCAGTTAGGGTTCACGTTATATTCGGAATGATCTCCCTTGTCTTCATTGCTATGACGTTGAAGCGAAAACCCAGCCAGCCATGTTTTGTTGAGAGATGCCGTTTTTTTTTTTATCGACATTAGGGTCATTTGGCACAGGGTCTGACTCCTGTCTGTTAAACCATGACGTTGATGTGGAAGGGCAAGCAACCCAAACAGATATAGAATGTTGGAGACTGAATGGTTTTTGCAGACGTCTGGTCATGATAGAGGAACAATTGAAGTAAGTGTGTGTGTATGTGTGTGTGTGTGTGTGTGTGCGTGCGTGCGTGCGTGCGTGCGTGCGTGTTTGTGTGTGTGTGTGTGTGTGTGTGTGTGTGTGTGTGTGTGTGTGTGTGTGTGTGTGTGTGTGTGTGTGTGGTGTGTGTGAGGGTGAGAGAGACAGAGTGAGAGAGGGACAGACAGACAGATAGTTGGGGACGGAGGGAGGCAGGGAAACATGCAGACTGGCACATAGATGATAGATACAGAGAGAAAGAGATGGGACAGGTCGATAGGGAGGGGGAGATCATAATGGAAAACACAAAACAGACGCAGAGAGAGAGAGAGAGAGAGAGAGAGAGAGAGAGAGAGAGAGAGAGAAAAGAGGGGAGACGGGGAGGGAGAGAGAGTAGACGACTGAGAAGAAGGGAAGGAGGTGGGAAGGGGGAAGGACAGTGAAGACAAAAACATCACAGGGAGAAGTGTCGGGAAGGTTATCGGAAGAGTGAAGGACATTAAAAAAAAAAAATTGGAAAGTGTGCGACATCGTTGGTGTTGTGACTGTTTCAGACTGCGAATGTGACAGCCACGATACTGCCCGAGGAGATTGTGGTGTGTTTGTACAGCTGACTGTCTGCTAGTCTCTGACATGCCTGTTCTCCAGTATGTTTGTTCTTGAGAAAAGTTTTTAATTTCCCAATTCGAGAAATACAGAAAGAGGTGAACACGGAACCGCTGTTTTGAGAAAGTCTTTCTTTCGCCTTTCAGCCTGTTAACAACATGGCGCCGACAACATCTGATTGTTTGTAACCCAAGATCGTACCAACAACTTTCCAATAGTTTGGTGAAAACTCACCTCAACATTTATTCGTTCACTATACTGCCTTTACAGCTCTCAACTAGTTGATAAAGAGGCATTTAATGTGTTATTGCTCTTAAATGTTGACCACACAAGCTAACCCCCAGTATTCACCTCGGAATCTAATCTCCTCAGTAAAGCGAGTTTACAAACAACCCTGTAATCTATGACGGAAATACACATCAGAATCCACTTCCTTCTGTGTGGTAACTACACAAAGAAAGCTCTGATAGGTGATGGAAATCCACCTGAAATCTACTGACTTTCTGTGCTGTAACCTTACAAACAATGCTCAATAGATGTTGGAAATCCACCTGAAAATCCACTGTCTTCTGCGTTGTAATCTTACGAACAATTCTCAATAGATGGAAATCCACCTCAGCATTCATTTTCTTTTGTTGATAAGCAAGCCTCTAATAGATGATGGAAATCCCACCTCAATGTTTACTATCTCTGTTAACTTATAGATAATGGAAATCCATTTAATCATGTGCTTATCTTCTTTGATGTGGCCGCTTCGAGATATCTCGTTAGTCGTCCGGGATGAGATATACCGTAATATTTCAGCTATTTCTTTTCCTTCTCTCACACGTCCATTCATTGCAAGGTTTGAGTCATTGCGGTGTACTGTAGAAAAAACTGGCTAAAAAGGAAATGGCGCTTGTGTGTCTGCTGCCGCGAGTTCTGGCTGAGGTGTTACAGCTCCAGCTACTCAGTGCCTCACTCGCTCACCCATCCCATGGTTTGAGTCTCTGGGAGAAGGGCTTGGGGGGCTGGAGAGCGGTGCCACGGATGTGGCCTAATAAAAACCTCACTTGTCTAACAGCCGACAAACATCCGGATCCCGGGAATATATATTTTTAGGTAGTTTTTATTCCTCTCTCTTTCCACTCGCTCTGAATTACTGGTTTGTGGGCTAGTCCTTCAGACTGAAGATCCACTGAGGTCCTGTGCGGAGCAGCATGCATCTAGCGCCCGTCAAAGCAACAGGGGAGTCTGTTCTTGGTGACATTCTTAACAAACATCGGCTTCAACACGGAAATCAGTTTACAAGCAGACAGACAGGGAAAACATCGGGATAAAGATTAACCTTGGTGACACGTTTCCCAAGTGGGAAGCAGACCAACTTTCACATAGAAAGGTACAGTCATGGAGAAGGTCTACAGTATCATTTATACCCGAAGTGATGTGTTCAGTTCCTCCCTGGCCCACTCACCCTGTGGCTTGAGTCCTGGAAATACAATGCCATTTATACCCTGTGATGGTCCTGAAATACAATGCCATTTATACCCTGAGGTGATGAGTCAGATACAATACCATTTATACCCTGAGGTGATGAGTCCTGGAGATACAATACCATTGGTGATGGGTCCTGGAAATACAATACCATTTATACCCTGAGGTGATGGGTCCCTGGAAATACAATACCATTTCCTGGAGATACAATACCATTTATACCCTGAGGTGATGAGTCCTGGAGATACACCATTTATACCCTGAGGTGATGAGTCCCTGGAGATACAATACCATTTATACCCTGAGGTGATGAGTCCTGGAGATACAATACCATTTATACCCTGAGGTGATGATGGTCCTGGAGATACAATACCATTTTATACCCTGAGATGGGTCCTGGAGATACAATACCATTTCTACCTGAGGTGATGGGTCCTGAGGATGAGGTGATGAGGGGAGATCAATGGATACCCTGAGGTGACAATACAATTTTATACCCTGAGGTGATGGGTCCTGGAGATACAATACCATTTATACCCTGAGGTGATGAGTCCTGGAGATACAATACCATTTATACCCTGAGGTGATGGGTCCTTGGAGATACAACACCATTTATACCCTGAGGTGATGAGTCCTGGAGATACAATACCATTTATACCCTGAGGTGATGAGTCCTGAGGTGAATACCATTTACCCTGGAGATACATACAATACCATTTATACCCTGAGGTGATGAGTCCTGGAGATACAATACCATTTATACCCTGAGGTGATGAGTCCTGGAGATACAATACCATTTATACCCTGAGGTGATGAGTCCCTGGAATACAATACCATTTATACCCTGAGGTGATGAGTCCTGGAGATACAATACCATTTATACCCTGAGATGATGGGTCCTGGAAATACAATACCATTTATACCCTGAGGTGATGGGTCCTGGAGATACAATACCCATTTATACCCTGAGGTGATGAGTCCTGGAATACAATACCATTTATACCCTGAGGTGATGGGTGAAATCCTTTATACCCTGAGGTACAAATACAATACCATTTATACCCTGAGGTGATGAGTCCTGGAAATACAATACCATTTATACCCTGATGGTGATGGGTCCCTGGAGACAATACAATACCATTTATACCCCATGAGGTGATGATGGAGTACCTGGAGATACAATACAACACCATTTATACCCTGAGGTGATGGGTCCTGGAAATACAATACCATTTATACCCTGAGGTGATGAGGTCCTGGAAATACAACACCATTTACCCTGAGGTTTCCTGGATACCCTGAGAGGTGATGGGTCCTGGAGATACAATACCATTTATACCCTGAGGTGATGGGTCCTGGAAATACAATACCATTTATACCCTGAGGTGATGGGTCCTGGAAATACAATACCATTTATACCCTGAGGTGATGGGTCCTGGAAATACAATACCCTTATACCCTGAGGTGATGGGTCCTGGAAAATACAATACCATTTATACCCTGAGGTGATGAGTCCTGGAGATACAATACCATTTATACCCTGAGGTGATGAACCTGGAAATACAATACCATTTATACCCTGAGGTGATGGGTCCTGGAGATACAATACCATTTATACCCTGAGGTGATGGGTCCTGGAGATACAATACCATTTATACCCTGAGAGGTGATGGGTCCTGGAAATACAATACCATTTATACCCTGAGGTGATGGGTCCTGGAAATACAATACCATTTATACCCTGAGGTGATGGGTCCCTAGGTGATGATGGGTCCTGGAAATACAATACCATTTATACCCTGATTGGGTCCTGGATACCCTTTATACCCTGAGGTGATGGGTCCTGGAGATACAATACCATTTATACCCTGAGGTGATGGGTCCTGGAGATACAATACCATTTATACCCTGAGGTGATGGGTCCTGGAGATACAATACCATTTATACCCTGAGGTGATGGGTCCTGGAGATACAATACCATTTATACCCTGAGGTGATGGGTCCTGGAGATACAATACCATTTATACCCTGAGGTGATGGTCCTGGAGATACAATACCATTTATACCCTGAGGTGATGGGTCCTGGAAATACAATACCATTTATACCCTGAGGTGATGGGTCCTGGAAATACAATACCATTTACCCTGAGGTGATGGGTCCTGAGTGAGGTGATGGGTCCTGGAGATACAATACCATTTATACCCTGAGGTGATGGGTCCTGGAAATACAATACCATTTATACCCTGAGGTGATGGGTCCTGGAAATACAATACCATTTATACCCTGAGTGATGAACCCTGGAGATACAATACCATTTATACCCTGAGGTGATGGGTCCTGGAAATACAATACCATTTATACCCTGAGGTGATGAACCCTGGGTGATGGGTCCTGGAGATACAATACCATTTATACCCTGAGGTGATGAGTCCCATGGAGATAAATACAATACCATTTATACCCTGAGGTGATGAGTCCTGGAGATACAATACCATTTATACCCCGAGGTCTGGATGTACCATTTCCCTGAGTGATGATCCCAATACCATTTATACCCCTGAGGTGATCCTGGAGGCTGATGAGTCCTGAAGATGATGAGTCCTGGAAACAGGCCATTTATACCCTGAGGTGATGGGTCCTGGAGATACAAAGGATTTATAAAATGAGCCGAAATAAACACCATTTACTATATTACACAGAAATACATTCAGCAACCACCCACCACATCTTCATGCAACCTGGAGATACAATCCACATCTTGATGACGGCAACACACCCTGAGGTGATGGGTCTGGAGATACAACATTTATACCATCCACATCTTGACAGCAGGTGACACGACCATCCACATCAATTGACAGCAATGGGTCACGACCATCCACCCCTGATACCCTGAGGTGATGGGTCCTGACAGCAACACGACCATCCCATCTTGACAGCAACACACTTCCTGGCCCACATCTTGACAGCAACACGACAGGCCACATCTGCATCGACGGTAACAAAAAATGCCGACCATCCACATCTTGAGGTAACACGACCATCCACATCTTGATAGCAACACGACATCCACATCTTGACGGCAACACGACAGCAATCATCCACATCTTGACAGCAACAGCATCACGACCGCCACATTTCCACAGTTTGACGGTAACACGACCATCCACATCTTGACGGTAACACGACCATCCACATCTTGATGCAACACGACCATCCACATTTTGACGGCAACACAAACATCCACATCCTCACACGACCATCCACGTGTCCGTGCGGCACCAAAACAACAATGCCGAGGAGCTGAGCATAGCCTTCACAATTACAGTCTTGAGCTGGACCTTGAATGTTAGGGAGGAATAATGGTGTCTGACTATGAAACGTAGATTGGTACGGACTGCCAGGACCTTACTTCTTGACTGAGATGGACCGTGACACTCGGGAGAAGGCAGACAGACAGATAATTAAACGAGGAACAGACACTGGTCAGGACAGACACACAGACACACGAAGTGAGGAACAAAACCTGAATAAAACAGAAGATGAGGAAGTGACTGGTAGCCTAAGACAGACGGGCAGGCAGAGGAGTGGACCCCACAGTGAGACAGTAATGCAGTTCCCAGCCTGCCAAACACAGCGCTATGCGAGTCAGGATCTGTCCTTTGTTTGTCTGTGACATTATTGACATGTACATGTGAGACAGAAGGTGAGGACTGCAGTCAGTCAGCTGATGCAGTTCAAAGCGTTGACCACGAGCAGGCAATCACCGCCAGGGTGTGTGGCAAGATCACAATGTTCGTGAACTCGGTTCTGTAAACAGACGACCTGGATAAAAACAAATCAAACAAAAGATGACAGAAAAATGACAGGAGAAAACGAAATCTGACAAATGAAGAAGATTACATGAAGCAATTTACAAATGACTGCGTGTTTTTTGTTTCGCGAAGCCTTCATCAGGCTCAGAAGGTGGCCTTGTGGTTGTGATGCTGGTCAAAGGGGCGAGAAATCCCCCGCGAAAAGTTCGAATCTTGGAACAAATTTCGGTTTTCCTTCGTGCATTTTCTACTTCTTTATTTTCTTTTGTCTGCTTTCTTTTTCTTTCTTCTTCAAAAATGTCCTATGTTCAACTGAAAGTCTTCCTCAGAAGTGTATGCATGTGTGCGTAAATCATCCAGGACATTGACATATCAAAAGGAAACGAATTTCTGGTAAAATGGCTTAACAAGAAAAAAGTGATAGTCTTGTTTACAGATACGCGAAGTTTACAAGCTTCGTTATGCCAAACCCAGCAAACTGCTTTCTGATCACATTGAACATTGACAGCGAAACGGACCTCAATGCTTTTCCTGTTATCCGCTATGTCTCAAATGTTGAGTTCAGTTAGAGTCTGTGTTCAGTTGTAGTCTGTGTTCAGTTGTAGTCTGTGTTCAGTTAGAGTCTGTGTTCAGTTATAGTCTGTGTTCAGTTAGAGTCTGTGTTCAGTTGTAGTCTGTGTTCAGTTATAAGTCTGTGTTCAGTTGTAAGTCTGTGTTCAGTTATACACTCTGTGTTCAGTTATATAGTCTGTGTTCAGTTATATAGTCTGTGTTCAGTTATAGTCTGTGTTCAGTTATAGTCTGTGTTCAGTTATATATAGTCTGTGTTCAGTGTAAGTCTGTGTTCAGTTGTAAGTCTGTGTTCAGTTATAAGTCTGTGTCAGTTATAAGTCTGTGTTCAGTTATAAGTCTCTGTTCAGTTATATAGTCTGTGTTCAGTTATAGTCTGTGTTCAGTTATATTGTCTGTGTTCAGTTGTATAGTCTGTGTTCAGTTATATAGTCTGTGTTCAATTATAAGTCTGTATTCAGTTATATAGTCTGTGTTCAATTATAATCTGTGTATTCACTTATATAGTCTGTGTTCAGTTGTAATCTGTGTTCTGTTGTGGTCTGTATTCTGTTATATAGTCTGTGTTCAGTCTGTGTTCAGTTGTATAGTCTGTGTGTTTGCAGTCAGTTGTAGTCTGTAGTCAGTTGTTGTCTGTATTCAGTTTCAGTCTGTGTTCAGTTTGTATTCTGTGTTCTGTTGTAGTCTGTATTCAGTTGTAGTCTGTGTTCCGATGTAGTCTGTGTTCTGTTGTAGTCTGTGTTCAGTTGTAGTCTGTGTTCTTTTGTAGTCTGTGTTCAGTTGTAGTCTGTGTTCTGTTGTAGTCTGTGTTCTGTTGTAGTCTGTGTTCAGTTGTAGTGTGTTCAGTTGTAGTTGCAGATGTTGCACTACTCTAGCTGTTGCTGATGGTGGAATTGTCCTCACTTTGTATAAGATGTGTAAAATAGAAATTGTACATGCATGATCAGAATGATACTGTTCTGTTTTAAATGAATATTCAAGTCATCAGACGGCGTACACATTTTACCTTTTTCAATCAAAATGGAGCGTATATAGTCTAGAACTAAATTCTTCTCCTACAAGCTGCACATTGAGGAAAAAAGAAGAGAGAGAGAGAGAGAGAGAGAGAGAGAGGGGAGAGAGAGAGAGAGAGAGAGAGAGAGAGAGAGAGAGAGGAGAGAGAGAGAGAGAGCACTGCTGCTTGTTTTCTACGCGCGTTCCTGTACATACCGGCGTCCACAGCAATGAAAACACCACTCTCAGGTTCACTTGTAGATTCACAGTTATCTCCCAGTTATCCCCCCCCCCCCCATTTCCCCCCCCCTGTTACATTCCAGTGTCCACAGCCAGGGTTTACATGCACATAGGAATGATCTCCCTTGTCGTCATTCTTCCGGAGAGCACACCGTCAGGCCTGTATCCTAATACATCATGTTGTTGGTCCACGTTGAAGCTTAAGTTGCGGAACGGTAGCTGCAAAAAAAAAAAAAAAGGAAGAAGAAAAAGAAAAAGAAAAAAAAAAAAAAAAAAAAAAAAAAAAAAGAAAAAAAAAAAAGAAAAGTTGGCAAGGAATGTAAATTCGTTCCGTGAAAACATGGAATCGACTTAAGGAAGGAACTAACCCAAGCATACAGTAAATGTCTGAGACTGAACGGTTCTTGCAGATGGGTGGTGATAGCAGAGAAACATATTAAGAGAGAGAGAGAGAGAGAGAGAGAGAGAGAGAGAGAGAGAGAGAGAGAGAGAGGTGGTGGTGGATGCAGAAATGGGAGAGAATGGAGCAGGAAGTGAGGGGGGGGGGGGGGGGGGGGTAGAGATGGGAAGAAAGAGGAGACGGAGGCAATGTGGCGGAAATTGTTGGCAGAGTGCAGGCAAACAGAAAAGATGTTTCACAAGATGTAGGGCTTTTTTTTTGTTTGTCTGTTTTTCTTCTTGTTCTTTTAGGTTGGGAACACAACTACAAATATTCGATCGGAGGAGATGGTGGTATTTTTGTTCAGCTACCTCTGTTACGTCAGACTGTTACGTCATAGTGTCAGTTTACCAGTATCTTTGTTCGTGGAGAGCAATTGTTTAGAAATGTAATAAGTAAAGAAAAAACTTGCACAGACGGAAATGAAAACGATGATTTTTTCTTTGCCCGTGGTTGGTTACGTAAAGTCCTCGGCCTTTGACTGCTTTCTGAACACTGATCTAAAATTCGCTCCTCTTCTAAAGTACCCAGTAATGATTTATAAGAAATTAGCTCATTTCTTAAAATGTACATTTTTTTCTTGAGAGTGAAGTAGGAAAAAAAAGTATGTAGCATCCATAAAGATTTTGTTTTTATCAATGGCTAACAAACAGTGGAAATAAACAAACAAACAACAAACCTGCCCAGAAAGAATAAAACGGATAAATACGCTGACAGACATATAATACACAGAGAGTGGGACGTTATATTAACAGACAAATGGACAGACCGGAAAACAGAGGTATGTCAAATAAACAGACTTTCAGACAGACCTTACAAACAGTCATTATTTCTATACATTAATCCTCACAATCTCTGACATTCAATGAGGGTTCACCTCAATGTTTTGATTTAAAGCCTTCATGAGGACACAGACAGACAGGCACATAGACACGACAGGAGACAGACAGGCAGACAGACATTACAGAACAAGAGTATTTTTGCTTCATTGTGTTCAAATGAACATACTTAACAAGTACGTATTTTTTTAGTGTTTCGAGGGAGAGCAGGGACGGGGGGTAGAGCCGAATCTGAAGCCAAAAATAAATCACTGACGTGCCAATAATCTGACAGTCATCTTGATGATTAAGCTATGATTATGTTTCATAGTCATGGCGTGATAAAAATGTTTTAGCACGTGCACTTGGTTGCAACAAGCAAAGCTTCTTAGGTTGACAATGATGGATTTTGTCTTCCTGTCCATTTTCCATGCTATCCCAATGCTGCTAATGCATAGTACCCAACTGATAGCTACACTACTCCAATGCTGCTCATCATGTCTAGTGCCCAACAGACAGCTCCACTACTCCAATGCTGTTCATCATGTCTAGTGCCCAACAGACAGCTACACTACTCCAGTGCTGCTCATCATGTCTAGTGCCCATAATGTTTAATTCATTTATTTGTTTGCTTGTTTGTTTATTTATTTATTTATTCTGACATTTTACTCTCAATGTATTGGCTAACGAGAACACCAAACGAACATGTATTGAAAAGTGATATTTTTCAGCTCTCTTTTTGTAGACTGTAACTTAGAGTGTCCGTGGCCAGCCGCACACCTTTGCCCTGTGCCACACCTGCTGAAGAGGAGCCCGCAACACCGAAAGCCTTGTCCAGGCCAGACCAGCGCTTTCCCACGGGAAGGAGCTATTAGGAACCCCTGTGTCACTCCTGTACTGGGGGAACGACAGGGAGACATCAACTGGATTGTTGCTGAGAGGCATCTGCGGTGATGAAGTAGTTCCACACAGTAGAATGCTGTCCAGTGTTATTTGGCATAGTCCACCCCTGGTGGGCTCATTCTCAGTATTGAGTCTTGGAGATTATCATCATCATCAGGGTCTTCCACATGCTACTGTCTTCATAATATAGTACGACAACAACAACGCCAATAATGATGATGGTGATAATAATGATACTGATGATGATACTACTACTACTACTACTACTACTACTACTACTACTACTACTACTACTATGATGATGATGATGATGATGATGATGATGATGATGATGGTGGTGGTGGTGGTGGTGGTGGTGGTGGTGGTGGTGGTAATTATGAGAGTAATGATAATGAAAACAATAATAACAACAACAACGCCAACAACGACGACGACGACGACGACGATGACGGTGATGATGATGATGATGATGATGATGATGATGATGATGATGATGATGATGATGATGATGATGATGATGATGATGACGATGATGATTGTTTGCCTGCTCATACATTTCGAACTGTGCTGCCAGCGATCAGAAAATGTCTGAGAAATCATGAGCGATGATATGAACTGTTTTACAGATTTTTCTTTTAATTATAATGAAGTGGAGACATTATTATTCGACACTGAATGTAAATAAAATGATGCAGGCAAAACGACCAAAAATGCCGAAATGTTTCCTGTATTTCACAGCAGTAACCACCCGGCACATCCAAGCAAATCAAGCATTCCATGGGCTGAACGTCAGCAGCACACTGGAGCAGTGAATCAAGATCGTACTGATGTAAAGCGATGGCTTCTGAGTTGGTACATGGATTTGACGACCTCAGACTGACTGCAAATAAAATGCCGGTTGTTCTGGAAGATCTTCAGCCTGCATGGACGAAGGGAACGGAAAAGACAGACAGACAAAGGGACACTGAATGAGGAACAGACGCTGACCAAAACGGACAGACAAACGAGGAACAGACATTGGCCAAAACAAACAGTGAAGAAACAGACATACACTGAGGCAGCATATCGTCGTGGTCGGTATGCTAAAGGCTCTGGCATGTCGGTATTATACATCTGCGGCATGAGGTGAAGTCTCCTCCCCCCCCTCCCTCTCTCTCTCTCTCTCTCTCTCTCTCTCTCTCTCTTGTCTCTCTGTCTCTGTCTATCTGTCTGTCTGTCTGTCTGTTTGTCTCTGTCTGTCTGTCTCTCTCTCTCTCTCTCTCTCTCTCTCTCTCTCTCTCTCTCTCTCTCTCTCTCTCTCTCTCTCTGACCATGCATGCACGCACATACACACACGAACCTGACGTCTTTCCTCCGCACACAACTGCATCCACTCCATACACATAAGGCGCAAACAAGGTCAATTTTGATTCATCCCCTCCTTAATCTTTTAAAAATCCCATGGGGGTTCTTTACTCTGGCATCAATCAAAGCGTATATATTTCATTATCTGTCTTTCAGCTGGTGCAACCAAACAAGCACACTTTCTTCTGCACACGATACTGATTTTGCAGGTTTACTCACTCACTGCAAGTGTCCACACACACTCTCTGTGGTGTCCGGAAC
This sequence comes from Conus betulinus, assembly GCA_016801955.1. Taxonomy (NCBI): domain Eukaryota; kingdom Metazoa; phylum Mollusca; class Gastropoda; order Neogastropoda; family Conidae; genus Conus; species Conus betulinus. The sequence goes on along the minus strand of JADBJO010001958.1, from coordinate 268,123 downwards.
TGGCTTCCTCTGTGCGGGGATACACACATATCACACTACTGGTCGGCGACAAACTCTTGCCCAACCTGGATCTCTTCCCGCGGATCGGAGCTTGGCCCGGGAACGCGCGCAGCCCCCCGGCCATCCACCTTAGTGCCCGATCTCCAGTCTCTTCTTTCCTCTACCGCACGGGGAGTCGGCCCAGCTATAACAAACCGGATAAACACGAGTTCAAAACACTGCCAGCCAGTTAGCAGTCATATTACACTTTAACATTTTTGAACTCTTCAATTTTCAAACATAGTTTCGGTTCCGACAATAAACCGTGAAAACACAAATGGAGAATCATCTAGATTCTCACAATATAAAATTAGATACTTACGGCTTGAGTACCGGTCATTCAACTACAATTCACATACTTCTGTATGTGTTAGGCCTCTGCCTTTATCAATGGGCACAGTTCGCCTCTTCTTCATCTAAATCGTCTGTTCCATTCTCAGAGTGCGCACCGATACAGGTCAACGCCTGTTTATATTCAAATCGCGTGAACAGTGTTAAAAATTTCACTCAAACCCTGGGCCACGTTCAGCCAGTACGCTCCCTTGTGTCACACACGACTAACCTATAGTGTAACGCACGAAGTCTGGCATCTGGCTTTGTGACCTCTACAATCAATCACTGGAGAACATGTCTTGATTATGCTTTGTTACCCCATTGCCTGCATCGGATCAGTTAGTATCTCTGATGTTCTGTCATGTTTCTTCATGAAATGTGTAAATGGAAACACCCATGGTTGCGCTGAATCGCTTTCCCCTCTTTGAAGTGATACTGGTTCGCTTGCTTGACTGCTTTTTTCCCACTTCAAAATGTTCTTACCGTCACAGAGTTGAGACTGTTCATGCAGACCACACCTACGATGACATGAGAGAGACAAGAGAGAGAGAGAGAGAGAGAGAGAGAGAGAGAGAGAGAGAGAGAGAGAGAGAGAAGGAGAGAGAGGGAGGAAGGGGGGACGGAGGAAGGGACAGACAGACAACAGATAGATAGACTGACAAACAGTTTTCAGTTTCAGTTTCAGTTTCATCAAGGAGGTGTCACTGTGTGGACTAATCGACTTATGACTTTGCAGATCCTGCCATGCGCATTAGCCCAACATCCCGGACAGACAGACAAACGGACAGATGGTAAAAAAAAACACCTTCTGTTTATGTTCTACCTGCCTTCCTGTACATTCCAGAGTCCATGGAAATGGAAACATCACTCAGGGTTCACAGGTATACACGGAATAACCTCCCTTGTCTTCATTCCTCTCACGATGAAGCGAAACCAGCCAGCCATGTAATCTGGACAGACGCTGTTTTTAGTCGACGTTGAGCGCGGAGCTTTGGGAACGATGCAAGACAAAAAAAGAGCAGTTGGCACGGGAGTAAAATCATGTCCATTAAAACGTGAAATTGAATAGAGGAAACAACCAGTTCTAAACCTATATGGAATGTTGATGACTGAATGGTTTTTGGCAGAAGTCTGGTGATGACAAAGGTGTGTGTGTGTGTGTGTGTGTGTGTGTGTGTGTGTGTGTGTGTGTGTGTGTGTGTGTGTGTGTGTGTGTGTTGTGTGCGTGTGTATGACAGACAGACAGACAGACAGACAGACAAACAATAAACAATAGACAGATATGTAAAAATGAGGACAGACAGACAGACAGACTGACAGGATAAAAGCAATGTACTTGATAATCGCATGATCATGATTATGATAATCGTAATGATGACGATCAATGGCGATTAACACCAAAAACAAAACAGAGAGAGAGAGAGAGAGAGAGAGAGAGAGAGAGAGAGAGAGAGAGAGAGAGAGAGAGAGAGAGCATTCTCTGATTTCTACCTGTACCAGTGTACACGTAAACACCTACAAGAAGCGAAAATCAGCCAGCCGTGTAATCTTGACGGACGCCGTTTTCAGTCGACGTTGAGCGCGGAACAGTGGGAACGATGGATGACAAAGAAGAGCAGTTGGCAGGGGGAGGTAAATAATGTCCGTTAAAACGTGAGATTGAAGTAGAGGAAACAACCAGTTCCAAAATATATGGAATGTTGATGACTGAATGGTTTTTGCAGAAGTCTAGTGATGAAAGAGAAGCGTGTGTGTGTGTGTGTGTGTGTGTGTGTGTGTGTGTGTGTGTGTGTGTGTGTGTGAGAGAGAGAGAGAGAGAGAGAGAGAGAGAGAGAGACAGACAGACAGACAGACAGACAGACAGGCAGGCAGACAGACAGGCAGGGCACGCAGAGTGAGAGACACACTCAGAGAGAGAGAGAGAGAGAGAGAGAGAGAGAGAGAGAGAGAGAGACAGAGGACAACAGACAGACAAAAAAGGAAATATCCCTATTAATCGTAATGATGTTGACAACCATGACGAATATGATGATAATTGTGACGAGGACGATGATGAAAGAAAACAAAACCTTAAGGTGATCGAGAAAGAATGACGCAATGAGAGAGAGAGAGAGAGAGAGAGAGAGAGAGAGAGAGAGAGAGAGAGAGAGAGATGGGGTGGGGAAAGGGTTGTAGGAAAGGGAGAAGGGAGAGAGAACTGAAAGGAGACAGGAAGAAAGTCTTGCAAAGATGATGGCTGTAATGGAGGCAGACCGAAATGAATACATGTTGGACAAAGTGTATGACATTGGGTTTGTTTTGGTGTTTGTCACTGTTTCAGGGCCGGGAGCGCGACTGCTGATATTCGGTCCGATAAGACGGTGATATGTTTAGTGCACTGGTCCCTGTTAGTCTATGGCATGTCTGTTTACTGGTATGTTTGCCTACAGGAAACCATTTTCAACGATCCAGTGAGTGAGAAACTAGCGTAGATAGCGATGGAAAATTGTTTTGTTTTTTTTTTTTTTTTTTTCACTCTCGGTACTTTAGCCACTTTTGCAACTAGCATCATCAACATGTATTTTTTTCTTTAAATCCAGGTCGAATTAACGACCCTCGTATATTTACTAAACGCACCTCCACATTCATTCCCTTCAGCAGGCTGGCTTTCAAAAACTACCCATTTGTTTTCTTCCTGGGCACATGTACATTCCTGTGTCCACGGCAACGGAGACACCGGTCAGGTTCCACACGTGTACACTGAGTGATCTC
>JADBJO010001958.1:257500-262500 GCA_016801955.1 Conus betulinus | reverse complement strand
GGAGGTGGGGGGGGGGGGGGGGGGGGGGGGGGGGGGGGGGGTCAAGGGGCTGTGAGGGGGGGGCGGTGAAAGTGGCTCGGGTATTGGTCAATGGGGTGAGTGAACTCTAATGAAACGTTTGAGTCTGGTATGGTTTCTTGGTGGTCGTGGTGATGGTGTTGTGGTGTTGGTGATGGTGGTATTGGTGGGGATGGTGGTGGTGTGTGGTGTGGTGGTGGTTTGTTTCCCCATCATCAAATTATAACGCATCATCAAAACGGATAATTCGATGCATTTTGAAGCATGAAAAATTGTACCGTTTCAAACCGAGATAAATCTTCATTTCATGTAAAAACAGCGACAATCGATACTCTTCTTTTCAGCTGTGTAACTATCAGAACCTTGTTCGAACCAGGCCTTGTAGGAAATTTACATTACTTCGGAATGGCGGCAACCCAGACACGGAGAGCAGATCTCAATGGTATTTGTGGGGCATCAGTTACGTGTGTGTGGCTTTGTCTCGCGTACTGTTTTTTTTTTTTCTTTTGAGGTTGTGTGAAAGTTTTCATACAATTCATCGCAGTGAACTTTTTCTGTGCACTAACACTGAAAATTCGGTAGATGACAATTGCTATTGTGGTGATTGTCAATTATAAAGTCAACGGTGGATTACACCTACTATTGTGGGTGATTGTCAATTATAAAGTCAACTTCTCCGTCATGGTGGGGGATCCTTTTTTCCCCGTATCCTCCCTTCAAGGGAGAATAATGAATGGCTTATTGTTTATTGTGGTAAGCTTTACCAAAGCCCATTTCACAGGGTGGGGGAGGGGGAGGGACTGTCGATATAGAGGGAACTGTGGGGGACAAAAATCAATACTCAGATAAACATGACAATGCATAACAGGAAAGATCATCGTGACGAGGGAATCCAGATCACGGCAAAGCATCGATTCAGTGATCAACACCGACGTTTACTAACAGTCGCATTCTCAACGATGGCCGATACGACAATGCAGCAGTCACGACGGATCGCCAATAGTTCGGTTTTCGCCTTCGTCTCACGGAGAGAGAGAGAGAGAGAGAGAAGAGAGAGGAGAGAGGAGAGAGAGAGAGAGGAGAGAGAGGACAGACCAGACAGACTAGAGACGACAGACAGATCATATAGGCCAGACGACACAACAGCAGGCAAGCAGACAGAAGACAGAACGAGAAACACAGACACACACACACACACACACACACACGCACACACACACCCACACAACACACAAACACACACACGCACGCACGCACGCGCGCGCACAACAGGGGCACACACACACACACACACACACAACACACACACACACAGAACACAACAGAAGAGGATAGGAGAGAGTAGAGAGAGGAGAGAGGAGAGAGAAGAGACGAGAAGAGACAGACAGCCACAGACATGACAGACAGACAGAAAAGACAGACAGACAGACAGACAGATCGACAGGACTGACAGCCACAGAAACACAGACAGGCCACAGAGAGAAAGAAGAGAGGAGAGCGACGAGACAGACAGACAGACAGACAGACAGACAGATAGACAGACAGACAGACAGAGCGGTCTGGAGTGAGAGATGACAAGGAGAGCAGCTGGTAGAGGCATCAATTCTTTCCGGTGAAAACCTGAAGCGAAGAAGTCCAGGAGGAAAGCAGCTGGAACATACACGGAGTGTCGATGAATGAAGACTTCTTGCAGAAAGCTGCTGCCGACACTGAAAGGCTGAGAGAGAGAGAGAGGAGAGAGAGAGAGAGAGAGAGAGAGAGAGAGAGAGAGGAGAGAGAAGAGAGAGAGAGATAGATAGAGAGAGAGGATAGAAAGAAGGGGGGGAAGAGAGGGAACGGGGAAGTGGGGAAGAGAGAGGGGGGAAAAGAGGGGGGAAGACGCGGGGAAGAGAGAGAGAGAGAGAGAGAGAGAGAGAGAGAGGAGAGAGAGAGGAGAGAGAGAGTGGAGGGAGAGAGAGGAGGAGAGAGAGAGGGGGAGCGGGGTAAGAGAGAGGGGAAGAGAGGGGAAGATAGAGAGAGAGGAGAGAGAGAGAGAGTGGGGGAGGGGGAAGAGAGAGAGAGGGGGAGGGAGAGAGTGACACAGACAGAGACAGACAGACAGACAGACAGACAAGAGACACAGACATAAAGAGCTAGATAGAGAGGACACAGACATTACAGCCATACAGACAGGCAGAAAGAGAGAGAGAGAAAGAGAGAGAGAGACAGACAGACAGACAGACAGACAGAACAGACAGACAGAGACAGACAAGACAGACAGACAGACAGAGACATAGAGAGATAGAGAGACACAGAGACAGACAGACAGACAGACAGACCGAGACAGAGACAGAGACAGAGACAGAGACAGACAGACTGAGAGTAAGAGACAGAGAAAGAAGGAAGGAAAGTAGAATGAAGGAAAAATAAGAGCAACGGGGGGAGGGAAGTGGAGACATTGGTGAGGGTAAGGGGATAGGGATGGGAGGGGGGGATTGAGGAGAAAGAGGCTGGAGAGAGTGGTGGGGGGGAGGTGGGGGGGGGGGGTGGGGGGGGGGGGGGGGGGGGGGGGAGGGGGGAGGGGGGGGGGGGGGGGGGTGGGAGGGGGGAGGGGGAAGTGAAGAGGAACAGAAAGACAGAGGGAAACCTGGGGATGATCATTAGCTGAGTGAAGGCCCACAGCAAAAAGATGTTGGGAATGTATATATGGGCATTTTGGCCTGCTTGGTGTTCGTGTTGTTTTAGGCTGGAGAAAACGACTGCTAGATTGCGATGGTGATATCTGTGTACAACAGTCGCCCTGTCAATCCGGTACATGTCTGTTCGGCAGTATATTTGTCTACGGAGAGTGATTTTTAGCTCTCTAGTTTGTGGAAACAAATTACTAAGGTGGAGACGGAAAAACGGGTTGTTTTGTTTTGCGTTGCTTTGTTTAGTTTAGGTTAGTTTTGTGTTGTCATGTTGTTTTTTTTTTTGGGGTCTGTTTGACAGCTGACATCTGGCTTCAGCAACATGCTTGTGTCATTGTTTTTCGACACTAACTTCACAAAAAAAAAACCCTCTGATTTTGATGAAGAGCCACTTCAAGTTGAAGATACTTTTTTTTTTAACTTTGACCTTACAATCTTTAATAAGTGATAAAAATCATGTTTTGTAACACATGTTAATGTTATAAACTACTCTCATGTATTTAAGAAAGGGTGCTTTGACGTTTGAACGCTTTTAGATTTAACCTTACAAACAAACCTCACAATCGAATGGAATTGCACTTCGGAATCTACTTCTTCTCTTCTACATACTCACTCCAAAAAAAAAAATCTTAGATGTGTGACGAAAAGCCACCTCAAATATAACTCACTTCTCTTCATTGCCTGCAATGTAATCTCTATAATATAATATAAACCTACTTAAACACCTAATTGTTTATAAACATTGATCTTGCTAGTAAAGATTCCTTAAGTCTCTGATGAAGACTGAGCTCTACTAAAACAGCGCCTTATCCCTGTGAACAGATGCACATCTGAACAGACTGGTGACCGCTGAAGGGTCAATTTTAAACCTCCACATTACACGTATCGCCACTTTTCCCGGTGCGATCCGTATAATCCGCTCTGTACATTTAGGTAAAAATCTGCTTGAAGTTATCATACAGGGAAACAGACAGACACTCAGACAGTTTATCATACAGTGCTTGAAGTTATCATGCAGGGAAACAGACAGACAGTCCAGACACTTTACCATACAGTGCTTGATGCTGTCATACAGAGAACCACAGTCAGACACTTTACCATACAGTGCTTGAAGTTATCATGCAGGGAAACAGACAGACAGTCAGACACTTTACCATACAGTGCTTGATGTTGTCATACAGGGAAAACAGACAGACAGTCAGACACTTTACCATACAGTGCTTGATGTTGTCATACAGAAACAGACAGACAGTCAGACACTTTACCATACAGTGCTTGATGTTGTCATACAGGAAACAGACAGTCAGACACTTTACCATACAGTGCTTGATGTTGTCATACAGGGAAACAGACAGACAGTCAGACACTTTACCATACAGTGCTTGATGTTGTCATACAGGGAAACAGACAGACAGTCAGACACTTTACCATACAGTGCTTGATGTTGTCATACAGGGAAACAGACAGACAGTCAGACACTTTACCATACAGTGCTTGATGTTGTCATACAGGGAAACAGACAGTCAGACACTTTACCATACAGTGCTTGATGTTGTCATACAGGGAAACAGACAGACAGTTTAACCATACGGTGCTTGATGTTGTCATACAGGGAAAAGACAGACAGTCAGACACTTTACCATACGGTGCTTGGAAATGCTACAAATGTGCACACCTTTTACATGCCTGATTTTCCATCCATCCGTGTTTTGGAAAAAAAGTCTGACATTTTCTTGGATCTGATGTATTAGTATAACTAATAATTTGCACTCGACTCTTCTTCTTATTATTTGCTTATTCATGTATTTATTCATTTATTTATTTGGGGTTCATTTATTCTTTTGTTTCCTTCTCTTTTTTCTTAGCTCATTTATTCATTTCTTTATTTTCTTTCTTCCTTCCTTCTTTCTTTCTTTATTTTGCGGGAGTGGGGGTTGGGGTTGGATGGGGTGGGGGTGGGGGGGGGGGGGGGGGGGGGGTTGGGGGCTTTATGGTTGGGTTTTGATTTATCATCTTTACATGACCATTTTTCTTTCACGCCGCTGTTGTGCTCGAAATCCTTATTTCTAAACAAGCCATGTGGTGTTTGCTTGGAATTTGAAGAACATAATCTACGCCAGACTTAGGCTGTATGGGGCTGATCATGTATTTCAAAATGTCTGGCAACATGTCTGTTGATATCAAACAAATCCAGAATGATCTTCAACACCTACTGGCTGTAACTGCTGGCATCACGGACCACATGTAAACATATCTGGTCTATTCCCTTTCTTTTTCTCCGTGCGCAGTCAGAGTTGCAAAAGGCTTCAGGAA
>JADBJO010001958.1:245000-252500 GCA_016801955.1 Conus betulinus | reverse complement strand
CGGTATTCTCACCACCCAGGGTTCAAAACCAGAATCGAACAGCACCACACAGCAGCCAGTGAGGGGAGAAAAGTGAAACGAAAAGAAAATGAGGTAAGAAAGTCAGTTGCGGTCAATCATGATGTGAACAGTATGAATGCAAGCCGAGATCTTGGAAACCAAGTTGCAGCTTGACTATGCTGTATCGAAGGGTTACAAAGAAACCACTCAAGACAATAGTATCATGCAAGATGATCATATTATTTTTAAAGTTATCTCTCTCTCTCTCTCTCTCTCTCTCTCTCTCTCTCTCTCTCTCTCTCTCTCTCTCTCTCTCTCTCTCCTCTGTGTGTGTGTGTGTGTGTGTGTGTGTGTGTGTGTGTGTGTGTGTGTGTGTGTGTGTGTGTGTGTGTGTGTGTGTGTGTGTGCGTGTGCGTGTGTGTGCGTGTGTGTGTGTGTGCGTGCGTGTGTGCCCCTGTGTGTGTGTGTGTGTGTGTGTGTGTGTGTGTGTGTGTGTGTGTGTGTGTTTACGTACATACGTACGTGCATGCGTGCGTACGTGCGTGCGTGCGTGTGTGTGTGTGTGTGTGTGTGTGTGTGTGTGTGTGTGTGTGCTGGAAGTGTGTGTGTGAACATTGAAGGAGGGAACATGGCCACACCTTTGTTCCACGGCCCATGACAGCCCATCTGAAATCCCTGCCACGTGCCGATCACATTCTCTCCCCAGGCTGAAGTGTCGGCGCTAAGCCAGAGAGAGACCGGGCATGAAAATGAGAGCGTTAACCCCCTTCACTGCTGAAGAGGACGGCACGCAGGGTTCCTTTTCATTTAGAATGACTGCAGGCAGAGGTCAACACATGGAAACAAAAGTTCAGGCAGAGGTCAACACATGGAAACAAAAGTTCAGGGGAGAGGTCAACACATGGAAACAAAAGTTCAGGCAGAGGACAACACATGGAAACAAAAGTTCAGGCAGAGGACAACACGTGGAAACAAAACTTCAGGCAGAGACAACACATAGAAACCAAAGTTCAGGCAGAACCAGCGGCCGTGGCGAAGTGGTTAGTGTCGCGGACTCCCGGCTGGGAGGTCGTGGGTTCGAATCCCATCCAAGTCATGTGGGTTTTTCTTCCTGCCCCGACCGGTTCCTACCCAGAGTTGAGTTGCTGCGGACTCAGTTGGGAAGACTGGGACCACACAGTCGAGTTTCATCCACTCAATGGATGCGTTTCTGAGAGTGTTGCTCAAATTCCTGACCAACGCTGCAGGTGCCTGTATCTCTCGGGCCTGGTTGGCGCCGGGATATATTATGAAAGGAAGCGTAGAGTACAGCCCTGTTATGTAGTCTCAGACCGAAATGGAAATCCGTAGGATCATCCTCATTCTCATCGATCAGCATAAAAAAAAATGTCTGAAGTTCTGTGGCCCTTCATGCCCCTGCCCTCATGGTGACCTCAATGTCGATGTCCTCTCCACGTCTGTGGCCTTGGTTTGGTTCCTTCGGGTCATCGGTATCGGCAAGTCCATGGGGGCTGTCGTTGGACGGACGTGGTGGCGCCCTCCGGAGGGAGAGCTCACTCACGCCGGCTCCGCGACTAAGCAATTATTGTTGTCAGTAGGGGGGCTAAGTAGGTGGTGTCCTGCGTGTTTACATCAGAACAGGCGCCACTGAACACCACCGAAGTGACTCGACAGCAGTGCAGTGTCTCCTCCGGTGGGTTGCCGCTTGACGACTTGACATTGACTGCTCCCTGTGGATTGCCGGTGCCGGGGCTGTGGCGGGGCCGACCGGGCTGGCTGGCTGTGGACGCGATGTCGGAATGAGCGGCGTGGGTGCACTGCCTCTGAGGTGGCGCAGAGGTTTGGACAGAAAAAAAATGTTCAGGCAGGGGTCAACACATGGAAACAAAGGGTCAGGCAGAGGTCAACACATGGAAACAAAGATTCAGGCAGAGGTCAACACATGGAAACAGAGGTTCAGGCAGAGGTCAACACATGGAAACAGAGGTTCAGGCAGAGGTCAACACATGGAAACAGAGGTTCAGGCAGAGGTCACACACATGGAAACAGAGGTTCAGGCAGAGGTCAACACATGGAAACAGAGGTTCAGGCAGAGGTCACACATGGAAACAAAGGTTCAGGCAGAGGTCAACACATGGAAACAACGGTTCAGGCAGAGGACAACACATGGAAACAGAGGCTCAAATACTGAGTCGTCACGTGAAGGCAACGAACAGTAAAAGTTTCAAGCCTTGGCCTGATGGCCTTCTTCAGGCCAGACGACTACAGCACAACAACAATAAATAACGGAGATAAACATGCGGGGTAGGGGTGGGGGGAGTGGGGGGTGGGGGTGGGGGTGGTAGTGGAGGGGGGGGGGGAGTGGGGTGGGTGTGGGTGTTGGTAGTGGAGGGGGGGTGGGGTCACAAATATGTGTGAACAATTCTCAGTTGCTATAAAAAAATACAAGGGGATAAGTTGAAAGGAGGGGAGGGGTGAGTGGACGCTGAGTTGAAAAAGACGATACTGAAATGGGAATGTCAAATCCTTCACTGGTAGCACCGAGAACTGGTCAGTTCCACATACGCTTGATGAAGGATTTCATATTTCCTTTCCAGAATCGTCTTTTTCATCCCGTCTTCCACACCCACCTCCCTCCCCCCCATCCATCCACTCCAATCATTACCACCGTGAGAATTATTCACCCTTAGTTTTACCCATTGCACGTTTATTCCCGTTGTTTTTTTGTTGTCGTCTGGTGTGAAGGAGACCAGCAGATCATGGATCGTTATGTTTGTTTATTGCGTTTATTTTGACGGGTCAGTATTTCAGATTTGTTATATCAGAATGTAGGTTGGTATGGTTTTCAGGGAGACTCTCTACACGTTGTTAATACATTAAGTGCCTCGTTGCTTCTCCCTAGCTTTTACAGAGTACCCCCATTAAAAAAAAGAAAAGAACAAGAAGTGTCTCACCCCATCACACCTACGCTACAATCGACAGTGGTAGCAAAAGGGTTAATCTAAATCCTTAGCGCTGAATCCAAGGACAGAATTTTTTTTTCCTCTCTCTTCCACTGTGAAAAACAAATGAGTTTTCGAGAAGCAAAGGCTTTTCTTTCTTTCTTTCTTTTTTTCGTGATGCCACTTTCCCCTCTTGACCTTGACAGGAACCCTGAACTTTTACCGACACGGCGACATAGAACGGCGAAGAGAGGATTAGGCCCGTGACAAAATGAGAGAGAGAGAGAGAGAGAGAGAGAGAGAGAGAGAGAGAGAGAGAGAGAGAGGTCGGCGGCAGTGGTTTGGGGGTGCGAGGGTGCCTATCATGAATGGAAGGGCTTTCCCACTGCGGGATCTGAAGGGGGCAGGTGTCAGGTGACGGTCACGTGGCTCAGTGGTGGATCGTTTTTACAGCGGTCCCTTCATGATCCTCTGACCAGAGAGTTGATCTCCTTTTTATGAGGACCGTCATGACCCCCTGACAGATTGTCCATCTGTTTTTATGCGCACCAGCGAATAAAATGTAATGGGCCCGTGTATCTGTTGGCTGTAACCATCATTTTATCTCTCACAGACAATATAAGGTTACTGCTTTATAGTAGTGTACTACCAAACGAGATCATTAACAAACCAGGACTAGGGTGGGTGGGGGGACTGTGAGAGACAGACCACAATCAAACAGCGCGCGAGAGTTGTCGTGGTGTCTGAACATTTCCACACCTAAAAACGTTGTCTGCGGCCCTACCCTCTCTCTGTCCAAGGTCCTGGTTGTTCTGTCTGTCCTCTCTCCTCTCTCTGTGTTCAAATCTCTCTCTCTCTCTCTCTCTCTTTCTCTTGCTTGCGTGCGTGCGTCGTGTGTGCAGAATGTGTGGTGTGGTGTGTGTGTGTGTGACAAGCTTGTGAAAGAAAAGCTGCATGCGTGCCCTCGCGACACGCGCACAGTAAGACGCGAAGAGAGATTAGAGAGAGAGAGAGAGAGAGAGAGAGAGAGCAGAGAGAGAGAGAGAGAGGTCGAGAGAGAGAGAGAGAGAGATGTTTTCCTTCGTGAACTGACGACTGGATACCTGGCTTCATTTTTGCCATTATGATCTCCCAAGGGAAACCTCATGAGGTCGAAATAACCCTGGGAATCTTTTCATGATCCTCTGACCGGGAGAGATTGATGGCGACATTTTATGATTAGGCCCCGTGACACAATGAGGAGAGAGAGATTGTCCTCTTTTTTTATTCGCAGAGAGAGAGAGAGGGCCCAGTGATAGGGAGGGGGGAGGGCATCATGGGATTCCTGTTGGGAGCGGTCGGTTTATTGCTTATTGGGGGTCTACAAGGACTAGATCATGGAAGGGACTTATAGGTGGTGGGGTGGGGGGGGAGGTGTCTGTGGGGGGGGGGGGGGCTCAGGGGTGGGGGGGGGGGGGGGGGGGGGGGGGGGGGGGGGGGACCAGAGGACAGACCTCCTTTCAAACAGCGCGTCAGAGTTGTGTGGTGATTGTCCAATCTGGTTTTTCCACACCTAAAAACGTTGTAATAAAATTGTAATGGGCGTTGTATTATCTGTTCTCTAAACCATCATTTTATCTCTCACAGACTGGTATGTTGTTACGGCTTTCTAGTAGGTACTACCACAAACGAGAATCATTAACAAACCAGTCTGTAGGGGGTGGGGGGACTGTCCTCTCCTCTCTCCCCCACAATCAAACAGCGCGAAGAGTCTGTGTCTGTCTGCACCCTGAAAACTTTCTCTCCGGCGCTCTTTCTTTCTTCTCTCTCTCTAAACCTCTCATCTCTTTCGCTCTCTCCTCTCTTGGTGCGTGCGTGCGTGGTCTGTTTGTCTCTGTCTTTGTGTGTGTCTTCTGTCTAGCTCTGTCTGTCTGTCTCTCTGCTCTTTCATGCTGTGCTCGCGCACGCGGTCTCTCTTGGAGAGAGCTGGGAAGAGAGAGAGGAGGAGAGGGAGGAGGCCGTGCGTGCGTGCGTGTTTGGGTGTGGGGTGTGTGGAGGAGAGAAGTGACAGAGCTGAGAGGAGAGGAAGAAAAGCTGCGTGAAGGCTCGAGGACACGCGCGCGCGCGCGTGAGAGAAGAGAGAGAGAGAGAGAGAGAGAGAGAGAGAGAGAGAAGAAAGAGGTTGTTTTCGTGAACTGACGACTGGGGATACCTGGCTTCATTTTTGGCCATTATGATCTCCCAAGGGAAATCCTTTATGAGGGTCGAAATATTGGGAATCATTTTTGAGTCGGGGGGGGGGGGGGTGGGGTGGGGGGGGGACGGAGGGAAGAGAGAAACAGTCGACAAAGGAAAGTCATTTACGGGTGTCTTCCATAGCGGTACTGCCCCAACACACAGAGCTGCTCAGAACAACGCGCTTCGCATCAACCCAAGGTCTTTCCGCCCGGCTGCAAGAGACCGGAAATAGAGCTGACTGGGTAGAAGCGCCGGACGGCACCGTAACCTTGGTGATCCTGGGGTTGCGGGTTCCACTCTCCGTCCGCCGGGGCCATTTCGGTAGCAGGGGGTATTTTTCCCTCGGGAGGTTTTAACATTGGTTCTGACTCACTCCATTCCCAAAAAAAGTCATCCGAATGAGACTATTAAACCGAGGTTCCGTGTGTGAACGCACGCATAGTCTCCTTGCACAGACGTAAAATCCCATCACCAACTTTCGGAAGAGAAGGCCAGTTTGGCCGTTGGTATGGATGACACGTACCCACATAGCAATGCACCCTGTCATGAAGAAATGGAAAGAATGAAGGAAGTAAGGAAATTCAGTGAACGATATTGACTGGATGACCGGGAAACGACTGAATGAAGCGCCAGCTTGCAGCTCTTCAGTCGCACTACACTACCCAAGGTAGGGGCAGCCCGTGGAGTAAACGAGTATGGATTGTAAAGCGCTTAGAGCTTGGTCTCTAGCCGAGGATAGGCGCTATATAGTATCAGTATCAATAATAATAACATAATAATAATAATAAGAAGAAGAAGAAGAAGAATGGTTATGATGATGATGATGATAGTAGTAGTAGTAGTAGTAGTGGTAGTAGTAGTAGTAGTAGTAGTGTTAATAATGATAATAACATATAATATAATAATAATAGTAATAATAATAATGAGACCTGTCTTCATCAATTCTCTGTAAACGAGGTCCAAAGAAGAAGAGCTTTCTTTTCCTGCTTCTTGTCTTGTTTCGGGTACTCGTGGGGTTGATGAGTGCTGCGGAACTGTCTTTGGTGTTTCTGCTGCTCCCTCAACAACCAGCATGGAGAATTTTGTAACATACCCCAACCATCAAAAATCCGCTAAAACAGTTTTTTAGCAGCTTCCTGAAAACATATATTTCGATGGTATATTTATATTATTGAAGGCAGAGAGAGGGTCTTTGGGCATCGTGGTCTGTCAAAAAACAGATACAGCTTTCAGCTGAAGCAAGCCCTGTGCTGTGAGAGAGGGTCATTGGACATCCTTTTCTGTCAAAACAGATACAGCTTTTCAGCTGAAGCAAGCCCTGTGCTGAGAGGAGGGTTATTGGACATCCTTTCTGTCCAAAAACAGATACAGCTTTCAGCTGAAGCAAAGCCCTGTGCGGAGAGAGGGTCATTGACATCCTTTCTGTCAAAACAGATACAGCTTTCAGCTGAAGCAAGCCCTGTGCTGAGAGGAGGGTTATTTGAACATCCTTTCTGTCAAAACAGATACAGCTTTCAGCTGAAGCAAGCCTGTGCTGAGAGAGGGTCTTTGGGCATCGTGTCTGTCAAAAAAGAGATACAGCTTTCAGCTGAAGCAAGCCCTGTGCTGAGAGAGGGTCATTGGAACATCTTCCTTTCTGTCAAACAACAGATACAGCTTTCAGCTGAACTGAAGCAAGGCCGTGTGGTGTGTTTTGTGTTGCTTTCCTACTCTGACTGAGAATTTCTCAGTTTCACCGTGAATTTTCTTTTCTCTTCTTCTGTCCTGTATCTGCTGTCTGTCTGTCTTCTCCTCTCTGTTTCTCTCTCTTCCTCTCTCTCTGGCTGTCTCTCGTCTCCCTCTCCTCTGACTGAGGTCCTCTCTCTCTCTCTCACGTATCTCCCTTCTCCCTCAATACTGTCGTGGTCGCTGTCTCTCTTTTCTCTCGGTCCTTTTCGGTCTCTCTCTCTCCTCGTCCTCCAGGAAACACTCCCTGCTGGCTCTTTGGGGCCTTCTCTTGTCGTTGTGGGTGGTGGTGGTGGTGGTGGGGATGGCGGTGGTGGTGGTGGCGGTGGTGCAATTCTGACAGATTCTGAAGCTGTGTGTAATGATTGTGGCGGTGCCCGTATTGACAGCTAACGGCAGGGACAGGGGTGAGCCTGGAAGTTGTTCTGCAGGAACATGTCCTTGCTGAGGGTCTACACTTCACCATGATCTGTACAGGCCCAAGTTGTTCTGCACTTCACCATGATCTGTACAGGCCCAAGTTGTTCTGAGCACTTCACATGATCTGTACAGGCCCAAGTTGTTCTGCACTTCACCATGATCTGTACAGGCCCAAGTTGTTCTGCACTTCACCATG
>JADBJO010001958.1:230000-242500 GCA_016801955.1 Conus betulinus | reverse complement strand
CACCAAGCACCACAGGAATCAGTCCAGGCCGAGCTAAGACTAAGGCACAGCGACTCTTCGTCCACGCGCACACCAGACAGTGGAAAGCAGCCTGGGAATCACAGATAGACATCATACACGTCCTCTTCCTTCCCGTACACTAAGAAGAAAACAACAACAACAACCATATAGCAACAGTAATAATCATAACAGCAGTATTAATAACAATGTTCTGTTGTAATGATGTACCGCTTCTGTGCTTGAGTGTGTCAACAACAAACTGATGAATGATGATGATGATGATATGATGATGATGATGATGATGATGATGATGGTGATGATGATGATGATAACAGTAACGCCACTGAAAGGCTTAACAAGTGCAGCACATTTCACAAAGAAGTTTTTAAAGCAAAGAAAGACAGTAACGTTAATAATGACAATGATATACGCAAAAAACGTTGATAAATGTAGAGAGACTCAACAGCCAAAAAAAAAAAAAGAAAAGAAAAAAACAAACAAAACAAAAACAAGACAAAAAAACTTTCATGGATAAACAATTCTAATACCGCTATACGTATGAGCGGTTTCTTGACAGAAATTGGCATAAACTCTTTTTCCGTCACTTGGCAAAGACACTCGGGTACACATGCAAGCGCATCTTCATTTCAGCTAACGTTCCCTTTCCTCACCCTCTCCCCATCTCCGTCTGCACTCTTCCCTTCCCTGGGATTCGTTATATATATATAGTCCCTTGCGAATTCATTCCAAGAACTGGCCCTCAGCACTTGTGTCTTAAGAGGTTGTCTTTTTATATGTTCTACTTTTCACAAGAAAATGTAGCTTGTTTTGCTCTTTCTTTCATGATTTCTTTTGCTTCTTAGGTGGCACCTTTGGTTGGTTTTTTGAAAACTCAACAAACATACTACGGTATTGCAACACCAGCCTTTTTCTGGTATAGCATTCTTCTTAAAAACGAAAAGGCAGAGGAGTTCAAAAATTACCACTTTCCGCGGTCACTGAGAGGAAAAACAATCAGGTTTCGAAATATCGGTATCTGTCCAGGAGTTTATATGTAGTGAGCTTCCTCCCCCGTTTCGAAATATCGGTATCTGACCAGGATTTATATGTTAGTTAGCTTCCTCCCCTTTAGAGATGGTCTCCTGCTTTGGAGACTATAAACTCTAAACCCTGAAGGTCATTTTGAGAAGCATTTATTATTCGCCATCCACCCACTCGAGCACATACTGTCAGTTTGGGCAGAATCATTTACCACTGCAGATATGAAGGCTTATCACCCCCCTATTTCTACAAACCTGAGACATAAGAGCAAGCTTTGTTTATAATTCAATATTTCTTGCAGTCATTGCAACACCTAGCTACTCTGTAAGTTGCTGGAATGGTGCTCGGTACTTATCCTTCGAATTTATTGTTTTATTATATATATATATATATATATATAATATATTGTGTGTGTGTGTGTGGTTCGGCAGTAGGGGTGTAACCACATACTGGTTGTTTTCCATTTCACTCAGCAGTTGAATTGAACCGACACTCCCCCCCTTCCCTCCCCACAAAGAACTCCATTCTACCATAGAACTGGCTCCTGGTCCAGACCAACACGAAAGGCGATACACTCCCAACATGCTATCCGACATCACGTCAGGCGATACCTCTCAACTCACATCACGTGCTATCCGACATCACGTCAGGCGATACACTCCCAACATGCTATCCGACATCACGTCAGACGATACACTCCCAACATGCTATCCGACATCACGTCAGACGATACACTCCCAACATGCTATCCGACATCACGTCAGACGATACATTCTCCCAACATGCTATCCGACATCACGTCAGGCGATACACTCCCAACATGCCATCCGACATCACGTCAGACGATACACTCCCAACATGCCATCCGACATCACGTCAGACGATACACTCCCAACATGCCATCCGACATCACGTCAGACGATACACTCCCAACATGCCATCCGACATCACGTCAGACGATACACTAACATGCCATCCGACATCACGTCAGACGGTACATTCCCCAACATGCTATCCGACATCACGTCAGACGGTACATTCCCAACATGCTATCCGACATCACGTCAGGCGATACACTCCCAACATGCTAACCGACATCACGTTAGGCGTAAACAAGACTGCAAACGAAGAAGTCGGTAAAGGACAGATCATTCCGCAGATGTGATATTCACACACACGCACACACACACACATATAGATACATATGTGCACATATGTGTATGTAGCACACATAAGTGCTAGACGCTCCATGAAAACAAAGACCTCGTTTAAAAAAAAGAACGTAAACACGCGAAATTTTCTTCTGTTCTAATACAGTTTTGAAAAAAAAAAAAAAAAAACGGCTGCCACCATTTCCAAGAGCTGATAACCATCTTTCTGACTTTCGTTTTCTAGCTCGGTGCAAATGCTCCTGAACCGCATTCTTGCGCGGAAACGCTGGTCAAAGGCTGACACTGAAGATCCAGTCAAACGATTAGACATTCTTTTACTGCAGCTAAGTTTCATACACAAAGGCTATACGCAAAACGAAAAACAAACCTTAAAAAAAAAAAGAAAATTATGGCCAAACGAAAACAATGCTCTTGGGTGTTTTTTTTTCCCACCTATAGTAAAAATGGAAGCAAAATCGGCGTGTTGAGTTTTGTTCAGAATTCAGTACACACTGTCATGACATGGCACAGCGCAGAGCGAGGACAGGTGAAACATGTGACAACAACAGAAGTTGTGTCAAGAGCAGGCTCAAGGGTGGAGATCCAAGAAAAGTGCTAGTCTTCATCCTCTGTCATGTCAGCCCAGCCCACCACACAGGGCCTCTGTGGGGCTCTCACCACTCGGACACAATGGACTGAGGGGCCTTGTGGGGCCTCACCACTCAGACACAATGGGGGGCTCTCTCACCTCAGACACAATGGACTGAGGGGCCTCTGTGGGGCTCTCACCACTCAGACACAATGGACTCAGGGGCGAACTACGCGGTCACAGTCCACTTCCGGAGGATGAGCGAAGACAAGGGAGTGAACCAGGCACAGAGCACACAGTGACAATTCACTGCTAGGGGAAAAAAGGGGACACACATTTATATCACTGTATAAAACCGTACCAATATATTAACGTCTCCAAGATATAGGTAAATCTGGTAAATCAAGAGAGAGAGAGAGAGAGAGAGAGAGAGAGAGAGAGAGAGAGAGAGAGAGAGAGAGAGATCCGATAAAACAATCGTAAAACATGCGAACAGGTTGGAATAAATCGAGAAAATAACAGAGGAGGAGGAGGACAGGGAAAGGGGTGGGGTGTGATGAGAGAGGGGGGGGGTACAATGGGGGGGGGGGGTCAGGGGTGGAGGGAACTGGAGGATAGGTGGGTGAGTGGGAGGAGGACAGGGCTGGATGGAGGAGGGGGGAGTGGAACCAGGGTGGCAACATGAGAGGAGTGATTCAAGAAATAATTATATACAACTGAAACAGTCCCAGCTCCTGAGAGCGACCAAACGAGGCGCAGTGAACGGAAAGGAGCAGTCATGGTGTTAGTCTCTGCATTATAGAGATTCGGCATTAAAAATAATCTACATGATGAGAGAGAGAGAGAGAGAGGAGAGAGAGAGAGAGAGAGAGAGAGAGAGAGAGAGAGAGAGAGAGAGAGAGAGAGAGACAGACAGACAGACAGACAGACGGACAGAGAGGCATATAACAGGTGACAAACACTTTAGAGAATGACAAAGGCCTGGCTATCAAACAGCTGTCACACCAGCTTACTATATTACATCAGCCTTCAATTTGTTGACTAACTGTTACACACATTGATACACTTTTGTTTGCAAAAACATGATGACTTCACGGTCAAACAACACCTTCAGCATCTAGGGAGTCTAGAAAACGCACAAGCAAGGTTCACGTTAGGATAAATCTGTAAAAGCACACACATATACATACACAAGAGCGTGCGCGCGCGCGCGCGCGCGTGAGCACACTCACACACACACATAACACTCACACAGGCCAACAAGAACAACAACTACTGAGAGAGGAGAGACTGCCAAAGACATGACCCAGCTCTACTGTGCATGGTTACATCCGACATCCCAACGGCAGTGCATCATGGTTTGCCTGCAGTGCACAGGACAGCCCCCAGCCCCCCCCCCCCTCCCCCCCCCCCCCAGTTCTGTCATTCCACCAATCTGTACGAGGCCACAGGGGGAGGGGGGGGGGGGGGGGGGCCTCAGCCGACGCTGTGAGAACTTTTCTGTACAGGAATCCAGAAAATTCTTTTAGTGTCCGGCAGTCGGACGCCAGGACACTGAGGCGTGAGAGCAGCGGCAGCAACACGGCTGACCCCACCCACTGACCACCAACTGGCTCCTTCAGTCCTTCCAGTGATCGACAGCTGATGGATGGACACTGGCCAGCAGGGTGTTGTCTGGCACTGCCAGACCTGCACGTCATCCCTGTGTCTGCAGCCAGGGTGTTGTCTGGCACTGCCAGACCTGCACGTCATCCCTGTGTGTTTGCAGCCAGGGTGTTGTCTGGCACCGCCAGACCTGCACGTCATCCCTGTGTTTGCAACATCTGCAACAACGCAGATTGCACACGCCAAACCTCCTCGCGGCTTCAGTAAGATCTCGTGCAACAACGCAGATTCACGCCAAACCTCCGCGTGTTTTTTTTTGTTCTTTTTTTCAGCAGTGTCGGCTGTGTGACATCTCCCCCCTTTGAGGGGCGAAAAAATCCCGATGTGAGCATCAGCGAAAAGCCCTCGTTTATGTTTCAGGAGTCACAGTCTCAGGGGGGCTCTACCCCCATGGCAGCATTATTTATACAAAGAAACGACGACCCACAATGCTACATCATAAATACTGACAACAAAACAACAACAACATCAAGAGAAAGGTCAACAGGGGGGAATACTTTGAAATCGCTCGCTGGTGAATATTCTTTAAAAAAAAACAAAAAAAAAAAGTCCACGCATTCGCACAACCACACTTTCTAATGCTTTCATTTCAACAGTGATGACATCATTCCACAGTGATGACATCATTCCACAGTGATGACATGATCCGAAATGTAACCGTTCACAGTCATGTACAGCGAGAATGTTTCTCCTCCTGGGTCAGGGGCTACAGCGAGAAGTTTCTCCTCTGGAGCAGGGGCCCGGCGACACATTAGTGTTAGTGCTACTGACCAATGGCGACTGACAAAGTATATACAGCCTGGAGTTAGTAGTAGAGGAGTAGCGTTAGGGCGGCGCAAGTAGTAGTAGTGCTTGTGCGTGATTGTCCGTAAACAGACCTGCAGTATGTCCTTAATGGACCCGCCTCACTGTCCGTCAAAGACCTGCCGCTTAGTCATTAAAACCCGTCATTGTGTCCTTTAAAGACCTGCCGTTTAGTCCTTAAACACCCGTCACTGTGTCCGTTAAAGACCTGCATTTGTGTCACCCCCCCCCCCCCCCCCCCCCCCATGCTGCCCCCTCCTCTCCGCCCCAACGACCATGTCGCATGCTGACCACTAGTTGTTGTGGAAGTGAAGACGAAGAAGGAATCCCCCAGAATTGACACTGGAGATGACCTCACGTCATGAGGCACGCCACTATCCCCGTCACTCATCCACATGCACTGCGCCAAGCCGACCATGTCACGTGACACCTAGGATCCGTTGTGACGTCATACTGTGAGTGACGCCGTGCCAACTGTAGGTGTGCTGGTGGTGTGGTGTGTGTTGACCATGCTGATGACACAGTGGAGGACTTGTCGCAGGTCCACCAGGCCTTCCTCTGTAGTGTCTTCACACATCTGTGCCCTGGCCACAATCCCTCGGTTCTCCAGACTGTTGTCGTGTCAGGAGATTGCAGCCAGCTGTCCAGACCCCTTCAACAGACAAACAATCCTGTCGTCTCTCCAGATCGTCGTGTCAGGAGATTGCAGCCAGCCGTCCAGATCCCTTCAACCGACAAATCACCCGTCAGCTCTCAGCATTCCTCGTCCTTTGACATCATGGCGGAGAAATCCCGTCGTCTGACCCACGGCGTTGTATGTCGTCATTGCTGTCTGTCTGTCTGTCACAGACAGCCTTGCTGTGAGGTTGTGGATGTCGTACAACGATTCCCTGCCTGTCACAGACAGCCGTGACGTGCGAGGGTCTGGGTGTAGCACAACGATTCCCTCTGCCTACCGTCTTCAGAGTTCTGTCACCCTGTGTGGAATTCTCCTACGGGGCTCCTGGAGCAACAGCCCACACTGCTCACTTCAAGATCCCCTCACAGGTCACTGGCAACGTTCACAGCCAAAAGAGCGTTGTCTGTGGGGCTAAACTGGTGAATGCTTCGTCAAAAGGGAGGGAAAGGGAACAGAGAGAGTCCAAGTGACTGTGTATGGGCGTGTAATTTTTTTTTTTCCTGGATTACGTTATACAGTGTCATCACAACGTTATTCTCATTGTAAAGTAAAGGAAAACGGGTATGTCTCTTTGGTTTTGACGGAAATGCAATTAGTGTGATTTCCTCTGTGAGTCAAAGTGACAACTGTGTGTGGATTTCCTGTTGCCGATGGAACGACACTGAAGGGAAATCTCCGTGGAGAGCTATGGGCACAGACTGATATTTCACTGAAGGGAGATTTCCGTGGAGAGCTATGGGCACAGACTGATATTTCACTGAAGGGAGATTTCCGTGGAGAGCTATGGGCACAGACTGATATTTCACTGAAGGGAGATCTCCGTGGAGAGCTTTGGGCACAGACTGATATTTCACTGAAGGGAGATCTCCGTGGAGAGCTATGGGCACAGACTGATGTTTCACTGAAGGGAGATCGTGGAGAGCTAGGGCACAGACTGATATTTCACTGAAGGGAGATCTCTGTGGAGAGCTATGGGCACAGACTGATATTTCACTGAAGGGAGATCTCCGTGGAGAGCTTTGGGCACAGACTGATATTTCACTGAAGGGAGATTTCCGTGGAGAGCTATGGGCACAGACTGATATTTCACTGAAGGGAGATCTCTCCGAGAGAGCTTTGGGCACAGACTGATATTTCACTGAAGGGAGATCTCCGTGGAGAGCTATGGGCACAGACTGATATTTCACTGAAGGGAGATCTCCGTGGAGAGCTATGGGCACAGACTGATATTTCACTGAAGGGAGATCTCTGTGGAGAGCTATGGGCACAGACTGATGTTTCACTGAAGGGAGATCTCCGTGGAGAGCTATGGGCACAGACTGATATTTCACTGAAGGGAGATCTCCGTGGAGAGCTATGGGCACAGACTGATATTTCACTGAAGGGAGATCTCTGTGGAGAGCTATGGGCACAGACTGATGATTTTCACTGAAGGGAGATCTCCGTGGAGAGCTATGAGCACAGACTGATGTTTCAGCTGCTTTGAATTGCGATCATCAGAACACAGCTGACCAGCGTTGGTGACAAATGTCAGCAAGTCGTGCTTTCCTTCATTCTAAGAACCTCTTCATACCTTTCAAAAAACGAGAATTCTCCATCGTTTCCAAGAATTATCCATCCATTCTGATAACTATCCATCCATTCCAAACATTATCTCTCCAATCCAAGAATTATCCTTCCAAGAATTGTGCATCAATTCCAAGAATTCTCCATCCATTCCGATTTTCTTTTGCCAGTCTCTCTCTTTCGGTCATTGCTATTGGAGATTGTTACTCTACCTTTGTCAGTGTGCAATTAGTTTTGAGGGGAGTAGGGTGGGGTGTGGAAGTCAGACTTCCCTCCTGACCTTTGAACTATTTGTGTATAGTCTTGGCGGTTGCAGAGAGATGGCACGGAGAAGAAGACCGTCTCTGGACATGTCACGGAGCTGTGGGAGGTCACCGACTGTCAAAGCAATCTACAATAGACAGATGCTGGTCGTGTGCTTGTTGCATTAATATCTGGCACATCGAGGGTCCTTGTGAAGGTGTTAACGCGCTACTTCAAACATCCTGTAAGCAAGCTGACGGGCTGTGTTGGCTGCTGTCCCTCACAGACCTACAGTTTTGGGGGAGAAAAACAAAACCACGAAAACCCCGAAACCAATCCCCACTAGCACGCTGAGCGAAGGTCCAGGCACAAAGCGTCATGGCTGGTCTGTGTTGAGGCGCTGCCTGTCGGGGCGCTTTGCTCTGGCCACAGAAGCGCTGTCCAGTAGAGCAGAAAGACGGGTCCAGTCTGCAGAGTCAGATACGATGTGTGCCGCCATGCGCAAGGAACAAACTCCAGAAGCCAGAAGCCTCCCTCCTCCTCCTCCTCCTCCTCCTCCATCTCTTCTCCTTCTCCAATGTGGGCGAGCAGCTGCAGGTCGGCAGGTCCTGCGTGTTGGGGACTGGGCGACTATAACTCTGCAGACAACAGACACACAGACCTGGTCACAACACACACACAGACCTGGTCACAACACACACACACACAGAGACCTGGTGACAACATACACAGACCAGAAGACAACAGACACACAGACCTGGTGACAACACACACAGACCTGGTGATAACACACACACAGACCTGATGACAACACACACAGACCTGGTGACAACAGACACCCAGACCTGGTGACAACACACACAGACCTGGTGACAACATACACACAGACCTGGTGACAACACACACAGACCTGGTGACAACACACACAGACCTGGTGACAACACACACAGACCTGATGACAACACACACAGACCTGATGACAACACACACACAGACCTGGTGACAACACACCCAGACCTGGTGACAACACACCCAGACCTGGCGACAACAGACACAACAGACCTGGTGACAACACACACACAGACCTGGTGACAACAGACACACAGACCTGGTGACAACAGACACACAGACCTGGTGACAACAGACACAGACCTGGCGACAACACACACACGCAGCTCTGAGCAACATCACTCTGCAACATACACCCCCCTGTCACCAGCTCCACACAGCTCTCAATAGCCAAGGCACACCACCACCACCCTTTCCCCCGTCACCACCTTCACACACACACACTCTCAACAGCTACGGCACACGCTACACACACACACACACACACACACACACACACACACCTTGTCACCACCTTCACACAGCTCTCAACAGCTGAGGCACACGCTACACACAGACCAGAACAGACAGGCATGTGGCTGCAAATTGGTAGCCTTCCACTCAACCCCCTTTCACCCTCCCACCCCCCTTCACCCATCTCACCCCCTTCGCGTTACATTACATTAAAAAAAAAAATTAACAAATGATCTGAAAACAAGTACTAGTTCATCTGCCTGAACACACGGGAGAAGAAGAAGAAGAGGAAGAAGAAGAAGAAGAAGAAGAAGGAGGGTGAGGAGGAGGAGGAGGAGGAGCGGAGGGGGGGGGGGGGGGGGGGGGGAGGAGGACGGGGAGGAGGAGGGGGAGGACGACGACGACTACGACGAAGTACAAAGTTCCGACAAATGTGGCAAATACAGACTGGAAATATTCAACCGAACAAGAAGAGTCAGCCGGACATACGCCATTAGAAAGGAGACAAAAGAAGGAGACGAGTCTCTGTAGAAGGCATGACCTATCCAAACTTCAATCGTCAATACTGACTAAAAAAAAAAAAAAAAAAGGTAAACAAGAAGAAGCATGGATATCTTTTGCTCTCACAGTGAGACCATTTCTCGCCTGAACTATTCCCTGGCACATACACGTGCGGACACAAGGCCCACAGAGCAAACAACGAAGCATCTCCCGCCAAGGGGGGTGTTCTACACTCGCCCGTAGACTCTGCGCTTGACAAGTCTGACACGCCACGGGCATGTGTCATGAGCAGGGCATATAGTCCGACAAGCTGCGGGCATGTGTCATGGGCAGGGCATAATTAATTTGAATAAAGTCTGACAAGCTGAGGGCATGTGTCGTGAGCAGAGCATATAGTCTGACAAGCTAAGGGCATGTGTCATGAACAGGGCATATAGTCTGACAGCTACAGGCATGTGTCATGGGCAGGGCTAATATAGTCTGACAAGATGCGGGCACGCGTCATGACCAGGGCATGTAGTCTGCCAAGCTGCGGGCATGTGTCATGAGCAGGGCATATAGTCTGCCAAGCTGCGGGCATGTGTCAAGGACAGGGCATGTAGTCTGCCAAGCTGCGGGCATGTGCCATGAGCAGGGCATATGGGCAAGCCTGGTAACAATCTTTTTCATTCTTTTTGAGGATATGTACTTGCTGGCTCAGCGTGACTGGAGTCTGCATTTGTTCTAGGCGAACAGGTGCCGTCAGCAACATTCCTTGGAGGCTGTGCGCATGCAGCAGTCTCCGCGTGGCAGTAGACGCTATCCTCCTTGTTTGTTCTGGACTATTCGCATGACGGGGCCTAGTTTTAGGTTTTCTTTTAAACACCCCCGACGCTGTTGAACAGCAATTCGGCCAAAAGAGCGCCATTGTTTCACCTTTCACTGAAAACTCGCTGCAAAGTTAGACGGTCCTTCAAAGGCCGTGGGCCTAGCATCTAAGAGTGCACCGCACACACACAGACACACACACACACACACACACACGAGTCCCCGGACCCAAGCGCTGCAAGGTGCACCAGTAAAATCAAGAGTGCCCCTCAAGAAGCAAGTGTTTGTGCAGGTCTGCTCAAAGCTGGGTCAAGGGTGTTCCGAGCCGGGCTGTCTTCGGGCATTTTACCTCCCAAGGAGCTTATGTAGTTCGTTTTTATGACTGTTTTCCTTCACAGGGAGAGAGAGAGAGAGAGAGAGAGAGAGAGAGAGAGAGAGAGAGAGAGAGAGAGAGAGAGAGGGAGAGAGAGAGAGAGAGAGAGAGAGAGAGAGAGAGAGAGAGAGAGAGAGAGAGAGAGAGAGAGAGAGAGAGAGAGAGAGAGAGAGAAGAGAAGAACCGATTAGTTTTGCTTTCCGATTCAAAACGAAAAAAAAGGCTAATCTGAAGAAGCCCATGTGATCACTGAAAACAAGTTAGAAACGTAACGCTCCACTATCCCCAATAACGATCCAAGAACAACAGTAGATAAGGAACAACAATAAGAAGCAAAAGCAAAGCACGCACACACACACACACACACACACACACACACACACACACACACACACACACCACACACACACACACACACACACACACACATTCTTATAGTTAAACTCCACACTTCATGACTTAGGAAATGTCTTAACATTCAGTCAGATGAGGATGTTCAACCTGGACACATCTAAAGGAGAGGGAATGTTTTTGACACTACACCACATTTTTCCCCCTGAGAACCAAAAACCATGCATGCCAAACACTTTATTCAACGCAAAGATGCTCAAGATAGATTTCCACCCTGTCTTCGTCACTCTCTTCAAAAAAGAAAAAAAGAAAAGAAAAAAAAAATATCCAAAACAAAAAAAATCTAAAGCATCTTTGTGGAGAACAGGGAGCCAACAGTTTTCTTTGGAGCATGCTATGTGTGTAGGGTATGGAACGAGTGTAATTAAGGGAACTATCTCTGGCTTTGATCTAGTAACAGACTACTCGATATACCCCATGTCAGCGTGCTCAGAGACCTCTCTCTCTCTCTCTCTCTCTCTCTCTCTCTCTCTCTCTGTCCGTCTCTGTCTGTCTCATCTCATACTATATTCTCTGCTCCTTTGATGGATGCACTCTCATTACCAGCTCATACTATATTCTCTGCTCCTTTGATGGATGCACTTTTTGCGACAACACACACACACACACACACACACACACACACACACACACACACACACACTTGGGGGTTTGTGCTTTTCTCTGGCAGCGCCCATAGTGTCCACACTGGCGGACGGTGTGTATCTGCCTGTATAAACTGTTTACCTGTCCCAAAGTACACTGCTCCTATCTCCCCTAGAGGGCTCGACAGGCCTTTATTTGCATCCAACGTTTTGTTTGTTTATTTGCTTGTCTCTCAGCACGTTCACGCCAAAAAAAAAATGCTAAAAATGATATCACTCCACTTTGTTGGAGAACCGAATGATGGCCCAAAGACGCATCCATTACATTTGAGCGGGACTCTCTTTGAAAAAATGAGCAGACACGGGTTAGGCAGCGAATGCAGCTGCCCTCAGCAAGATGTTCACACACTGTCCACTGGACAGGAGTTCTGTGAAGCGACCAGTCTGTAGTGAGCGCCACCTCTTCAGACATATTGACAAGAGATCTGTAAAGTGACCGGTTTGTAGTGAGTGCCATCTCTTCAGACACATTACAATGAGATCTGTGAAGTGACCGGTCTGTAGTGAGCACCATCTCTTCAGACACATTGAAAATAAGATCTGTAAAGTGACTGGTCTGTTGTGAGCGCCATCTCTTCAGATACATTGACATGAGATCTGTAAAGTGACCCTTCTGTAGTGAATGCCATTTCTTCAGACACACATTGACATGAGATCTGTAAAGTGTCCCTTCTGTAGTGAGCGCCATCTCTTCAGACACATTGACATGAGATCTGTAAAGTGA
>JADBJO010001958.1:210000-220000 GCA_016801955.1 Conus betulinus | reverse complement strand
CACGAGAGCACGTGAATTTGCACGTGTTATGGCACGTGTCTGTAGGAAAACGAGTGTGTCTTCTCTCTCCTCGTGTTCTCTCTCTCAAGGTGTCTCTCTCAGGAAACACACACACACACACACACTACACACACACACACACACACACACACACACTGCCACGACACGTGGATAGGCAACGTGTGGCTGCACGTGTCTGTACGAAGACCAAGTGTTTGGATCACAGCCTCTCTCTCTCTCTCTCTCTCTCTCTCTCTCTCTCTCTCTCTCAGCGCCGTCTGTCTCCCAAACTTCACCCTCAACATCTTCGAGAGGAGAGAGAGAGAGAGAGAGAGAGAGAGGAGAGAGAGAGAGAGGAGAGAGAGAGAGAGAGAGAGAGAGAGAGAGAGACGAGAGAGAGAGAGAGAGAGACAGAGAGAATTCACAGTCTTTCTTAGCTGGGAAATGACATACTCGCTAGCTGCCTGTGTCTGCAATCCCCCCTAAATGTCCAAGACTTCCACACAAAGGGCTACGACATAAAATCCCAAGAATTATGAGACATGACATAAAACCATTTCACCAGTAGACCACGACTGTGCCCACCTCCGCCTCCTGATCTCTCTCACTTTCAGAAAACGTGCTTGCGAATACACCCACACAGACAGAACCACAGACACGAATCCCCCCCCCCCCCTCTCTCTCTCTCTCTCTCTCTCTGTCACACACACACACACACACACACACACACACACACACACACACACACACACACTGACCGTCACACAGGAGGTCGACCAGCGTGTCCCTCATGTCGTCCAGGCGGTCGTAGCTGTCCACGTGGTAGAAGTGGTCCCGCGTCGGGTAGTCACACATCATCATCATCTCCGGCTGCGGCGCCTCCGTGCCCACGGAAATGACGTAGATCTCCACGCCCTTCTTGTCCCGGATCCGCTGGGCCTCGGCCAGGGTGCCCAGGGGGTTCTCCAGGTTGCCGTCCACGATGAGGATGGCCACTCTCTTGGCGCCCTTCCTCGCCCCACTCCGATGGCGGAAGGCCGTAGTGCGCAAGTCTCGCACCAACGTGGCGAAGTCACTGGTGTCCGTGTGCAGGGCGTCGATGACGTTGTCCTTGCTCCGGCCCAGGCCGAAGCCTTGAGGGTGGTCTTCCCCTTGTCTGAGGGCCTGGGGGGGAGGAGGAGGAGGAGGAGGAGGAGGCCGGGGCGCAGGGGTCAGGGGCCACCAGCCCCAGCTGGATCTTGTCGCGGTCGATGTCCATGTCGCCGGCGATGGAGCGCATGAAGTTGAGGGGCCTTCTGTGTGTTCTTCTTGCCGGCGTTGACGCTGTCCACCACGAACATCATGTCCGCCTCCTGGCGGGTCCCGCAGGCTGTGAGGAGACAAGCGAGGCCTTAGGCATCGTTAGGTGCAAATGTATTCAGCACTGAGCTTGCAGTTCATGGGACAATGTAAGCGTTATTAACTCTCCTTGAAAGGCCTGTGTGGGCTTGCGGGATTAAAACGTGACTTGACAGGAATGTGAAGGAGTTGGGGGGTGGGGGTGGGGGGAGTTCAGTTTAAAGTCCTATGACTGAACGGCCGTAGAGAGCAGCAGACTGTTAGAGGGTCACCATGTCTGGGGCACGACATTTCAGAATGCAGCGGCTATCCCCCTCCCTCCACTGCCTTAACCCTCCCTCACCTGAATCAGCTTCATACTGCTGGGTGAACAGACAGACTTTTCAGCCTTAACCCTTTCTCACCTGAATCAGGTGGCTGTCTCATACTGCTGGGTGAACAGACTTTTCAGCCTTAACCCTTTCTCACCTGACTCAGGTGGCTGTCTCATACTGCTGGGTGAACAGACAGACTTTTCAGCCTTAACCCTTTCTCACCTGAATCAGGTGGCTGTCTCATACTGCTGGGTGGACAGACTGGCTTTTCAGCCTTAACCCTTTCTCACCTGAATCAGGTAGCTGTCTCATACTGCTGGGTGGACAGACAGGCTTTTCAGCCTTAACCCTCCCTCACCTGAATCAGGTGTCGGTCTCATACTGCTGGGTGGACAGACAGGCTTTTCACGCCGTGAACATCAAACTGCACCAATGATTGCAACGCAACGATCATGGCTAGCTTCACAGCCACCTGCTCCAACTATTTGACTACAGCTCTCTCCGACAAACTATATGGCATTATCATTCTTTTTTTTACTAAAGTGGGGGCAAAAGAACCAGTGACATAAACGGGTGGGGAGACAGGAAACTGATTTCACAGGAGAAATGGAGTGACCTCATTGTCATGCTTCAGTTTGACTTTGGTTTGGGGCCTGCTGGCCTACCTGTCAGTGTCACAGAGGGTCTGGAGCTGATGGCCTACCTGTCAGTGTCACAGAGGGTCTGGAGCTGCTGGCCTACCTGTCAGTGTCACAGAGGGTCTGGAGCTGATGGCCTTCCTGTCAGTGTCACAGAGGGTCTGGAGCTGATGGCTACCTGTCAGTGTCACAGAGGGGTCTGGAGCTGTGGCCTACCTGTCAGTGTCACAGAGGGTCTGGAGCTGTGGCCTACCTGTCAGTGTCAAAGAGGGTCTGGAGCTGTGGCCTACCTGTCAGTGTCAGGGTCTGGAGCTGTGGCCTACCTGTCAGTGTCAGGGTCTGGAGCTGTGGCCTACCTGTCAGTGTCAGGGTCTGGAGCTGATGGCCAACCTGTCAGTGTCACAGAGGGTCTGGAGCTGTGGCCTACCTGTCAGTGTCACAGAGGGTCTGGAGCTGTGGCCTACCTGTCAGTGTCACAGAGGGTCTGGAGCTGATGGCCTACCTGTCAGTGTCACAGAGGGTCTGGAGCTGTGGCCTACCTGTCAGTGTCACAGAGGGTCTGGAGCTGTGGCCTACCTGTCAGTGTCACAGAGGGTCTGGAGCTGTGGCCTACCTGTCAGTGTCAGGGTCTGGAGCTGTGGCCTACCTGTCAGTGTCACAGAGGGTCTGGAGCTGTGGCCTACCTGTCAGTGTCACAGAGGGTCTGGAGCTGTGGCCTTCCTGTCAGTGTCAGGGTCTGAGCTGTGGCCTACCTGTCAGTGTCACAGAGGGTCTGGAGCTGATGGCCTACCTGTCAGTGTCACAGGGGGTCTGGAGCTGTGGCCTACCTGTCAGTGTCAGGGTCTGGAGCTGTGGCCTACCTGTCAATGTCACAGAGGGTCTGGAGCTGTGGCCTACCTGTCAGTGTCACAGAGGGTTCCTTCAGAGAGTCAGTGAGCCAGAGACGTGGTCACCATGAGTAGAAGCAAGACACTGACCTACTTATGTGTGTCAAAACAGAATGCCATACTGTAGAAGACACGTCCTGTCCAAATACGTCTGCATTTCAAGCAGGGGGATGATATCTGATCCTCGTGGTATGTGGAGACGGCACGATGGGAAGAAACCCATGTGTCTGATTTGCTCAATGTACTGTCTGAGAGCAAAATGTGGATTTTGACTATGAAACACTTCACACAAAAAGGAAATGAAAACCATTTATCTTAATTGCAAAACGTATCATCTGAGAGTGAAATTTGAATGTTGACTAGAAACACTTGACAGAATCAACGAAATGAAAAAGAAAGTCACTTACGCTGATCGGCCACTGGGTTATCGGTAGGCTCCGCTGAAAGAAAAAAAAAAAAACACATCAAATCAACAACAGGCAGCTGTATTTCACATCTCTGTACATATTTTACGTTTACCATTGTATCACACAGAACAGGACAGCTGTTTTCACATCTCTACATAGTGTAGGTTATCATCGTACACCACTCTACATCTCTCTACATAGTGTTGTTTTATCATCGTCTCTCTACATAGTGTAGTTTTATCATCGTCTCTCTACACAGTGTAGTTTTATCATCGTCTCTCTACATAGTGTAGTTTTATCATCGTCTCTCTACATAGTGTAGTTTTATCATCGTCTCTCTACATAGTGTAGTTTTATCATCGTCTCTCTACATAGTGTAGTTTTATCATCGTCTCTCTACATAGTGTAGTTTTATCATCGTCTCTCTACATAGTGCAGTTTTATCATCGTCTCTCTACATAGTGTAGTTTTATCATCGTCTCTCTACATAGTGTAGTTTTATCATCGTCTCTCTACATACTGTAGTTTTATCATCGTCTCTCTCTACATACTGTAGTTTTATCATCGTCTCTCTACATAGTGTACCACATCATCGTCTCTCTACATAGTGTAGTTTTATCATCGTCTCTCTACATAGTGTAGTTTTATCATCATACCCAACCTATCACACAAGGTCTTTTCATGGGCTGTCAAACACGTACTCTACAAAAGATCATCGTACATCCCGAAAAAAGGTCAGTCTTTGATGATCAACAAACAACACAACACACAACAACACAGACAACACAACAACACGTAACAAAAGACAAACAGACACCCGTAAACAAGGTCACGTCTTGACAAAGCAAACAAACAACACAACAACAAACAACACTGCAACAAACAACATAAACAAAACAACACAGACAACACAGGAACAAACGACACTACAACAACAAGAACTAACACCAACAACATAGTTCAAACAACGCAGGAGACACACACACACGCACAGCAACAACAAAAACAAAATGCACAGCAACAAATAACACCAACAAACAGTCAAAACAAAACAGCGACAAACAACACAGCAAAAACACACAACAACACACAGCAACAAATAACACCAACAACACAGTAACAACAAACAACAGCGACAAACAACATCAACAACAAACAACACCAACACACAGCAACCAACAACACCCACAACACAGTAAAAACAACACAGCGGCAAACAACATCAACACCAAACAACACAGCAAGAAACAGCACCACCACCACACAATGAACGACGTGACAGTTGAACTGTGGACATTCTGACGGCGGATACCACAACGTTCACTGAAAGCACCTGTCCTTCCGCACGACGTTGTAAAACTACACCCGCCACCATCCCCCCTCCCCACACACACACACACACACCACACACACACACACACACACACACACACACACACACACACACATACACACACACACACACACACACACACACACACACACACATACACAGACACACACGCGCGCGCACGTACTTACAAGTAATGAAAAATGCATAAAATAGCCCTACAGAAAAACACTCCGCAGAATACACTGCGTCCACTCATGGACAGCGTGTACAGCTCCTACTACCTAGCCGTCGATTTAAAAAAAAAAAAAAGAAAGAAAGAAAATGTGGCATGTCATAAACTGCAACCAGTTTTCAACAACACAACAACAACAACAACAACAACAACAACAACAATAAAACAAGCAAACAAATCGGCGAGTTCCCTCTCATGGCTAGAGTAGTGACGGTGACTGAGGGACCCGGTGTGTACAATGATTGAAAAACGACACAGTGCAAAGGCTGCGTCCTAACTATGTTCTTTGCATGGGAATGAGCCAGTCTGTGTGTAGTCAGTGGTCTGTGTGTAGTCTGTGGTCCGTGTGGTCAGTGGTCTGTGTGTAGTCTGTGGTCTGTGTGTAGTCTGTAGTCTGTGGTCTGTGTGTAGTCTGTGTGGTCTGTGTGTAGTCTGTGGTCTGTGTGTAGTCTGTGGTCTGTGTGTAGTCTGTGGTCCGTGTGTCAGTGGTCTGTGTGTAGTCTGTGGTCTGTGTGTAGTTTGTGGTCTGTGTGTAGTCTGTAGTCTGTGTGCAGTCAGTGGTCTGTGTGTAGTCAGTGGTCTGTGTGTAGTCAGTGGTCTGTGTGCAGTCAGTGGTCTGTGTGTAGTCAGTGGTCTGTGTGGTCAGTGGTCTGTGTGTGGTCAGTGGTCTGTATGGAGTCTGTGGTCTGTATGGAGTCAGTGGTCTGTGTGTGGAGTCTGTGGTCTGTGTGGAGTCAGTGGTCTGTGTGTAGTCAGTGGTCTGTATGCAAATCAATGGTCTGTATGCAAATCAAATGGTCTGTATGCAAACCAATGGTCTGTATGCAAATCAATGGTCTGTGTGTAATCAATGGTCTGTGTCTAATCAATGCTCAGTGCCTTATCACAGTCCGTGAAACGAACCAGAATGCCTGCCATCAATGGTGTGTGGATGCAGCGTGATGATCCAATCGCCTGCTAATCCGCCAGGTAACCAAACACACACTGCCCATAAATTGCGGTGTAATCTTGTGGTGTACTTAGGATGTTACACAACACAACGGTGTGTGTGTGTGTGTGTGTGTGTGTGTGTGTGTGTGTGTGTGTGTGTGTGTGTGTGCATGTTACATCACATCCAATAGCCTGTTCACAGCTTTACCTAATCTACCACACTTTATCACGTTACGAACTGTAATGGACTATTCATCATGTTACACAATCTAGCTCTGCTTGTTACGCAGGGTTGTTAACATTGAGCCAAGAGGCGGCTGCTGCGATCGCCCGTGTTATGAACAACATGACTCATACTGACGTTCCATCCCACACACGTACATACACGCTCCACTCCCCTGCGACACCCTGCTACACACACACACACACACACACACACACACACACCATAACAGGTCTGCAGCACGGCGTCTAGCAAAATGCTGTCCAGCTGGGTGAACTCGTCCAGCCAGAAGACGGGGCTCCGCGAAGCAGCGCTGAGGGGAGTGGTGGAGGGGGGGGGAGGGCTGAGGGTCAAGCCCGGCTCCCCCTCCTCCCCCATCATCAGCTCGTCCATCATCATGGCCACCTCGTTGTCCACCGAGGACAGGGGCGGAGGAGGGGGGTGCGCCATCTTCATTCCACCCGACTGCAGACAGAACATGTCAGACTCATTGATGGAGTTGTCGGTGTAGTTCTGCGTTTAAAAAAAAAAAACCCAAACAAACAAAAGACAGGAGGGTTTCGCAGACTGACTGAAACAAACATGTTGTTGTTGTTATTGTTGTTCCTCTCGCCAACAAGCGTTTTTCGCTGACTGAAAGTGTTCTTCATGTCGTCGTCGTCGTCGTCATCATCGTCATCGTCGTCGTCGTTGTTGTTGTTTACTCTCGCCAATCAAGAGGGTTTCACAGACTGACTGAAATAAAAGTGTTGTTGTTGTTGTTGTTGCTGCTGCTGTTGTTGTTGTTGTTTATTCTCACCAATCAAGAGGGTTTCATAAACTGAGTGAAGCAAAAGTGTTGCTGTTGTTTTTGTTGTTTTCACCCTCGCCAAGGAGGTTACACCATCACCTGAGTTTGTTTTCCTTTTTCTTTTTTGTCTGGCGGCAAGATGAATCCCAATGTGCCGGATTGATGTCAACGACACCTGGCGGCGGTGGGAAGCACACAGGCACACAGGTCCTGCGTGTTCCGCGCTTCACACAGACAGATGCGTCACTGAACGGAGCACTGTCTTCGTTAATCCACACACCATGACCACCAGGAGGACCGACCATTCTCCTCCAACTGCTGGAAGGACAGAAGCTGTGAGGGGCAACAATAGCAGATTAGTGACAAAAGGAAGAAAACAGTCTTCTGTGTGTCCAGGGGCCTCTCTCTGAGGCTGAGACACAGCCCTGGACAAAGGCCTGGGGGACACCTTTAAAGACCCAGTGCCCCCTCCCCCCTCCTCCCTGTGTAGGTAATCCCGTCATGACCAGGGTACATCCCCCTTTCTCTCCTTTCAGTCGACCTCACCTGGGTCTGTCAACAATTTGGTACCACCGCTACCACGGGCGTATGGACCATTGACCACAGGCTATTGTAATGGCAGGTGATTTGGGGTGTGTGTGTGTGTTTTTTAGGTGTAACTATCCTGATCGAACACTGACTAAACGGACAAAATGCGTTTTTGATTGACAGAGAGAGAGAGAGAGAGAGAGAGAGAGAGAGAGAGAGAGAGAGAGAGAGAGAGAGAGAGAGAGAGAGAGAGAGAGAGATCATCACCAGACCAAAGATGGCATATGGATCCACGGTTCTCAACGCTGCTGACCCTATGTGTGATTGGTTGTCGCTATAGGACTATGGTATGTGTGTGACTGCTTGCCGCTATAGGACTATTCCATGTGCACGTAATACACAGAGCTTGGATGTCTCAGATAGTTACAGAAAAAAAAAAAACAAACAAAAAACCTGTACTCTTCACACAGAAGACAAAGAGACAGATGGATGAGAGAGGCCGACTAGAAGTGAGCTGGATCTTAAAACAGGTGGCAGGGAATTAAGCGCCAATAAACCCATACACGCCCTGAACAAACACTAGCTTGGCATCCTCCCTCCCTCTGTCCCCCCTCATCCGCCCCGATTGCCACCGCCCATTTCAAACTGTGAAGGAACGCCATGTTTTGACCTGTTCGGACTCCAGCTCCATTCTGTTCTTACCAGGTGGACCCTAGCCTCACAGAGCTCAATCTCAATCGTTGCAGGGCTCTCTCTCTCTCTCTCTCTCTTCGACGCAAAGGATTCATTCATTCTTCACGATCTGATCAGTCTCAAGAGTCACTTTTCGAACCTCCTCTCTCGTGCAAGCTGGGAAGTGGGTGTGTTGTTCGACCTAAGGGCGTGCACTTGGCAGTGACAGTGATGCTTGAAGTCAGGGAAATGAGGTGGGAAAATGTCGATGTTAGTGTTGCCCATTCCTCGCTGTGTTGATACTCCCTTGGTATTACGACCTGGCCGTTCTAAACAGTCGGCAAATATGCTGCTGCAACCAAAGCTATGCAGTCCAGCCCCAACTTTGTGGAGATGGATCTTCAGAATGGCATCACTTCAGCACGGCATGTTACCTCCACCACCACCTTCCCTACTCTTCTCTCTCTCTCTCTCTCTCTCTCTCTCTCTCTCTCTCCCCCCCCCTCTCTCTCTCTCTCTCTCTCTCTCTCTCCTCTCTCTCTCTCTTTCTCTCTCTGTGTCGGTCAGCTCACCAGTGTGGAGGAGTCAGCGCCGGCAATGATGGCCATCTCCTCCTGGTTGACGTTGGGGCCGACGCCGATGACGACGAAGGACAGGCCGGTGTGTCTGGCCTTCAGGGCCTCCTTCTTGGTGCGGTGCAGTCGGCTGGAGGCGGAGGCCGTCAGCACCACCACCACCTGGTGGTACATACAATCCACTGTCAGTATACACCACCACCACCTGGTGGTACATACAGTCCTATGTCAGTTTACACCACCACCACCACCTAGTGGCACATACAGTCCACTGTCAGTATACACCACCACCACCTGGTGGTACATACAGTCCACTGTCAGTTACACCACCACCACCACCTGGTGGTACATACAATCCAATGTCAGTTTACACCACCACCACCACCTGGTGGTACATACAATCCAATGTCAGTTTACACCACCACCACCACCTGGTGGTACATACAATCCTATGTCAGTTTACACCACCACCACCTGGTGGTACATACAGTCCAATGTCAGTTACACCACCACCACCACCTGGTGGTACATACAATCCTATGTCAGTTTACACCACCACCACCACCTGGTGGTACATTCAGTCCTATGTCAGTTTACACCACCACCCACCACCTGGTGGTACATACAATCCTGTCAGTTTACACCACCACCACCACCTGGTGGTACATACAGTCCACTGTCAGTTTACACCACCACCACCTGGTGGTACATACAATCCAGTGTCAGTTTACACCACCACCACCACCTGGTGGTACATACAATCCACTGTCAGTATACACCACCACCACCTGGTGGTACATACAATCCAATGTCAGTATACACCACCACCACCTGATGTCACAGAGCACGCAGTAACATGACATGTGACATCTCTCCCCCCTTTCTCCTTCTCTCTACCCTCCTCCCTCTTCCCCTCTCTTTCCCCCTCTCTTTCCTCCTCCTTCTCTCTCTCTCTCCCCCCTAACCCCCCCCCCCCCCTCTCTCTCTCTCTGTGTCTCACCTGGGCGGCGCCCTTCCTGCTGACTGATCTGCGGAAGGACTTGGTGCGGACATAGCGGATCATCTCCTGGGGGCTGGTTTTACCCTTGGACATCTGCAGCTTGTACAGGTGGTTGACGAAGGCGTGCAGGTTG
>JADBJO010001958.1:202500-205000 GCA_016801955.1 Conus betulinus | reverse complement strand
CACTTTGACGGTAAATCAAAATAGACTTGACAGCGACAACAACAGAAAGAGCACGAGCCCCTGTGTCTCCTGCAGAGAGAGAGAGAGAGAGAGAGAGAGAGAGAGAGAGAGAGAGAGAGAGAGAGAGAGAGAGAGAGAGAGAGAGAGAGTAATACTCTAGGTCAATAACCCTATCATGACATACACGCGAACGCGCACGTAAGCTCGCACTCGCTGACAAGAATGCAAACATGCGAGTGGGTGTGTGTCAGTGTGATGAGGGTGAGGTGTGCTGTGAAGGAGGTGTGGTGGTGTGTGTGTGTGGTGTGTGTGTGGTGTGTGTGTGTGTGTGTGTGTGTGTGTGTGTGTGTGTGTGTGTGCTCGCGCGCGCGTGCGCGCGCGTTTGTGTGTTTGTGTGTGTGTGTGTGTGTGTGTGTGTGTGTGTGTGTGTGTGTGTGTGTGTGTGTGTGTGTGTGTGTGTGGTGTGTGTGTGTGAGAGAGAGAGAGAGAGAGAGAGAGAGAGAGGAGAGAGAGAGAGAGAGAGAGAGAGAGAGAGAGAGAGAGAGAGAGCTCTGTTAAATGCCCCGTCACACATTCAGATGACTGTAGGCATCTAACTGAAATTATTATCACATTAGCTTGTCACGGAAAGAAATAGAGCAAAATAAAAATGTAAAAATGGAAGAACTTAAAGAAGAAAGAAACGAAGAGAGGACAGGGAGAAAAACGAAGGAGGGTATGAGATAGGCCAGGGGGGGGGGGGGGGGGGGGGGGGGGGGGGGGGGGGGGGAAGAAGGGAGAATGTTGGATATTGTGAAGGGGCGAAGATATGAGATGGAGGGAGGGAGGACTTACAGACACACATCAGAAGTGACATCAAAGACAGTTACAGAATATTACTCCATGGGCTTTGTCCAAGGCAAACTGTCACTGTTAACAACTGAAACAACTGAAAATGTACCTAGCGAGGCAAAAGCATGACCACTTCTAATGTCAGTAGATGACACACACTTTCCTGTAAGTAAGGCTTCACAAAATCACGATCCAATGACAGCTGAACACTATCATCAGTGTGTCAGGTACATGTTCTTTTATAACAATACTCAGTCCGTGATGGACGGAATAACAGTCTGGGCAGTTTGACTTGAATCACTGTCTGCAAATCCAAACACTGTACGATCACTGGGAATGAGAAGGCTGACGCTCTGTCCAAGGCAGGCAGCAACAGGGAGCAGTTCAGCCACCCAGTGACCTACGGAGAGAACAAAACTCTCATCCACGACCAATACTAAAACCAGTGAAAGAGAGAAGAGCAGACAGTGGTGTTGATCCAATCCATCAGCTCCAGAAAATACCAGCAAACAATTCTCTTCAGACTGAGAACTGGCCAC
This sequence comes from Conus betulinus, assembly GCA_016801955.1. Taxonomy (NCBI): domain Eukaryota; kingdom Metazoa; phylum Mollusca; class Gastropoda; order Neogastropoda; family Conidae; genus Conus; species Conus betulinus. Next base: position 203,630 of record JADBJO010001958.1, on the reverse strand, counting down.
TGCCGACTGCTGAGCCACTTCAGCCGAATGAAGTTTGCGCGCACACACACGGATGTCCGTGTGGCACTGGATCTCAGACCCCAGAAACACATCCTCCAACACTGTCCGTCCCATGATGTTCTACGGCGTTAAACCTGACCAGAGGGTGCAGAAACTGCAGATCCAACTTTGGGGCAGCCGTCAAGACCCTCGACAAGACTGGGGAACCATCGTGGCGACAGGAATGAAAATCTAACGCAACCAGAACCAATCGACTGTTGAAGAGGAAGAAGAAGAAGAAGAAGAAGAAGAAGAAGAGGAGAAGAGGAGGAGGAGGAGGAGGAGGAGGAGGAGGAGGAGGAGGAGGAGGAGGAAGAAGAAGAAATAAAGTTTGAAACAGTCCTCTGACGACACTGAGGATGACTTAACACACATCCAAAACACTATTTCAGGTATCACATCGTTTCTGGGCATGTCAACATGCACTTGACTCTGATCCTGTTGAGAAATGTCCTGTTCCCCTAGTTGCTGATGACTGATCAGTGAAAGGAACCCCAGTGTGGGATGGCACCCGACACAAACCACCATCTGCACCTTTTCATGCACAGACAGGGAACCAATGCGACATTTCAAATACTTCTTCTCACCGAGTATTCTCAAAAAAGCGGCGAACTGTTTTACAAACTGACTGGGCATCAACATGAACAGAGGATACTGACAAGAGAAGAAGGCGAATCACTGTGGACAATGTACATGTGGACAATGTCCCGTTGTTGTTTCGGCTGTCAAAGCATTGACTGTTGCACTTGTTTCTTCACAGGGAGAGACAACAGGCCCAGGAGAACAAGATGACACATCCTGTGGATTAACGGTTGATGTATTTTAAAATCATTTGTGGCACCGTTGGATTCATGGTTGATGCATTTAAAATCATTTGTGTGTGTGTGTGTGTAATATATATATATATATATATATATATATATATATATATATATATATATATATATGTATATATCTGTGTGTGTGTGTGTGTGTGTGTGTGTGTGGGTGGAACTATTCCTGACATCCGGATCATAGTGATTAGAGGCAGTCCTGTGCAAAGTGCCTTGTGGTCGTTTTCCCTGGAGACCCAGACCCCCCTGCCGCCATTC
>JADBJO010001958.1:190000-195000 GCA_016801955.1 Conus betulinus | reverse complement strand
CACACACACACACACACACACACACACACACACACACACACATGCGCGGGCGCGCGCGCGCACACACACACACACACACACACACACACACACACACACACACACACAGAGGACAGAGAGAGAGAGAGAGAGAGAGAGAGAGAGGGGGGGGTGGGGGGAAGAGGGAGGGGTAGGAAGAGTGTAGGGGGGATATTCGTTGGAACCGGAAAGTTCATCAGGTTAAGGCCACAGGGGAAGAGAGAGAGAGAAGGAAGGAGGGAGGAGGGAGGCGTGGGAGCCTGGGGCAGACCAAGACACACAATATCATAGGACAGAGAAATACAACCAGGCAGGGGAGAGCTAGTCCTAACTGAAGCAAAACAAACAGCACGTCGATTTAAAAAAAAAAAAAAAAAAAAAAAAAAAAAAAAAAAAAAAACACCAACCATGTGAGATGATTAAATCTTGGAAAACGGAAAAAAAGGTAAAAGAAAAGCGAGAAAAACAATCCAAATGAGAAAAAAAAAAAAGCAATGACAGCAGCAGGTTGACGATGACTATCCACTCCCGGTCCTGGCAGGGGAACACACAGCTGACTGATAACAGTGAGTAGTCTCCCCCCTCCCCCCCTCTGGCTTTTTTTTTCGTGAGTTTGTCTTTTCTTCTGCCCCCGTCTCTCTCTTGCCTTATTGTCAGTCTCTCTCTCTGCCTTATTGTCAAGTCTCTCTCTTGCCTTATTGTCAAGTCTCTCTCTGTCGCCTTATTGTCAAGTCTCTCTCTTGCCTTATTGTCAAGTCTCTCTCTTGCCTTATTGTCAAGTCTCTCTCTGTCGCCTTATTGTCAAGCCTCTCTCTTGCCTTATTGTCAAGTCTCTCTCTCTTGCCTTATTGTCAAGTCTCTCTCTGTCGCCTTATTGTCAAGTCTCTCTCTTGCCTTATTGTCAAGTCTCTCTCTTGCCTATTGTCAAGTCTCTCTCTTGCCTTATTGTCAAGTCTCTCTCTGTCGCCTTATTGTCAAGCCTCTCTCTTGCCTTATTGTCAAGTCTCTCTCTCTTGCCTTATTGTCAAGTCTCTCTCTTGCCTTATTGTCAAGTCTCTCTCTTGCCTTATTGTCAAGTCTCTCTCTTTACCTTATTGTCAAGTCTCTCTCTGTCGCCTTATTGTCAAGTCTCTCTCTTGCCTTATTGTCAAGTCTCTCTCTGTCGCTTTATTGTCAAGTCTCTCTCTTGGCCTTATTGTCAAGTCTCTCTCTCTTGCCTTATTGTCAAGTCTCTCTCTGTCGCCTTATTGTCAAGTCTCTCTCTTGCCTTATTGTCAAGTCTCTCTCTTGCCTTATTGCCAAGTCTCTCTCTCTTGCCTTATTTGTCAAGTCTCTCTTGCCTTATTGTCAAGTCTCTCTCTTCGCCTTATTGCCAAGTCTCTCTCTCTTGCCTTATTGTCAAGTCTCTCTTGCCTTATTGTCAAGTCTCTCTCTTGCCTTATTGTCAAGTCTCTCTCTTGCCTTATTGTCAAGTCTCTCTCTTGTGCCTTATTGTCAAGTCTCTCTCTCTCTCTTGTCTTATTGTCAAGTCTCTCTTACCTTATTGTCAAGTCTCTCTCTTGCCTTATTGCCAAGTCTCTCTCTCTTGCCTTATTGTCAAGTCTCTCTCTTGCCTTATTGCCAAGTCTCTCTTTCTTGCCTTATTGTCAAGTCTCTCTGTCGCCTTCTTGCCAAGTCTCTCTCTCTTGCCTCATTGTCAAGTCTCTCTCTGTCGCCTTATTGTCAAGTCTCTCTGTCGCCTTATTGTCGAGTCTCTCTCTGTCGCCTTATTGTCAAGTCTCTCTGTCGCCTTATTGTCAAGTCTCTCTCTGTCGCCTTATTGTCAAGTCTCTCTGTCGCCTTATTGTCAAGTCTCTCTCTATCGCCTTATTGTCTAGTCTCTCTTGCCTTATTGTCAAGTCTCTCTCTTGCCTTATTGTCAAGTCTCTCTCTCGCCTTATTGTCAAGTCTCCCTCTGTCGCCTTATTGTCAAATCTCTCTCTGCTGCCTTATTATCAAGTCTCTGTTTTGTCTTATTGTCAAGTCTCTTCTTTTGCCTTAATGTCAAATCTCTGTTTTGCCTTATTGTCAAGTCTCTCTCTTGCCTTCTTGTCAAGTCTCTCTCTCTTGCCTTGTGTTTCTTTCTCTCGCTGACACCATTTGCCAAAATGTACAAAGTGACAAACTGCCATGATTACTCTCTCTGTGTCTGTCTCTGTCTGTCTGTCTGGCTGGCTGTCTGTCGCTGTCTGTCTGTCTGTCTGTCTGTCTCTCTCTCTCTCTCTCTCTCTCTCTCTCTCTCTCCCTCTCTCTCTCGTTTCGTTCTACGCCTTCTTCTGACTGTCCATGTCTCTCTTTACCTGACAATGACCGCCCATCCCTCTATTTATCTTTTTGCAATCCGCCTCCGTTTCTTTATTCACCCCATCTGTCACTGCCTCGCCTCCCCTCCCCTCCTCCCCCCCCCCCCCCCCCCCCCGCCCACCAGGCTTTTCCTACTCAAACACGCATCATAGGTGCACACGCACACAGGTGCACGCAACGCAGAGAGAGAGAGAGAGAGAGAGAGAGAGAGAGAGAGAGAGAGAGAGAAACACTGCTTGTCATCTCAATCTGTGTCTGCCCATCTTCCCCCATCCTCTCTCAACCCAGAAGCATCCGCCCCCGCCCATCTTTACTCCCCCCCCCCCCCCCCCCCCCCCCTTCTCCTCCCTGCCTGTTGATTTCTCTCTGTAGGAGGGTGGGGGTGGGGTGGGGGTGGGACAAACTAACCGCGCGGCCTTGGCAGGCAAGTCATCAACCTCTACAGATTCTTTCAATGTTGTTGACTGGGGTTGCCTTCTCCTTTCTCTCCCTGGCCCGAAGGCTGGCTTGTTTTGTCAGGAGATTTCCGATACAGTCGGCCAGGGAAGCCTCAGCAGTAACTCTACCCCCCTTGGGCAAACAGCTGCCAACACTCCAACATGTGACCTGCAATTAGACACAGTCGTCGACAGCTCGCCGTGTGCTGCGTGGTGTTTTGTTTCCCCCCTCTACTGCCTTTCTCACTTTTGGTTTTTTTTGGCCTCGTCTGCAAAACTCCACCCCCCCCCCCCCTCCCTCCACCTGGTTTCTCCCTCCCTCCCTCTCCCCCTCTCCGTCCCTCGCTCCAACCTCCGTTTTCGGCATCCGCATCTGTACTACCCCCCCCCTCCCATCCTTCCCTACCCCTCCCCCCCCCCCCTCCTCTTTCACTCCATGTCTCTGGGACCTGAAATTTCTTCGGTCTTCATAACGTCCTTCTCCCAAAGGTCTGCCCCCCCCCCTCCCCCTTCCCTCCCCCCCTCTCTCTCTCTCTCTCTCTCTCTCTCTCTCTCAATTTTTCTGTCCCTCTTCCTCCTGTATGGTCAACTGCGGATTAAATTATAATATATCTCTGTAAGATTTATTGCTTGTGTGTGTGCATTTATGTGTGCTGTGTGTGTGTGTGTGTGGAGTGAGGGCGCGCGGTGCGCTCGCGCGCGCGCGCGCGCCAGTGTACGTGTGTGTGTGTGTGTGTGTGTGTGTGTGGTCTTTGAAGTCCTTACTACAGATGGAGCTTTGCGTTGGTAACGAGTCATACACAATCCGTCATTCTCTATACGTCACTGCAAGGTGGCGATGAGTAACGGCCCTTGGTTCTCAGGATGGAAACCAGAGCGTCTGTGTCAGTCTGCCTTCTCTCTCTCTCTCTCTCTCTCTCTCTCCTCACTTTACTCTCTCTCTCTCCCCACGTCTCTCTCTCCCTCTCCCCCTCTCTCTCTCTCCTCCCCCTTCTTAACCCATACCCCCCCCCCCTTCTCTGTTATCCCTTTTCTATCTACACTCATTAAAAACAGCTGCCTAAATATCTCCTCTGGATATTATCACAGTTTCTCACCCCCCCTCCCCCCCCCCCCCCGCCGCGCCCCTCACCCATCCCCTGTTTTGCTAAATATCACTTTCATCAACTTCCTCACTCTTTTGATTGGTCACAGTGCCCCTCCTCACCCCCTCCCCTCCCCTTCTGTCTCCCACCACCCTCCACCTTTCCTCTTTACAGCCTTGAACTGTCAAAGGCATAGCTCACAGGGCGTCAGGTGCAACACCTGAAATTCGCTCACCACGAACGTCCAGTAAGAAGCGGAGTGGTAAAGCGAAGACTGGCGCGGTACTGCATGTTTGGGAAGATGAGAACTCGGAGAGAGAGAAAGTCGATCCTGATCCTGAAGCTATTCTGACACCTACACCTACGCTCAGCCTAAGAGTACAAGGATCTTTCCTTGATATACTGTGTTGCAGTGTGGGGAATACAGTCGTTTTCTGAGACATCCAAAGTGTTCTGGGATGTGCAGTTACATACAGGAGTTGGTCTATGCCCTTGTGTGTGTGTGTGTGTGTGTGTGTGTGTGTGTGTGTGTGTGTGCGAGAGAGAGAGAGAGAGAGAGAGAGAGAGAGAGAGAGAGAGAGAGAGAGTGTGTGTGTGTGTGTGTGTGTGTGTGCGCTTGCGCGCGTGCACACACACACACACACACACACACACACACACACACACACACAAACGCGCGCGAGCGCGCGCGCGCGCATAGCGTGAGGGGCACTCCAATATATTTACAACAGCGTAAGTGAAGTGATCGATAGAAGCCCCTTTAATACTTCGTAAAATACCAGGGGGGTTTGAGTAAAGGGGAACTGGGATTATGAGAGAGTCATTGCAGCCTTCAGTGAGTTCGGCGTGTCCCGAAGTCCTACATGGAGTGTGTAACGTAGTGTGTGTGTGTGTGTGTGTGTGGGGGGGGGGGGGGGGGGAGCAGCGAAATATAAGTAGTGAAAGTACGAAAGGTGAAGGGTATGGGGATGAAGGAGGGGGAGTAGGAGGGGGGTGGGGTCACAGAGGTGAGGGATGGGGGTGGGGTGAAGTCCATGCAGTAATGGTGTGTGACCTGTGTGTTCGGCGAGGCAGGCGACGGGTGCTGGGTGGGGGGTGGGGGTGGGGGTGTGAAGTC
>JADBJO010001958.1:180000-185000 GCA_016801955.1 Conus betulinus | reverse complement strand
CCAACAGACTGAAAGATGGGCAGCGCACTAAAGGCTGTGCCATGCCAACAGACTGAAGAGAGGATGGACAGCGCACTAAAGGCTGTGCCATGCCAACAGACTGAAGAGAGGATGGACAGCGCACTAAAGGCTGTACCATGCCAACAGACTGAAGATGGGCAGCGCACTAAAGGCTGTGCCCATGCCAACAGACTGAAGATGGACAGCGCACTAAAGGCTGTGCCATGCCAACAGACTGAAGATGGACAGCGCACTAAAGGCTGTGCCATGCCAACAGACTGAAGATGGACATGGCACTAAAGGCTGTACCATGCCAAAAGGTTGTACAGAGAGGACGGACGCTGGGACGTGGCGCTTCACTGCACGTCCATCGGAGGAAATGACAGCACCACGACAACATTCACAGCAGATGACGGATCTGGATTGGTTTCCTTCCTCCCCCTTCACCCTCTCTCTGTCTGTCTGTCTCTGTCTCTTTATTAGTGTCTGTCGCTCCCTCCCTCCCTCCCCCCCTCTCTCTCTCTCTCTCTCTCTCTCTCTCTCTCTCTCTCTCTCTCTCTCTCTCTGCCTGTTTGTCTCGGTCTCTCTTTCTTCTGGTACTACCGCTAGAGATTTCTCTTCTCAGATTAAAGACGGGGAAGGGGGGGGGGGTGGGGGGGGGGGGGGGGGGGGATTATGGTCAATGCACGTTGTCGTGAAGCCTCCTCCCTCTGGTGTGGGCCAACGAGGAGAAAGTCATCAGGTCACGTGACGTGGCGGCTTCTTGCTGCTGCCTTTGATAGCCACTCCTCGCAATAATCCGGCACGAGGATCAGGGTAAGGTCCTCCCTCTCCTTCATCACGGGGCTCACCACCAACAAGCCACCCGCCACACCACCCACACCGCCTGAACCTTCCCACCATGCTGTTCGCCAGCCGTCGTCAGCTGACGCGCCACCTAGCGAGGAAGCCATCATCACAAAGGCAGGTAAGTTGAGCGCCAGTCACAACACGGGTTATCGCCCTTGCCATCAACCTCTTCTTCTTTTTTTCTTCTTCTCCACCCTCCCCCCTCCCTCCCCCCCCCCCCCCCCCCCCCTCTCTTTCTCTCTTATCTGGAGATCAAAGAGGTGCCCCCCACAGTGGTTTTGACAACAACACATCGACACAGCGGCTCCGTGCTCGCTCACACCGATGTTCTTCCTGGGTCAGCCTCCACTAAAGCAAGTCGGCATCTCCGCGGGGGCAGGGAGACAAAAGTGAAGAAGGAAAGGCTGTTGCAAAAGCTTCGGTCATCGGCATACAGAGGCGCAAGCATGCCAGCAGTTCCAGCTTTCCCATCAACACAGTCATGCCGTCGGCAAGTTCTGGTCCTCCGCCTGCCGCACAACAGAGCTGATCTCCAGGAAACCGTTGCTGCAGCCAGTCGTGAAGGCAGTGGAGAGGTGTGTGTGTGTGTGTGTGTGTGTGTGTGTGTGGGGGGGGGGGGGGGGGGGGGAAGGGGGGGGTACGAACAAGCTGTCGACTTCTTCCTCTGCTTAACAGCAGGTTCATATGCACGCTGGGAAATGGGAATAATTTGGCATACCAGAGGACCGTCTGGAATATTGCTGTCACAAGTTCTTTGCAGCACACGTCTTTTCTTTTTAATTCCCCCCCCCCCCCCCCCCCCCCCCTCTCTCTATCTCTCTCTCTTATGTGAAGTTAAGAACCTAGTGTTGTTTCAATATCACAGTCGGCTTCCACCACGGCAGACGCTGCTTTAACCAAGCATCATACAAAGTCTCGGTCTTGAAACAGACCCGGCATGACACCCCCTGAGAGCCGCCTGAGGCCTGGAAATGAGACGACACGCACCACAGCAGTGACTGCCGGTCCTTTCATGCTTACGTTTCCTTATCCGTTTTTTGCTTCGGTGGAAATACCAGCGATAGGTAGCAGATTGGTAGTAGCTGCTATCTAAACACGAATCAGAGGCAGCGGCAATAGCAATAGCTGGAACTGCCAGCGATAGTTAGTGGATTAGCAGTAGCCACTATCTCCATACACATCAATGACAACGACAGTAGCAATAGCTGGAACTGCCAGCGATAGTTAGGAGACTGTAGTAACCACTAGGGCCTATCTACATACACATCAGGGACAGCGGCAGCCGCCACACAGGTGATGGTTGAGAGAGTGAGCGGGGGTTAAGGGGGGGGGGGGGGGGTGAGCTGGGGGTACAGATCGTCGGGCATCGTTGTCCTGTCGTCGTTGGAAATGTACAGCAGTTGCAGCAGCAGCAGCAATGCCGTGAATAGCACCTTCAGTTGTAGTCGTGGCACAAGTTTCAGTAGCAGCGGCTGTTGCGGTCGTTGCAGCAGCAACAGCGTGAATAGCAGTAGCAACAACAGCGTGAATAGCAGTAGCAACAACAGCATGAATAGTAGTAGCAGCAGTAAGTTCCATGAAGACAGCAACAGCAACAGCAGATAACAGAACTTTCAGTCAGAGTCACGATATGCCGTGCCTTGTGTTTGTTTCATTGTTGGTTGTGGCCGCCTCGTGTTTCAACAAAATATCACTGGTTTGTCTTCTCTGGGCCATTCACGACTCCGTCGCTACTGCTTCTACTGCTGCTCCTATCACCACTACTACGATGCCACTACTGCTGCTGCTACAATTACTACTACTGCTGCTGCTGCTGCTGCTATTAACACTGTTACTATTACTACTGCTCTTACTACTACGTCCTCCACCACCACTACTACGACTACTACCACTACTATTACTTTTAGTACAACAACTACTGCTCCTACCACCACCACTACAACTGATGGGGAGGATGAAATATCTCAGTTGTGCATTAACGGTGCTGAATTGCACTGTGTGCTATGTATCCCACAGACTTCTTGCAGCTGGGTGACATCCGTCAATTCCTTTGTTATTTTACAGCAAGTCTGAAACAAGTTGTTGACAGCAGTCAACAAAATCTCCAGTCGAGTGTGTGTGTGTGTGTGTGTGTGTGTGTGTGTGTGTGTGTGTGTGTGTGTGTGTGTGTGTGTGTGCGTGCGTGCGTGTGTGTGTGTGTGCGCGCGCGCGCGTTGCAGTACTCTGTGCACATTCAGTAAAATGATGATAGCATGAAAATACCTAGAACTTCATCGAATACTTCTGTTGTTGACTACAGAATCATCACCGCTTGAATATCCTCTCTCTCTCTGTCTCTCTCAATGTGTCTTTCTGTCTCTTTGTATGTCTGCCTGTCTCTCTGTCTCTGTCTGTCTGCCTGTCTGTCTGTCTGTCTCTAAACGTACGATAAAAACAAACCAACAACGCAATAAACAAGATAAATTCATCTCCAGCCCCAGCAAACCTCTGAAAGGTTTCCAACGATCCCGCGATGGATATGTTGGTTGACGTTTGAAGGGCATCCCCCAGGAGGGACTGTGAGTCTCGTAATGTAACGCGCGCAAGGATGACTCGTGCCACAGAGTGAAATCCTCATCATTTATGTTCTCTTAGCCCCTTCCACTCCCCTCCCCGTCATCTCTGTCTGTCCTGTCTGTCTGTCTGTCTCTCTCTCTCTCTCTCTCTCTCTCTCTCTCTCTCTCTCTCTCTCTCTCTCTCTCTTCCCTTCCGTTCCCCCCCTCTCTCTCTCTTCCTCTGCTTCCGTTTCCTCTCCTTCTCTCTCTCCCTCTCTCTATTTCCGTTCTCTCTCTCTCTCTATCTTTGTACCTCTAGCTTTCGCCTTTGTTTCCTCTCTCTCTCTCTCTCTCTCTCTCTCTCTCTCTCTCTCTCTCTCCTCCCTCTCCTTCCATCCCCCTCTTCCCCCCCCCCTTTCTCTCTCTCCTTCCACACCACCACCACCACCCCACCCCTTTCTCTCTCTTTCCCTCTCACTCTCCCCTTCTGTTTCCTGTCTTTCACTCTCTCTCCTTCCACCTACTCTCCATCTCTCTCTCTCTGTCTGTCTCTCTCTCTCTCCCTCTCGCCCCCCTTATAAGGCGGCAGCAGCCCAACGTGTCATGTGACAAATGAGACAGAGGCAGGCAGGACGGGGTGAGCGGGGTGCCCAGCGGGGTTTCAGAGGTGGGCGAGGTGCCCAGCGTGGTAGCCCACCCGGGGTGCCCAGCGGGGCATCAGGCTGCTACAGACAGACGTGAGGAACGAGCCGAGTGGCGGGGACGTGAAGTTGTGGCAGGGTGAGGTCAGGCACAGCAGCACATGAAGCACCCCTCTGTATCCCGGCAAAAAGGAATGATTCTTACACTTTGGACCCCCTGATGCCTGCTTCTGCCCCACCCCACATCTGTGTGTGTGTGTGTGTGTGTGTGTGTGTGTGTGTGTGTGTGTGTGTGTGTGTGTGTGTGTGTGTGTGTGTGTGTGTGTGTGTGTGCACGTGCGTGCGTGCGTGCGTGCGCGTGCGTGCGCGTGCGTGCGTGCGCGTGCATGCGTGCTTATGTGTGTGTGTGTGTGTGTGTGTGTGTGTGTGTGTGTGTGTGTGTGTGTGCGCGCGCGCGCCCGCGCGAGCGGATATGCGAATGTGTGCGCGCGCGTGCGCGAGTACGTGTGTGGGTGTGGGTGTGGGTGTGTCCGTAGGAGTACTGTTTTTCTGTCCGATGCCAGTCCGGGTCGTGTCGCTCCAGCCCTGTTGACGCTTATGGAAATGCACAGGCAGTGTCTCAGCACACGGGTGTGTGTGTGTGTGTGTGGGAGGGGGGGGGGGGGGGGGGGGGGGGGGGGGGGGGGGGGGGGGGGGGGGGGGGGGGGGGGGGAGGAGGAGTGTGGGAGGGCGTGTGTGAAAAGTGCAGGGCAAAGAGGAAGCACAGGTGCCGACGGGGTGGGGAAGGGAGGGGTTGGAAGGGCGGGGTGGGGGCGGGTAGGGTGGGTGTCTAACGCCCACGCCAACACAGACCATGACCTGGCCCCGACGCAGACGGTAGGGAGATGGGGGGACGAAAGGAAAAGCTGTTATAGAGCTATTAGCAGTGTGAGCAGGCTGAACTCTTCACTCAGCAGCATGGGAAGGAAAAACATAC
>JADBJO010001958.1:150000-170000 GCA_016801955.1 Conus betulinus | reverse complement strand
ATCACCTGGACACGCACCACAGGAACAGCCTTCACCTCCTTGAGAATCAAACCAGCAACACCCAACGGTCTCGGCACTTCGATCTTGACCACCTTTCTCCTCTGGTAGTTCGTCCATGTTCACCCTTCAGGCAAGGACTTGGCCTTCGTCCTTCATCAGCTAAAACTCCAAGTTTCGCCTTTGGCGATTTTTTTTTCCCCGCCGGTAATGACCGTTTTTGTAATCTCGCCGTTTAGGTAGCCGCATTTTTTTTTTTCGGATTGATGTCAAAGCACCATACCAGTGTGGGGGACGTATCTGATTCCTCGAACGTCATCATTAATGTTTTCAGAATACATTCACTTGAAAACAGTCATTTTGATGACGAAAAACTTGTTTCACTGAAGAAGAGGAGTAGTTTCATACGAAAAGAGACATTCGTTTCGTAAAAAAAAAAAAATGCCGCTTTTACATGCCACTGTTCACACTTACGTGAAAATTCGCTGCCTTCTTGTGACAGTAAGATCCTGATCATTATTATAATCACATGAAAATATAACCGGCTGATTTCCTATGAGACTGTTTTCACGTGATGCTGTGCTGTTTTCACATGGAAATTGCAGCTGTCACTCAAAAGAAAAACAAAAACGTTTTTGTGGGTTGGACATTACAGAACCTGTCTTAAAGGGGGGAAAAAAAAAGAAAAAAAAAGACCCCCCCCCCTCCCCTGTCTTCACGAGACAATTAGCTGGTTTTTGACAAAAAATAGCAATGATCACAGAAAGTGTCCACTTCACTCTTGAGCCAGCAGCGGGTATACGACCTTGGGAAGCAGCCTGCCCCCCTAGCACAAAGCCTGGGTGTTCTGGCTGTGTGTGCGTCATCTCTCGCTGCCAGGCACGGTGGCTTAGCCCACAATGAAGCAGGACTCAGGGGTTAACGTGCCTGCAAGTTCTCCATGCACCACCTCACACACGCCACCTCGCTCTTCAGTCCATCCCAAGGACTTCACTGGGAAGGAGGGAGGAAAAGAAACTGGTGGAAGGGGGGACTGGGAAGGAGGGAGGGAAACTGGTGGAAGGGGGGCTTCAGCCGGGGACTCCCAAAGGGTTGATAGAAGGGCTGACTCCCACCAGGAATTGGCAGTGTGGCGCGGGGGTTGAACCCAGAACCCGCAGATGAGCAGAGGGGGCCGTGAGCAGAGAGGAGGCGGGCCAGCAGAACAGCAGTGGACACAGCGCGGACTCTGCCTCGCCGAGCCAGCTCACTGCTCTCACTGGGTGGGTTGGGTCTGATACGTCATAGGGGATGAGGGGCCAGAGGTTTCGCCCCCTGACTGCGGGCGCCGTGGTGAAATAGCAGGGGGTGGGTTGGGGTTGACACGCATAGGGGCATGGGGCGCGGGGTCTTGTCGTCCCTGGTGACTGCGGGCTGTGGTGAAATAGCAGGGGGTGGGTTGGGCATGATACGTCATGGGGCTCAGTACCAGGGATACGCGGCACAGATTCCTTGGAGGATCTGGGTCCATCTGTAATCTGTGGGGCAATCTACCACATTCAGCAGTCAAGATAAGGCAGTAGGGTGAGTGAGTGTTGGGGGGGCATTTACACATTCACCAGTCAAGGTAAGGCAGGGGGGAGTGAGTGTGGGGCCATTTACCACATTCACCAGTCAAGGTAAGGCAGTGTGGTCAGTGAGTGTGGTGGATCACCAGTCAAGTAAGGCAGTTCTGTAGGGGCCATTTACCACATTCACCAGTCAAGGTAAGGCAGTGTGGTGAGTGAGTGTGGGCCATTTACCACATTCACAGTCAAGGTAAGGCAGTATGGGGAGTGAGTGTGGGGCCATTTACCACATTCACCAGTCAAGGTAAGGCAGTATGGTGGAGTGAGTGTGGGGCCATTTACCACATTCACCAATCAAGGTAAGGCAGTGGTGGGGAGTGAGTGTGGGGCCATTTACCACATTCACACAGTCAAGGTAAGGCAGTGTGGTGAGTGAGTGTGGGGCCATTTACCACATTCACCAGTCAAGGTAAGGCAGTATGGTGAGTGAGTGTGGGGCCATTTACCACATTCACCAGTCAGGTAAGGCAGTTATGGGGAGCGAGTGTGGGGCCATTTACCACATTCACCAGTCAAGGTAAGGCAGTTATGGGGAGTGAGTGTGGGGCCATTTACCACATTCACCAGTCAAGATAAGGCAGTATGGTGAGTGAGTGTGGGGCCATTTACCACATTCACCAGTCAAGGTAAGGTAGTGTGGTGAGTGAGTGTGGGGCCATTACCACATTCACCAGTCAAGGTAAGACAAGATGGTCAGTGAGCAACAACACTGAACATCAGACTGGGTGAATGTGTCACAGACTTGAGATCTGCTGTGTGTGAACACGTGTCCGAAAAGGCCCCCTTCAATGACTGGACCTGGAGTCTGCAGCCATGGAAAGAACAGCTACACCTGCCACTGGAGCACGACAAAGGAAAACCAAACCTGAACTGGAACAAAGGTTATGACCTTCCACCTGTCTACAGTCCACTACTGGCTGATACCACAACTGCCAACAGGTCTCAACCACCCGGCCCATTTGTCTTCATTAGGCTGATGGAGGCCTCCCAGAAAGAACCCAGATCTCTCTTGCAAGCACGCACGTTTAGCGTCCAGGGTCGACAATCCTACATGTAGCATGTGTGATTCAGGTTGTGGTGGGCAGACAAGGAGGAGAGGGGAAGAGGGCAGGCTGAGATGTGAGCTCCGTTGGCGAGTGGACAGGCGATCGACCACCCAGCGCTACAGGCATTCCGGGTGGGTCACGGCCTTGAGGACACCCCCTCTTCCACCACCATCTCTTCCAAGAAGGATGGGGGAGGGTGATAATACTGAAGACACCCACCTGCAAAGCCGCCTGATTGTATGGGCAGATAGCCCACGGGGATTTAAATCCTTCTATTACTGCCATATCCCCCCGGGAGGTTTTACTGAGGGGGGTGGGGAGGTGTTGGTGGTACAATGGCCGCTATAAACGCTGTAGAAGTCCCACATTCTTTGTCCGGTACCGCAAAAGATCCCCTGGGACTGGGGAAAGGATAGTGTCACAAACGATGAGAGGATTGGGGGGATTGGGGGGGGGGGGGGGGGGGAGGGCGGTGAGGGGGGGGGGGGAAGGAATGGAAGAACTAAGAGGGCCACGAGGGAAGAGGAAGAAACCACTTCAGTCACAGCGTGTGATTTTTATAGTCAGGGCAACAGACTTCGTTAAGGTCTCATCAATGTTGAAATACTCTATGCCTTTCTTCACTCAACCAGAAAGCGTAACTTGTTTCATCGGCAGTAAGAAGTGATGCTTATATATAAAAAAAAAAATACAGAGGAATGCATGTTCAGGTTGTTTTTCAATCTGGTAACAATACAGGGACGGAGATTTCTCGGAGTGTGTCCCACAGACTAAATTTTGCCGTTTCTCTAATCTCTATTTACCACCACCATCTCTGAAACTGTATTCAAAGCAAAGGAGAGAATTCTTAAAAAAAAAAAAAAATCCGTGTGTATCCTCCACTTTTTTTTTTCCCCTTTCTCTTTCTTTAAAATCGGGACAGGGTCTTCTTTCTCCCACAATTAATGACTATCTGGGTAATGTGGTATTACCATTATAATCAACTGACTGACAATGCTGATACATGTTACCCAGACAGTTGACACAAATGGCACAAACTGTTGTCACAGTCCACAGCACATCCACCCTACGCAAGTCATTAAGTATTATTTTCTCTTTTTCATGCCAAGATGCAAGACACAACAACAATAGCACAACACTGACAAAAAGGACTCGTGGAAACTATGGCGGCGTTTTTGCAATGGTCGGACAGAATCACCGCCACTGTTGCCTGACTGCAGCCACGTCGGTCATGCAACCCACATTGTGTCGCCATGACGCCTTAACACACACACACACACACACACACACACCACACACACACACACACACACACACACACACGATACATGCATACACACATACATACATACATACAGACAGACATACAGACAGACATAGACAGATAGAGAGGTCGATTGATTGATCGATTGATTGATTTGTGGACAGGCAGATAGATATAACAACGGACATATGCATGCCTACTAGACACATAGACAAATATACAGATATAGATGCCATAAGCCTTTAAGCTACGCCTACTACGAGATGCTTTAATAGAGAGAGAGAGAGAGAGAGAGAGAGAGAGAGAGAGAGAGAGAGAGAGACAGACAGACAGACGAGACAGAAGGGAGTCAAAGAATGATGAGACAGAGGGAAGGGGGGGGGGGGGGGGGTGGTCAGAGAGAGAGAGAGAGAGAGAGAGATACACCGCCAGAGAGAGACATACCGCCAGAAAAGAATACACAGACTGACAGAAAGAGACATATACACAGACTGACAGAAAGAGACATATACACAGACTGCCAGAAAGAGAGAAGGCGGAGATACTCCAAGCCGACAGGAGAGGGAAAAACAGCTAACCATGGTGACATAAAACATAATACTAAATAATCCCCCCACTGACAAGGGAGACCACCGCTCACACCCCTGGCCTCTACCACTGCCCTTCCGCCCCAGCACAGCAACAGTGTCTCTCTCGCTGCCCCCAGTCCCGCCTCAGGCTGACCACGCCTCCTCCTCCTCCCTCCCCGCCCCCCATCCCACAACCTCCCCAACCACAGCTCCGGTCAGACTTAGAGACAGACCGTCCTCCAGATGACAAACTTGACCAGTGTTGTTCCTAACGACCCACACCAGCCCATAACTATTCCGGTCACGCCTGACCATCTGAAGTGACCCCCCCCCCCTCCCCCATCCCCTCCACCATACCCTCACCCCCCTCCCCCCCCCCACCCCCACCCCCCCCCCCCCCCCATCGTCCCCAGACATAACGTCTCTTCTCTGACCACCCCCGAGCGTGACGAGTCGTCGCCCTTTGCGCCGGAGGGGGAGCGGTGGCGCTGTGAGTCTGAGTTCATGACCCTGACAGAACTCTCTTCCGCCTAGACCAGGGCATGTCAATCTTGCGCGACTCGAAAACTTAAGCGCGTGTTACATTGGTGGAAATGGAGGGGAGGGGGAGGGGTTGAAACGACCAGGTGAGTGCACTACGCACTGAACTCGAGGCCAAATTCCTCTATGCGAGAGCTTCTCCTCATCACACTAACGTTGGATGCGTTTCTTTAGCTGATTGATGCGCTAGCTGTTGTGACTACTGTTTGCACTCTCTGTCCAGTTCTTACGTTTAACGGTTACGATTGTTCTATAGTCACGGACGTGCGACTCGCTGTCAACGTACACTGAAGGCTGGGAAGGCAGGTCTTTCTCTTCATCCCTTCCCCCCTCCTCCCATCCTTCTTCAGTGATAGGAAGAGCCGGGAGGGGGAGAGAGGGGGAAACATGTCTTCATGCCCCCACCCCTCCCCTCCCCACCCATTATGTTACCACGCTTTTAAAGACAGTGGCGCGTGTTCTGTTTCGGGTCTAGTCTTCAAGTACATAGGCATGGTGGTGTGGTACTAGTGGTTAACTGATTGGGGTTCCAGTCTTCAAGGACATAGGTAGTGGTTGGTGGTGGTATTAGTGGTTTAACTGATTTGGGTTCAGTCTTCAGGACATAGGTAGTGGTTGGTGGTTGGTACTAGTGGTTACTGATTTGGGTTCAGTCTTCAAGGACATAGGTAGTGGTTGGTGGTGGTACTAGTGGTTAACTGATTTAGGTTCATGTCTTCAAGGACATAGGTAGTGGTTGGTGGTGGTACTAGTGGTTAACTGATTTGGGTTCAGTCTTCAAGGATATAGGTAGTGGTTGGTGGTGGCGCTAGTGTGGTTACTGATTTGGGTCTAGTCTTCAAGGACAATAGGCATGGGTGTGGTGGTACTAGTGGTTGACCGTCTCAACCAAAATGCATTTCCCATGACGCCCTCTGTCATTTTACTCGCAACCCCCACTCTTTCCTAACCCCTACCCCATCTCCTGTTCCTTCAGGGTTTTTTTTCCATGTCCACTCTTTGCTATCCCCCCCCCCCCCCCCCCCCCACCCTGCCAACTCGCGTCCTTCGTTTCTCTGGTCGTCGTTTCTAACCTTTCTTTCCTCTCCGTCTGTTGTGTTTTCGCCGTAGTTTTCGTGAAAGAGAGAGAGAGAGAGAGAGAGAGAGAGAGAGAGAGAGAGGAGAGAGGAGAGAGAGAGAGAGAAGAAAGAGAATCGGGGGGGGGGGGTGGGACAGAAACTTTGAGAGTAAATGAGAGGGGGGCGGGGCACAGAACAGAAGGAAAGGAAAGAGAGGGTACAGACTCGAAGGAGACAAGGGGGGGGGGGGAGTCTATGAGAGAGAATGTGTGTGTGTGGTGTGTGTTTGTGTGTGTGTAGAGAGAGAGAGAGAGAGAGAGAGAGAGACAGAGAGAGAGACAGAGAGAGACAGAGAGAGAGACAGAGAGAGAGAGAAGAGAGAGTGAGAATGTTCTGTACTGGTGTATGAGAGAGAGAGAGACAGAGAGGTAGTGAGTGAGAATGTGTGTGTAAGAGAGAGAGAGAGAGAGAGATAGAGAAGAGAGAGAGAGAGACAGAGAGAGACGAGAGAGACAGAGACAGAGACAGATGGAATGTGAGAGAGAGAAGACAGAGACAGAGACTTAGAATGTGTCTGTGTGTATGAGAGAAAGGAGAGAGAGAGAGAGAGAGAGAGGAGAGAGTATTAAATGTGTCTCTATGTGTGAGACAGAGACAGACTGACAGACAGAAAGAGAAGATGAGGGAGGAGAGGAGAGAGAGAGAGAGAGAGAGAGAGAGAGAGAGATAGAGAGAGATAGAGAGAGAGAGAGAGACAGACAGACAGACAGACAGACCAGACAGACAGACAATGGTGTCTGTGTGAGAGAGAGAAGAGTGAGAGACAGACAGACATACAGACATACATACAGACATACACACAGACAGAGAGACAGACAAACAAACAACCATGCAGACAGACAGACAAACAAACCAGGCAGACAGACAGACAAACAAACCAGGCAGACAGACAAGAACAGCAAACGTGGGCCACTCACCCCTTCTGACGATGTCAACCCAAGTGGTCGTCGTAGACATTGATCGTGGTCGTCGTGGTTGGCGTCGTTGTTGTCGTCGCTGCACAAGGATTTATTGACACGTTAGATCAGAACTAAAAACCACAACAATAATAAACTAACAAACGAATATCACCAGTGTGGAATATAAACTGGAATGACTCGAGTAGTGTGTGTGTGTGTGTGTGTGGGGGGGGGAGTCTTATGACTGAAAAGGAAACAAAAAGACAGAAAAAAGATGACAAATTTCTTTCAGTTAAAAATGAATGAATAATTCTCGATATTCTCTTCTCTCTCTCTCTCGCTCTCTCTCTCTCTCTCTCTCTCTCTCTCTCTCCCTCCTCCCAATCTCTCTTCTGTCTCGCTCTCGTCTCTCCTCTCTCTTTCTCTCTCTCTCTCTCTCTCTCTCTTCTCTCTCTCCTCTCTCTCTCTCTCTCTCTCACATGCGCGCACACACACACGCACGCACGACGAACGCATGAACGCACGCGCACACACACACACACACACACACACACACACACACACACACACACGCGCGCGCGCGCGCGCGCGCACACACCCATAGCCAACCCACATCCTCTCTTCGAGAGGCCGATGTTCAGATTCAAAAACCCTAACAGACCGAGGCCTGATCAAGCTCAACTTGTTCCCCAGAGAGAACCTCCCATGGGGCCGTGGGTCTTCCCCCAAACCTTGTCCAATTCTATTTTGTCTTCATCCCGCAAAACGGCCCGGCCAGTGACAAGACGTCAACATCTTTCTCTTCAGTTATTTGACGATCAAAGCGTCGTGAAAATGGCCTCTGCAGGCAGAGCCCTTGACGCGAATCCACGCCCAGTCCGGACTGTTTTGTACATCAAGGTCATAGAACACATGCCACACGACCCTCACATACCGTGGGGGTGGAGGACGGGAGGGGAGGGGGTGGGGGCAGAGGTTGGGGGAAGGGGGAGGGGGGGAGGAAGTAAGCGATGAGAATTGTTGATGGAAGCTCAAAGACATGCTGGTTATTAGCCCCTTCCCGGTTGGACGTCGACGGAAAAACATGCCCGCTTTTCTCCCTTCCCCCCGCGCTTATCTTTTTTTTTTTTCCCCTGAAAGATTTAACGGTTATTACCTCCATCACGGAGGCGGGGTTTTCAAGTGTATCTGTTCATTGGTTGGTTTGTGTCTCTATCACCGAGATAATAAAAGAAAGAAACGCAAAAGCCAGCGGGGATCAATGTTCAGGAGATTGTGGCTGTGGGGCCGCTGGACGAACCTGTGCAATGTTGTTGGTTCAGTGGCGCATTAAGAGCAGTTTCAGGACTGTTGCGTCCACTGGCATTGCCAGAGCGGATAAAGGCATTTCTGACATTGCCCTATATTGTTTTACAACCAGGTATGGACCTCAGTGAAGAAAGAAACAGACTCGTCAGATGAACAGATGGCTACATGGCTGGCGAATCAAGGATACAACCCAGGCCCAAGACACTGTCCAGAAATAACATACAGCCCTCGCAACCGTATCCGACACAAGTCACCCCACAACCCCCAAGACCTCGCTCTCACAGTGGATGTAAGTCACCCCCACCCCAACCCCAAGATCTCGCCATCACAGCTGATATAAATCACCCCCAACCCCAAGATCTCGCCATCACAGCTGATATAAGTCACCCCAAACCCCAAGATCTCGCCATCACAGTCCGATGATATCACAGCTGATATAAATCACCCCCAACCCCAAGATCTCGCCATCACAGCTGATATAAATCACCCCCAACCCCAAGATCTCGCCATCACAGCTGATATAAATCACCCCAACCCCAAGATCTCGCCATCACAGTCCTATGTAAGTCACTAACCCCAAGACCTCGCACTCACAGTCGATGTAACGCAACCCCCGACCTATCGTCATCACAGTCGATGTAACTAATCCCAACCCCTTGATATCATCATCACTGTCGATATAAGCCACCCCAACCCCCAGATGTTGCCATCACAGACGATGTAAGTCACCCTAACCCCGTGATATCGCTTCGTGATCAGTCCAGCTCTAACGTACGCCCGCCAACTCTGAAGGTACCCCCCATCCTTTCTGAACACCCAGTCTCCGCTCCACCCACTACAGACTGTCCAGAACACCAGCTGACCATCACAGAAGGCAGGCGGGTCAGTCCACGGGTCCACAAAAGGCCACTCTCTCTCTCTCTCTGTGATGGCCCGTCACATAACTCATCAGACATTACAGGGTCCGTCTGTCCCGTAAAGACCCCTAACCCTGATCCGCCATCCTAATGGTATCCAAACACCCCCCCCCCCCCCCCCCCCCCCCTCCCACTTCACCCCCTCCCGTGTTTACCCTCCCAGTAGTCCCGCACTACGCCCAGTGAAGGCGTCATTTGATTTTCTCCATTCTTCTCCACCCAGCCGCTGTTTGTTCGCCGACCACTAGGGTCCTCAGGGTCTCTTTTCATTGGTGCCTTCTTCACGCCTGGTGCCAACGCTTGACGCCAGGTAAACAGGAAATTCATATGACCGGCCCCCTCATTCACAGAAAGGTGAGACGGGGGTGAGGACACGATAGAATGACAGAATCCTCGGATCGGGGAGAGGGGGGAGGGGGGGGGGTAGGGGGGTAAGGGGTGTGACACGGTCACGGGTTTAGCGGGAGAACAGGTGTATGGAAAAGGAGAGAGAGGGTGGGGAAAGGGGGTGGGGGGGGGGGGGGGGGGGGGGGGGAGGGGGAGGGGGAGCAACACGATTGGATACATCGACAGAGACTGATAATATGCGAGACTGGATGGGGACATTTTTGGTGATTTAAAATGAAAAATAATAGAGGAAGAGAAGGAGAGAGAGAGAGAGAGAGAGAGAGAGAGAGAGGAGAGAGAGAGACAGAGAGAGAGAGAGAGAGAGAGAGAGAGGGAGAGAGCGACAGACGACGATGGAGAAGAGTGAGAGAGAGAGAGAATGGTAAAGGTAGGGGAGCGAGGAGAAAGGGAGGTCGAAGATGGGGAGAGAGAGAGAGAGAGTGAGAGGTAGGAGAGAGAGAGGGAGAAAGAGAGAGAGAAGATAGAGAGAGGGAGAGAGGGAGGGGGGACGAGAGAGTGAGGGATGAGGGGCGGTGGTGGAGGGAGGAAGGAGGGAGGGAGGGAGAAAGGGGAGGCGAAGGGGGATACAAGTACAAAGAGAGAATGAGACAGACAGAGACAGAGAGACAGAGAGAGACAGAGACAAGAGGGACTGGTGGGGGGAGGGGGGGGGGGGGGGGCATGGTGGTGATTGAGACAGAGGAAAAGAGTGAGAACAGACAGAAACAGAGACAGAGGGAAAAGGGTGAGAACGACAGAAAAAGGGAAGGAAGGGTGAGAACCGACAGAAAAAGGAAGGAAGGGTGAGAACAGACAGAAACAGAGGGAAAGAAGGGAGAGAACAGACAAAACAGAGGGATAAAGGGAGAGAACAGACAGAACAGAGGGATAGAAGGTTGAGAACAGACAGAAACAGAGGGAAGAAGGAGAGAGAACAGACAGAAACAGAGGGAAAGAAGGGTTGAGAAACAGACAGAAACAGAGAGATAGAAGGGTGAGAACAGACAGAAAAAAGGGAAAGAAGGGTGAGAACAGACAGAAACAGACGGATAGAAGGGGTGAGAACAGACAGAAACAGAGGGATAGAAGGGGAGAACAGACAGAAACAGAGGGATAGAAGGGAGAGACAGACAGAAACAGAGGGATAGAAAGGGTGAGAACAGACAGAAACAGAGGATAAAGAAGGGTGAGAACAGACAGAAACAGAGGGATAGAAGGGAGAGAACAGACAGAAACAGAGGGATAGAAGGGTGAGAACAGACAGAAACAGAGGGATAGAAGGGTGAGAACAGACAGAAAACAGAGGGATAGAAGGGTGAGAACAGACAGAACACAGAGGGATAGAAGGGAGAGAACAGACAGAAACAGAGGGATAGAAGGGAGAAAACAGACAGAAACAGAGGGGATAGAAGGGTGAGAACAGACAGAAACAGAGGGATAGAAGGGTGAGAACAGACAGAAACAGAGGGATAGAAGGTGAGAACAGACAGAAACAGAGGGATAGAAGGGAGAAACACAGACAGGAACAGAGGGAAGAGAGGGTGAGAACAGACAGGAACAGAGGGATAGAGGGGTGAGAACAGACAGAAACAGAGGGATAGAAGGGTGAGAACAGACAGAAACAGAGGGATAGAAGGGAGAGAACAGGCAGAAACAGAGGGATAGAGGAGAGAGAACAGGCAGAAACAGAGGGATAGAAGGGTGAGAACAGAACAGACAGAAACAGAGGGATAGAAGGGTGAGAACAGACAGAAACAGAGGGATAGAAGGGAGAGAACAGACAGAAACAGAGGGATAGAAGGGAGAGAACAGGCAGAAACAGAGGGATAGAAGGGAGAGAATAGGCAGAAACAGAGGGATAGAAGGGAGAGAAACAGACAGAACAGAGGGATAGAAGGGAGAAACAGACAGAAACAGGGGGAAAGAAATACGGGAAGTGTGGCGACGAGGAATAAAGGGAGATTGATAGGAGACAGTTGGTGGAGAGGAGGAGACACACACACACACACACACACACACACACACACACACACGCACATGCACACACACACTTACATATAAGCGCTCTCATGCACACCCACACCTACACACACACACACACACACACACGCGCGCGCGCGCGCGCGCGCATGCAGGCGCACAAGCGCAGACAGACAGACAGACAGACACACACACACACACACACACACACACACACACACACACACACACACACACACACACACAGTCACTTACTTGTAGTCGGCGTGGTGGTGGTGGTGGTAGTGGGAGTGGTTGTAGTGGTTTGTAGGCCGTGGCGTTGTCGTTGTCGTTGTAGTTGGGGTGGTTGTAGGTGTTGTAGTGGTTGTGGTTGGTCTTGGGGTTGTCGTGGTTGTCGTAGTTGTTGTAGTCGTCGTTGTCGTTGTTGTTGTAGTGGGCGGGTTGGTCACTGAAAAAGACAGGAAAAATGAATCAGACGCGAAGGTTGTGAGAACTGACATAATAAACAAAAAAATCTCTCACGACAGTATGTACTACTATTATTACTGCTTCTGCTGCTACTGTACTTGTGCTATTGCTGCTGCTACTGCTGCTTGTAGTTGTTGCTGCTTCTACTGCTACCTGTACTTGTGCTATTGCTGCTGCTACTGCTGCTTGTAGTTGTTGCTGCTTCTACTGCTACCTGTACTTGTGCTATTGCTGCTGCTGCTACTGCTGCTTGTAGTTGTTGCTGCTTCTACTGCTACCTGTACTTGTGCTATTGCTGCTGCTACTGCTGCTTGTAGTTGTTGCTGCTTCTCCGCTACCGCTGGCGTCGCCATTACAGCTACTATTGCAACTACAGTTTTCGCCATTGCCCCTGTTTCTGTTATTTCTATTTGCAATACCAAACAATAACGGTTAACATGATGTCAAGAACAATGTTTTGCCTCATGGCACACACACACACACACACACACACACACACACACACACACACACACACCACACACACACACACTCACACACACACACACACACACACACACACACACACACACACACACACACACACACACACACACAATCACAACCTAACTGAACACGCGAGCAAAGCGTATACGTTTAAACACCCATCCACTTTACCTTCATCACATGCACATGAAAAACAACCACCACCTCTACCACCACCACCCCGGGGTTCCGCTCACTGCTCCACCTCCCTCTACATGCTGAAGATATTCTGTGGCAATTTCCACCCACCCGCTATACACACAGTACACACTTTCCGTCACCTCCATACACACAACAATGCTGACTTTTTGCTCATAATACCACCGCCATACTCAGCCATGCTTAACGATAATGATATTAATAAGAGCAACAACCACAACACAACAATAATGATGATGATGATGATGATGATGATGATGATGATGATGATGACGATGATGATGATGATCATCATCATTATCATCAAACACAATAATAATTTAAAAAATAATAATAATAATAATAACAACAATAATAACAATAATAATAATAATAATAATAATAATAATAATAATAATAAATAATAATTTTTCATATGCGCGCCCACCTCCTGAATAACCAAAAAAAAAAAAAAAAGCCAACTAAATGGGTAAAAAGGAAATGTTGATGAACAGACGACAAATGTCAATCAGAATGCAAGCCGTTAATCCTCCCATTTATGTACTCTCTACCTTCGATTTTATTGCCCGTCCCCTCCCCTCCCTCCCACCCCCCCTTCCCCACCCCATCCCCCACCACATCCTCAACAAGTACACAAATGTTGTGCATGAAACGGAAACTGAATCATATCTGGAACGGCCGTTCAATTAACCCGGAGTGTCGTGACCAGCCAATTAACCCGGAGTGTCGTGACAAAGCAGAATCTACATTTCTGGAAATAACGAAAAGGGCAGCATTTGGAGGTCACAACGAAAAATAACGCCTGGATATTAGTAACTAAAACCATACATAATTAACCTACAACACTTTGAACGCTGATGTGAACTCCAACAGCCTTCAGTGCACGCAGCCTACAATCAGAATGGTGACGAGACACGAACACTTGGTGAGGACAGCAAATCACACGGTTTGTGGTGTGGACGAAGGTGAAACTCGTTTTCCACGCTGTTGTGTTTCAGATACATACTGTGCAAATGAACACAACATGTATATCACTATGCACCAGATACATACTGTGCAAATGAACACAACATGTGTATCACTATGCACCAGATACATACTGTGCAAATGAACACAACATGTATATCACTATGCGCCAGATACATACTGTGCAAATGAACACAACATGTATATCACTATGCACCAGATACATACTGTGCAAATGAACACAACATGTATATCAATTTGCACCATACCGAAATAATGTCTAAGTGAAAACTCTGCAGTGACGATCTACAAATCCTTGTCGCTAAATAATATATGGGGGGTAATTGCATTTGGGGGGGGGGGGGGGGGGGGGGGGGGGGGGGGGGGGGGGGGGGGAGGGGAAAAGGAGAGAGTCAATAAATTCTGCCGCAAATAAATTTAGATTTCAGCATAAACCATGTCCTTCTTTGATACACACATGCCAATTCCATGTTAGATTTCAGCATAAACCATGTCCTTCTTTGATACACATGCCAATTCCATGTTATCTCTGTAGATCCTTGAGAGTTCTCATGACAATTCAATTCCGAGTCTGAGCCACCCGATGGTCAGACACAGTAAAGATCTGCCCATAAACACTAGGCACCCATATCAGTATTGTGTGTTTGTATGGTAGTGTCTAAACAAATGGTTAATTCCTCAAGGGGGTTCTTAAACTGAAAATGATTTAGCAAATGGTTAAAGAGTGGAGACATGTCCCCCCAGTGACGGGCCAATTAAGGAAAAAGACGGCTCACCCATGATATTGTTCTTTATTTGGGAATCGATCAAACACGGGTATTTGCTGAAGAATGAAGAGAACGAGGCGCAGTGTCAGTTCGAACGTTGTTGTGGACCACAGTCTGTGATGTAACAGAGGGGGAGGTTTAATCATCCTCCATTGTCTGGTCGACTGGGAGATCGGTAGAAGAACAGTTTGATTTTATGCTCTGAAAACCAGCCTGCACGAACAATGTTAGCTTTGTTTGGCAGTTTCTTGGTTTGGTAACATGCAGGCCTGCCAACAAAGCAGTGGCCACGATGAGACAAAACGAAAGAGATAATCAGCGGTGTTGTTGTTGCTGTTGTTGTTTCGTTTGCTTGCAAAGTAAGACATTGATGAATCTGCCCCTTTCTTCACAAAAATAGTTTAAGGAAAGCAAGCTGACAGGTTTTCCGAACTTGCTCATTTTTTCTTTCAGAATGAAGTCATACGTAACGTCTAGATTTTGAAGTGAAAGAGAAACATGAATAATTTAAGTTTGGCCAGAAGGAATCAACAGAGACGAGGTTTTTAAATGTCTAGTGTCAATTAAAAATATTTCCGTTTTCCGAGTCGTTTAAAAGCAGCGCATCTCGTGTCAATAAAAACCTGACACTTGTGATGCATCAGTCTATACAGTTGAGTATGATATGCGAGCCTATTATGACAATCGGACTGTTAACGGAATATGTCAGACGTGGATGAGGCCGCAAAGGAAAAGGACAAAGCAGGGAACCCCGTGGAACACCAAACAGGAGAGGAGCTGGGTTTGAAGTGAGACCAGAAGTGATGGGTTTTACCTGTCTGTGAGATAGGACTGATGGAAAGGAAGGACAAGCCCCTTCAAGTTATCAACATTCTGAAGCCAGTGAAGGAGGAGGTCATGGTCACTGGTATCAAATGCTGCACCAACATCCATCAGTGTGAGATCGGCATTTGCATTTAAAAGATTTTTCAGAATACCGACCACGCAGCTTCAGTGCTATGGTTAGCACCGAAGACAAGCCTCGAGCCCCCCCCCCCCCCCCCCCCCCCCCCCCCCCCCCCCCCCCCACACACACACACACACACACTTTCCCGCCTTACCCCCCTCTTCTACGTTGTTTCTTTTTTACATTCACTCACTCACAAAACGTATCTTCTTGCCCAGACAAGACTTGATGACATTTTGATCCGTGTTGAGAATGAAGCAACACACACACACACACACACACCACACACACACACACACACACACACACACACACACACACACACACACACAGAGTTCCCTCACCCTGACAGGTCTTAATAGCCAGGATCTTCTTGAGGGAGTCGAGGGCGGAGTAGCCGGCCACCTGGAAGAAGTAGTCCTTGCTGGGGCTGGAGGCCATACGAGACAGTTCGCCGTAGTTGACGGCGTGACCCACGCCGATGGCGAAGAGGTGGTGAACGTTGTTGCGCTTGGCCCGCGACGCCTCGATCAGCGTGCGCAGCTTGTTGCGGGGACTTCCCGTCCGTGATGACCACCACCACCTGCACCACCCCGGGCCGTCCCCCGCCCTGCACACACACACACACCACCACCACGCCCTCTGCTGCACCACTCCAAGGCTCTGTACCCAGACTGCTGTCAGTCACATCACACACAACGACCGAGAGAAGAGGAGAAGGATAGTGATGATGATGATGATGATGATGTGGTGATGATGGTGGTGGTTGTGCTGCTGCTGCTGCTGCTGATGATGATGATGAATGATGAAGAAATGATGATGATAATGATGATTGTAATGATGGTGATAATGATTGTGATGATGATGGTAATGGTAATGATGGTGATGATGATGGTAATAATGATGATGGTTAGAATGGTGATGGTGAGGATGATGATAATGGTTAGGATGGTGATGGTGGAGCTGGTAGTGAAGGATGACAATGAAGGATAATGGTAAGATCATGGTGCTTATGATGATGAAGACGTTGATGATGAAAACATACAATAAGAACATGATAATGGCGACGTCAACGACGACGACGAAAACAAACAAAAAAAAAGAAGGAATCAAAGGAAAGAAAGAAAGACAAAAAAAGAAAAGAAAAAAGAGAGTGAAAGCAGAAGATGACGCAGATGATGATGCTGGTGATGACGAAGGAAAAAGGACTTGACAGAGACAGAATAATAAAAGAAAAGGAGGCAAGAAAGCACACATCTGGAAAACTGTAGCACAACTAGGACAAACAAGAAGCAGTACTGCTCAAAGTATTGAAAAAAAGACCAACAACAGCCAAGACATATCCATAGGAAAATGGACCACGGCTGCCTCAACGGCATGGTAAACATCACACACACACACACACACACACACACACACACACACACACACACCCACACACACACACACACACACACACACACACACACACACACACACACACACACACACACACACAACCACAACACAACACACACACACACACACACACACACACACACACACACACACACACACACACTACTCATCCATTCTCAACATCCCCACCCTCTTTCGCTGTGATCCTGCTCACCTTAACCGTGAACGTGTGGTTGGGACAGTGCTGAACTTAACTTCCCTCCCCAAAGAGCATGAACCCTGCACTTTGCCATGCACATCACCCACACGCATGCATACACTCTCACCCTGAATTCTCGTCCCCGCCCTCTCCCCATAACCCGTGCCCTCCTCCATCCGGGCTATCTCCGTTTGTCGTCTTCCTCCCCAACCTCTCCTCTTCGGTACTCTCACAGTTGAACGAGCGAACTTGAATCCGATACCCTTCCTCAATCGTCCCGGCCATCCTATCATACCCGTATCTACTCCAGGACCCACCCGCTCCATCGACCCTCCTCCCGCACCCTCCCCCCCCCCCCCCCCACACACACAATACTCTCTCTCTCCTCCTCTCTCTCTCACTCATCTCTCTCTCTCTCTCTCTCTCTCTCTCTCTCTCTCTCTCGCCCTCTTGATAATCCCACCCACAATCTCCTTACCATAAATCTGAACAAGTAAATCAGGGTGAAATGGATCCTCTTCCAGGTGAACCTGAACCTTTCCCATCTCTGCTTTCCCCTCCGCCCCCTACCCCGCTACCTCCTCCACACTGACGCTACATTTCCAAGGCTTCCCTTGTAAATCTTTCGCCCCCTCGCCACAGGGACTGAAGCCCTCTCGGAAATAGTACAAACTCCAGTGCAATGAACCTTTTGAATGGACGGTTACAGACAAGCAATGTTGAAAGACTCTCTCTCTCTCTCTCTCTCTCTCTCTCTCTCTCTCTCTCTCTCTCTCTCTCTCTCTCTCTCTCTCTCTCTCTCACACACACACACACACACACACACACACACACACACACACACACACACACACACACACACACACACCACCACCACCACCACCACCACCACCACCACCACCAGCAAAAATGTTCTCCCTAGTTTACTGGCTACCTGTTTGAAGTTTAGTTGCTTTGTTTACCCCTCCTCCCCCCACCCCTCTCTTCCTACAGCATGTGATAAGCGCACACTGCTCACAAGCTTTTCTCTCCCCACCGTCATGAAGGACGCACTACGACTGTCAGACAACGTGCTGCTCTCTGTGGACACACTGCACGGTCAGCGCTCCTTCAGATCTCACGGCCATGTACACTGACCTTCAGACCTCACGGCCATGTACACTGACCTTCAGACCTCACAGTGATGTACACTGACCTTCAGACCTCACAGTGATGTACACTGACCTTCAGACCTCACGGCCATGTACACTGACCTTCAGACCTCACGGCCATGTTCACTGACCTTCAGACCTCACGGCCATGTACACTGACCTTCAGACCTCACGGCCATGTACACTGACCTTCAGACTTCATGGCCATGTACACTGACCTTCAGACCTCACGGCCATGTACACACTGACCTTCAGACTTCACGGCCATGTACACTGACCTTCAGACCTCACGGCCATGTACACTGACCTTCAGACTTCACGGCCATGTACACTGACCTTCAGACCTCACGGCCATGTACACACTGACCTTCAGACCTCACGGCCATGTTCTCTGGACACACTGCATGTTCAACACACCTGACCTCACGGCCATGTACACTGACCTTCAGACCTCACGGCCATGTACACTGACCTTCAGACCTCACGGCCATGTTCTCGGACACACTGCATGTTCAACACACCTGACCTCACGGCCATGTACACTGACCTTCAGACCTCACGGCCATGTTCTCTGGACACACTGCATGTTCAACACACCTGACCTCACGGCCATGTACACTGACCTTCAGACCTCACGGCCATGTACACTGACCTTCAGACCTCACGGCCATGTACACTGACCTTCAGACCTCACGGCCATGTGTTCTCTGGACACACTGCATGTTCAACACACACCTGACCTCACGGCCATGTACACTGACCCTTCAGACCTCACGGCCATGTACACTGACCTTCAGACCTCACGGCCATGTTCTCTGGACACACGCATGTTCAACACACCTGACCTCACGGCCATGTACACTGACCTCATCAGGTCTGGACCAGACATCCAGCCCGCAAGGACAGGAGAAGTGACCAGGCTGTGATGTCAATGTCCATGGGCGACTTCATAAGCACCTCCGGCCGCGCCTGCTCATTTACTTCGTCACTGACGTCATCATCGTTTGCCACGCCCTCCGATGTCTACCTCTTCCTCCCCCCCCCCCCCCCCTCCCCAACCCTGCCCATCTACGTCACTTCCCCCCATTTGGCAACACTCATTTTGCGTCGAATATGAGAATACAAGTGGTTGCTCTTTCTTTCGTTTTTAGTGTCCTAAATGTTGTTTGTTTTTGCCTGAAGAAGACCCAAGAGGTCGAAATGCATTGTGTTTGGTCCTGTAATCTGTTTGTCTGGATTGTCTTGCAGAACTAATACCCTTTCTTTTTAAAGTCACACCCCCCTCACCTTGGACTTGAAGAGGTAGGTCCGGGGTGAACTTGAGGGCCAGGTCGGTGGCCGTGACGTAGCCGCTGTCCTGCTGCACGCGGTGGATGGCACGGAGCAGGTTCCGCTTCCGGTCGTAGCGGCGGAGGTTGAAGTGCAGGTTGACGTGGTCGTTGTAGGTCACCAGCCCCACGCGCGTGGCGTTCAGCCCGATCTGGAACATGCCCACCACGTCGGCCACGAAGTCGATCTGCCGGCGGAAGTCGGGGCGCCAGATGCTGTTGGAGGAGTCCAGCAGGAAGA
Source organism: Conus betulinus (assembly GCA_016801955.1). Classification (NCBI taxonomy): domain Eukaryota; kingdom Metazoa; phylum Mollusca; class Gastropoda; order Neogastropoda; family Conidae; genus Conus; species Conus betulinus. The sequence continues at coordinate 150,199 of JADBJO010001958.1, read as the reverse complement.
CCACATCAGCTGGCTTGTTGCCGCAGTACTCATAGCCCCAGGCCTCTGTGGACAGAGAGAGAACACGGTTGGTTCAGTGCCTGACTGACTGAATGATTGAATCATTGCGGCTTGTTGCCGCAGTACTCGTAGCCCCAGGCCTCTGTGGACAGAGAGAGAACACGGTTGGTTCAGTGCCTGACTGTCTGAATGATTGAAT
>JADBJO010001958.1:137500-145000 GCA_016801955.1 Conus betulinus | reverse complement strand
CACGGCACTGTCTGGCATGACACACGGCACTGTCTGGCATGACACACAGCACTGTCTGGCATGACACACGGCACTGTCTGGCATGACACACATGGCACTGTCTGGCATGACACATGGCACTGTCTGGCATGACACATAGCACTGTCTGGCATGACACATAGCACTGTCTGGCATGACACATAGCTCTGTCTGGCATGACACATAGCTCTGGCATGACACATAGCACTGTCTGGCATGGCACATAGCACTGGCATGACACATAGCACTGTCTGGCATGACACATAGCACTGGCATGACACATAGCACTGTCTGGCATGACACATCAGTGCTGTCTGGCATGACACATCAGTGCTGTTTAAAAGTGAACATCATTCCTCATTTCACGGCGACAACCATTTGCCCATTGCTGATATTCTCCATACCCCCAAAAGCGGCGAAAGGAAGGAAGGACTGTTACGTGGAAATCAAAACTGTCTTAAAACTTCTTCTGATGGTTTGTCGAAATGCAACCAAACCAAGAAATCAACACACTATGAAACACACTTTGAAGCCAACAGTTGTACCTCCCGTGTAATGAGGACACAGGGCTAAAAACAGCCTGTGGTTCGCTGGTTCAAGTCTGTGTGTGATGCAAACTGCTAAAACTGCCACAGTGAGTGAAGATGGTTTTGAAGTAATCAATCTCTGGTTTGGTTTGGTTTGGCATTTAGGATTGTGACCCGCTTGAGGGTGTGTGTTTAAAACAAAAAGAGAAGAGGGGAGGAAGGGAGCATGGAAGAGGATTGGCTGGGATGATGAGGGGGTGGGGGGGGGGGGTGGGGAGATATGAAGTCAACCTACTCTCTGTGTTACATTGGAACCGGGTCTTTTCATTCCTGGTCTGTGTATGTGTATGACCATGTGTAAATGTGAGCTGCAGAGGTCTGCGGAGAAACGTCCGACACACATCTAGAGCCTTCGCTCTCCTCATCACTGCCACCTCCCCCCTCCATCCCCACCCTCTCCCATCACTCTTCCTCACTGCCTCCCCTTCCATCACACGTTGGATGTCAGTGGCGACAGGCAATTGCCTCCCTTGTTTGTCTGTGCGCTCCCTTAACGCCATCTCCTGTGCTATCTCACTGATAGTTCTGTTGTCCCTTAACGCTATCTCCTGTGCCATCTCACTGATAGTTCTGTTGTCCTTTGACGCTATCTTTTGTGCTATCTCAGTAATAGTTCTGTTGTCCTTTAACGCTATCTTTTGTGCTATCTCAGTAATAGTTCTGTTGTCCTTTAATGCTATCTTTTGTGCTACCTACGTGATAGTTCAGTTGTCCCTAAACGCTATCTTTTGTGCTCTATCAGTGATAGTTCTGTTGTCCCTTAACGCTATCTTTTGCGCTCTATCAGTGATAGTTCTGTTGTCCCTTAACGCTATCTTTTGCGCTCTATCAGTGATAGTTCTGTTGTCCCTTAACGCTATCGTTTGCGCTCTATCAGTGGTAGTTCTGTTGTCCCTAAACGCTATCTTTTGTGCTCTATCAGTGGTAGTTCTGTTGTCCCTTAAAGCTATCTTTTGTGCTCTATCAGTGGTAGTTCTGTTGTCCCTAAACGCTATCTTTTGTGCTCTATCAGTGGTAGTTCTGTTGTCCCTAAACGCTATCTTTTGTGCTCTATCAGTGATAGTTCTGTTGTCCCTAAACGCTATCTTTTGTGCTCTATCAGTGATAGTTCTGTTGTCCCTAAAACGCTATCTTTTTGTGCTCTGTCAGTGGTAGTTCTGTGTCCCTAAACGCTATCTATTGTGCTCTATCAGTGATAGTTCTGTTGTCCCTAAACGCTATCTATTGTGCTCTATCAGTGATAGTTCTGTTGTCCCTAAACGCTATCTTTTGTGCTCTATCAGTGATAGTTCTGTGTTGTCCCTAAACGCTATCTATTGTGCTCTATCAGTGATAGTTCTGTTGTCCCTAAACGCTATCTTTTGTGCTCTATCAGTGATAGTTCTGTTGTCCCTAAACGCTATCTTTTGTGCTCTATCAGTGATAGTTCTGTTGTCCCTAAACGCTATCTTTTGTGCTCTATCAGTGATAGTTCTGTTGTCCCTAAACGCTATCTTTTGTGCTCTATCAGTGGTAGTTCTGTTGTCCCTAAACGTTATCTTTTGTGCTCTATCAGTGATAGTTCTGTTGTCCCTAAACGCTATCTTTTGTGCTCTATCAGTGATAGTTCTGTTGTCTGTGTGCTCCCTGACGCTGTCACCTGTGTTATCTTAGTGATGTTACCCCCTCCCCCCCTTCATCCTGGCTCTCCTACACACACACCACCCCCAGTCTGATTCCACCCAGCCAGCATCCACAGGCAGCCATCCATAGGAGATCTAATGAGGCAATCCATCATCAGTGTCGTACCTCCATCCACTGAGCCCCCTCCAGAAGACAACAGTTCTTTAAAAGGCAATCTTCAATGAGGCAGGGAACAGTAACAAGCAACAAGCAGGGCAACTCTTCCTCCCATGATGAAAGCAACGCGCGCCCATAAACTCCAAACGAGTGCTGCTTACGACACCGAATCGCCTAGCAGACATGACAGCACAGAGCACACAGAACTAACAAAGAAACACAGAGTCACCTTGGAGATATGACAAAACAGAGCACACACAGAATAAAACAAAGAAACACCGAATCGCCTTGGAGATATGACGAAACAGAGCACACAGAGAATAAACAAGGAGAACACCGAATCGCCTTGGAGATATGACAGCACAGAGCACACAGAGCAAACAAACAAACATCCCCAGCAGCATTCGTTTCACGTTATAAGCATAGCTTCACTTCATCATGTGAGCAAAAGTTACCCTACCTGTTTGTTATTGAAAACCTTTTAAGTCACAGAGTCCGCGTGACCTTGCGTCCCCGCTTCCGCGGACTCCCTGCGAGAGGGCGTCCCCCTGTAGGGGCCACTGAACTGGCCGACCCTGAGGGCCTGGAGAGAGGAGAGACAATCAACACCGAGGCCATCCGCCATAGCCAGACACAAAGGCCTCAGAAGCCAAGAGTGGCAGACAGGATGATGACGCTGATGATGGAGCAAGATGAACTCCCTGACAAGGCTGCACTCAGCCCGTCTTTTCTTCACATCAGCCCGGCGTTAACCCAAGCCATGACAGCCCCAGGTCCCCAGAGCGCTGCTGGGTGAAACGGGAGTAATGCTCTCCGAGACCCCTCCATTCAACGGAGGAAAAACGATAGTGTTGTACAGGAGGCAGCTGATCCTAAACGTGTAGCTGAGGCCTATCTGCGACAGACAATCTATAACGTGTAGTTGAGGTCTATATGAGACAAACAATATATAACGTGTAGCTGAGGCCTATCTGCGACAGACAATCTATAACGTGTAGTTGGGGTCTATCTGTGACAGACAATCTATAACGTGTAGTTGAGGTCTATCTGCGACAGACAATCTATAACGTGTAGTTGAGGTCTATCTGTGACAGACAATCTATAACGTGTAGTTGAGGTCTATCTGTGACAGACAATCTATATACGTGTAGCTGAGGCCTATCTGCGACAGACAATCTATAACGTGTAGTTGAGGTCTATATGAGACAAACAATATATAACGTGTAGCTGAGGCCTATCTGCGACAGACAATCTATAACGTGTAGTTGGGGTCTATCTGTGACAGACAATCTATAACGTGTAGCCGAGGTCTATCTGTGACACAGACAATCTATAACGTGTAGTTGAGGTCTATCTGTGACAGACAATCTATAACGTGTAGTTGAGGTCTATCTGTGACAGACAATCTATAACGTGTAGTTGAGGTCTATCTGTGACAGACAATCTATAACGTGTAGTTGAGGTCTATCTGTGACAGACAATCTATAACGTGTAGTTGAGGTCTATCTGTGACAGACAATCTATAACGTGTAGTTGAGGTCTATCTGTGACAGGCAATCTATAACGTGTAGCTGAGGTCTATCTGTGACAGCCAATCTATAGATCTATTCCCGTGCTGGGTTATGTTGTATATCCTGCTGTTGAACATAGCCTGAAGGCAGTTTGTTTGTGTTTACTTCACATAGTTGTTTGTTAATGTAAAATACAAACACTTGCTTTATATACCTTGTACGAACAGTGATGAGATCTTACGAATAACAAATCCCACTGCCATAGTGCAGTGAATAGGTCGGTAGTCTTGCAGCCTGTAATGGTTGTAGGTTCGATTCTCGTCTGTCCGATGTTTCTACCCACATCGGCTTATGGCCAGAGTTCAAAGTGCAGCTGGTCCGTATAGGAAGACTGAAACTAAACAAAATTCAAAGTGCAGCTGGTTCATATGGGAAGACTGGAACTAAACAGAATTCAAAGTGCAGCTGGTTTCATACAGGAAGACTGGAACTAAACAGAATTCAAAGTGCAGCTGGTTCATATGGGAAAGACTGGAACTAAACAGAATTCAAAGTGCAGCTGGTTCATATGGGAAGACTGGAACTAAACAAAATTCAAAGTGCAGCTGGTTCATATGGGAAGACTGGAACTAAACAGAATTCAAAGTGCAGCTGGTTCATATGGGAAGACTGGAACTAAACAGAATTCAAAGTGCAGCTGGTTCATATGGGAAGACTGGAACTATGGGGAGACTGGAACTAAAGAGAATTCAAAGTGCAGCTGGTTCATAGAGAAAGACTGAAACCAAACAGCTGAGTTTGAGCCACTTGATAACTGCGTCTCTGAAAATATCCCACAACTTTTTTTAACTCAAGTGACGGAGTACTGCAAGGTTTCCTTCTGAGACAACACTAACTGTTTACTGGACTTTCCACATCTTCCAACGAAAACGTTCATGGTGCAATGCCTTGATTAACGCTGGTTGGTTGTTGTTGTTGTTGCTGCTGTTGTTGTCTTTGTTGTTGTTGTTGTTGTTTTTAGCATTTGAGTTGGTGTTGATGTTCAGTTTTGGTGCTGCATCGTGTGTAGTTCCTAGTTCCATTTCTGATTGCTAACGAGCCAGACGTGGACTCCGTGGTAGTGGTGGTTGGGAGGGGAGGGGGGGTATACAAATAAAAGCCTTGACGTGTAGATAGCGAGCAGGGCCCAGGGGATGTCACGGGACAGACTGGGGTGTGGTTGTTGGGGGAGGGGGGGGGGGAGGAGGTCCGCAGTGATGGGCCTGAGAAATGTTCTGAGAAATGTTGGACAGCACATAAGGTGTGGCGCCGCCACAATGCCCATGTGCCCACAACACATAAAGTGTGGAGCCGCCACAATGCCCAGTGTGCCCACAACACATAAAGTGTGGAACCACCACAATGCCCAGTTTGCCCACAAAACGGCTCCCCCACTTCACGTGAAAGACGGCCTACCATCAGTGAACAAACAGCGCTGTGTGCACTGCCAATACAACAGACATCAGTGAACAAACAGCGCTGTGTACACTGCCAATACAACAGACATCAGTGAACAAACAGCCCTCTGTGCACTGCCAGTACAACAGACCTGTCCAGAATGGCTCGCGGGCCACGCGAGAGCAGGCAGGGAAGGAAGGAGGGGAGGAGTACCCTCACACCACCAAGTGACACTGCCCATGGCTTTTGCCACCAACCACAAGACAATACTGCTGGGCTGAAGTGGCGGGAAAATATGACCGTGCATAACTTACACACAGTTTCCTTCAGCAGGAGTGCGGGAGAGAGAGGGGAGTGGGGTGGGGGTGAGTGGGGGTGGGATGAGGGGGTGGATATGACAAAGCATGATTTGGACTGTAACACGTCTTCGTTTCTTTCAGAAGACCTTCGACATGAAGCAGACATATAACGTCTTACACAGCGACAGGTCAGAGAGGAGTTCTCTTTGACTGACGGTCAGCCATTCTCTTTGCTTCCAAGCACCGCTCTCAGCAATGGCAGTGCACACAGCGCTGTTCTCTCTCTCCCCGGCCCTTTAGCACGATAGATATATACACCCCTCAAAAGTCATGAAGAATATCTTATACAGCTTCCAAAAACAAAAAACAAAAAAAAAGAAAGAAAAAGAAACATTGTGAATTCACTTGGATGCCCAGGAAAGACAGAGTGAAGGACCTTGCGCACGTTTGTCTCAGACAGACAGAAGTTTGAAACGAAGCATTCTGAGCAGCATAATTATGCATGTAACTTATCGGCTCGCTTGGAGAGAGTGAGTCCACGGTCCTTTTCGTTTGTTCGTTAGTATCTATTATAGACGTGGAAGGGTTTGCGTTGTTACAGTTGAAGAGAAAGTGACTTTGTTCCACGGAAATAACGTAAGTTAGTTCGAAACCAAACTGTTTATACTTCGTCTTTAGTTCTGTTTTACGAAACCAAACTGTTTATACTTCGTCTTTAGTTCTGTTTTTACCATCTGTGTTGATTTCCGAATATAAACGATGTGTCTGGTTTACGTGACTCGTCAAAAACTGGCGACTGGTGGAAAGCTTTGGCGGCATTCGACTGTTGGGAGTCTGGCCACAGTACACTGTTCCTCTACCCCCACTTCACCCCCATGATTGGTGGAAAGCTTTGGCGGCATTCGACTGTTGGGAGTCTGGCCACAGTACACTGTTCCTCTACCCCACCTCACCCCCATCTGCAGACACGCTACGACTGAAAGGCGAACCAACAGCAGTCTATGTAGTGCCCATGGACCTGCTAGTGTCCAGAAGACAAGGCGAGAAAGGTGAACCAACAGTAGTCTGTGTAGTGCCCAGGGGCCTGCTAGTGTCCAGAAGACAAGGCGAGAAAGGTAAACAAACAGCAGTGTAGTGCCCAGGGGCCTGCTAGTGCCCAGAAGACAAGGCGAGAAAGGTAGACAAACAGCAGTGTAGTGCCCAGGGGCCTGCTAGTGTCCAGAAGGCAAGGCGAGAAAGGTAAACAACAGCAGTGTAGTGCCCAGGGGCCTGCTAGTGCCCAGAAGGCAAGGCGAGAAAGGTAAACAAACAGCAGTGTAGTGCCCAGGGGCCTGCTAGTGCCCAGAAGACAAGGCGAGAAAGGTAAACAAACAGCAGTGTAGTGCCCAGGGGCCTGCTAGTGCCCAGAAGGCAAGGCGAGAAAGGTAAAACCAACAGCAGTGTAGTGCCCAGGGGCCTGCTAGTGCCCCCAGAAGACAAGGCGAGAAAGGTAAACAAACAGCAGTGTAGTGCCCAGGGGCCTGCTAGTGTCCAGAGGGCAAGGCGAGAAAGGTAAACAAACAGCAGTGTAGTGCCCAGGGGCCTGCTAGTGTCCAGAGGGCAAGGCGAGAAAGGTAAACAAACAGCAGTCTGTGTAGTGCCCAGGGGCCTGCTAGTGTCCAGAGGGCAAGGCGAGAAAGGTAAACAAACAGCAGTCTGTGTAGTGCCCAGGAGCCTGCTGGTGTCCAGAGGGCAGGCGAGAGAAGAGAGAAGGCCAGGGCCGAGGAGGAGGGAAAGCCAGGTAGCTGGGTACCGGCAGGAGGGCGCCAGGGTGTGGGTGGGCGGGTGGAGTTGAGGATGGGTGAAAGAGCTCTGTGTGTGTGTGTGTGT
>JADBJO010001958.1:117500-130000 GCA_016801955.1 Conus betulinus | reverse complement strand
ATAGCGGACAGTGTCCATCAGTCTGTGTCTTCAGTCCATAGTGGACAGTGTCCATGTCCATAGCGGACAGTGTCCGTCAGTGTCTTCAGTCCATAGTGGACAGTGTCCATCAGTCTGTGTCTTCAGCCCATAGTGGACAGTGTCCATCAGTCTGTGTCTTCAGCCCATAGTGGACAGTGTCCATCAGTCTGTGTCTTCAGTCCACAGTGGACAGTGTCCATCAGTCTGTGTCTTCAGTCCATAGTGGACAGTGTCCATCAGTCTGTGTCTTCAGTCCATAGCGGACAGTCTCCATCAGTCTGTGTCTTCAGTCCATAGCGGACAGTGTCCATCAGTCTGTGTCTTCAGTCCATAGTTCCCATAGTGGACAGTGTCCATGTCCATAGCGGACAGTGTCCGTCAGTGTCTTCAGTCCATAGTGGACAGTGTCCATCAGTCTGTGCCTTCAGCCCATAGTGGACAGTGTCCATCAGTCAGTGTCTTCAGTCCATAGCGGACAGTGTCCATCAGTCTGTGTCTTCAGCCCATAGTGGACAGTGTCCATCTGTCTGTCTGTGTCTTCAGTCCATAGTGGACAGTGTCCATCAGTCTGTGTTTTCAGTCCATAGTGGACAGTGTCCATTAGTCTGTGTCTTCAGTCCATAGTGGACAGTGTCCATCTGTCTGTCTGTGTCTTCAGTCCATCGTGGACAGTGTCCATCTGTCTGTCTTCAGTCCTAAGTGGACAGTGTCCATCAGTCTGTGTCTTCAGTCCATAATGGACAGTGTCCATCTGTCTGTCTGTGTCTTCAGTCCATAGTGGACAGTGTCCATCAGTCTGTTTTCTGATCCTTCATCTGCCCCTGAGGGAGTTTTGGGAAAGGGACCGCTACAACACTTTCAGGTGTCGCCTTTCTGTGTCTGGACGCAATATTGCCTGCATGGTCGGTTTTCCCTTTCAAAGATAGAAAAAGAAGGAAAGAAAAAAAAAAAAAAAAAAAAAAGAAAGAAAGCGGATCGAAAAGCAGTGTTGGTTTCTGTTGTGGCGTCGCTGATGTGATCGGCCGGTGATATTCTTCTGCTCGGGCAGCGGTCGAGACGAGAGAGACGAGGGGTGTCCGGACGCTCTACACGAGGAGAGTCCGGAGAACAGAGCATCCAATGCGAGAGGGGGAAACAGGCAGAAAGCAGGACAAACAAAATAAAAAAGTCGGGTGATGGGGAGGGGGGGGGGGGGGGGGGGGGGGGGGGGGGGGGGGGGGATGATATCTACAATGGAAAAGAAAAAAAAAAAGGAGTAGGGCAAGAAAAGAACAAGGACAAGAAACAATGCAACAACAATAGGAAATAAACCGACAAAACCCCGACACTGGGTGACGAGCACCACAGATTGTTAATGCCTTGTGCGTCTGACTCGGGAAAAGGGGATTCCGCACAATAACAATGACGTCATTTTTTTTTCGCGTAATTCCGTTTTTTCAAAATGTCATAATCACCGTTTTCACCAAGTGTGTCATCAAGAAAATAGTAACAACTCCTTATACGACTGGAGAAAACTGATTTTTTTTTTTCTTCACCTAAACAGCTCATCATCACATGAAAACAAGTGTTTTCTAGCGAAATCAGCTGTTGTTGTTACATGAAAACAGTCAAAGGAGCTCGTTGTTTGCTAAGTTTTGCAGCCACGGAAATCTTTGAAGAGTTCATTTTCGGCATTTGTTTTCTGTTGTCCATTAGTGTTGGGTGTTTTTCTGCTGTCCAGTGGTGTTGGACATTTTCACTGTCCAGTAGTATTGGGTGTTCTGATTGCCCACTAGTGTCAGCTGTTTTGACTGTCCACTAGTATTGGGTGTTTTTCTGTTGTCCACTAGTGTTGGGTGTTTTCTGTTGTCCATTAGTGTTGGGTGTTTTCTGTTGTCCACTAGTGTTGGGTGTTTTAATTGTCCACTACTGTTGGGGTGTTTGGATTGTCCACTAGTGTTGGGTGTTTACTGTTGTCCACTAGTGTTGGGTGTTTTCTGTTGTCCATTAGTGTGTTGGGTGTTTACTGTTGTCCACTAGTGTTGGGTGTTTTGATTGTCCACTAGTGTTGGGTGTTTTCTGTTGTCCACTAGTGTTGGGTGTTTTCTGTTGTCCACTAGTGTTGGGTGTTTTACTGTTGTCCACTAGTGTTGGGTGTTTTACTGTTGTCCACTAGTGTTGGGTGTTTACTGTTGTCCACTATGTTGGGTGTTTTTGTTGTCCACTAGTGTTGGGTGTTTTTACTGTTGTCCACTAGTGTGTTGGGTGTTTACTGTTGTCCACTAGTAGTGTTGGGTGTTTACTGTTGTCCACTAGTTGGGTGTTTTTCTGTTGTCCACTAGTGTTGGGTGTTTTTAATTGTCCACTAGTGTTGGGTGTTTACTGTTGTCCACTAGTGTTGGGTGTTTACTGTTGTCCACTAGTGTTGGGTGTTTTACTGTTGTCCACTAGTGTTGGGTGTTTTTCTGTTGTCCACTAGTGTTGGGTGTTTTAATTGTCCACTAGTGTTGGGTGTTTTCTGTTGTCCACTAGTGTTGGGGTTTTCTGTTGTCCACTAGTGTTGGGGTTTTTCTGTTGTCCACTAGTGTTGGGTGTTTTCTGTTGTCCACTAGTGTTGGGTGTTTTAATTGTCCACTAGTGTTGGGTGTTTTAATTGTCCACTAGTGTTGGGTGTTTTCTGTTGTCCACTAGTGTTGGGTGTTTTAATTGTCCACTAGTGTTGGGTGTTTTCTGTTGTCCACTACTGTTGGGTGTTTTTTCTGTTGTCCACTAGTGTTGGGTGTTTACTGTTGTCCACTAGTTGGGGGTGTTTACTGTTGTCCACTAGTGTTGGGTGTTTTTTGTGTTGTCCACTAGTGTTGGGTGTTTTTCTGTTGTCCACTAGTGTTGGGTGTTTTAATTGTCCACTAGTGTTGGGTGTTTTGATTGTCCACTAGTGTCGGGTGTTTTCTGTTGTCCACTAGTGTTGGGGCGTTTTCTGTTGTCCACTAGTGTTGGGCGTTTTCTGTTGTCCACTACTGTTGGGTGTTTTCTGTTGTCCACTAGTGTTGGGTGTTTTCTGTTGTCCATAGTGTTGGGTGTTTTCTGTTGTCCACTAGTGTTGGGCGTTTTTCTGTTGTCCACTAGTGTTGGGTGTTTTCTGTTGTCCACTAGTGTTGGGTGTTTTCTGTTGTCCACTAGTGTTGGGTGTTTTAATTGTCCACTAGTGTTGGGTGTTTTCTGTTGTCCACTACTGTTGGGTGTTTTCTGTTGTCCACTAGTGTTGGGTGTTTACTGTTGTCCACTAGTGTTGGGTGTTTTGTTGTCCACTAGTGTTGGGTGTTTCTGTTGTCCACTAGTGTTGGGTGTTTGGATTGTCCACTAGTGTTGGGTGTTTTTTTAATTGTCCACTAGTGTTGGGTGTTTTTACTGTTGTCCACTAGTGTTGGGTGTTTTCTGTGTCCACTAGTGTTGGGTGTTTCTGTTGTCCACCACTAGTGTTGGGTGTTTGGATTGTCCACTAGTGTTTGGGTGTTTAAATTGTCCACTAGTGTTGGGTGTTTTCTGTTGTCCACTAGTGTTGGGTGTTGGGATTGTCCACTAGTGTTGGGTGTTTTCATGGTGTCGTCTGGTGTCCGTCACGACACGTCGCCCACTTATCCGCCCAGACTGATTCTGAAAGACACGTAGCCCACCAATCCGCCCAGACTGATTCTGAAAGACACGTCGCCCACCAATCCGCCCAGACTGGTTCTGAAAGACACATCGCCCACCTAATCCGCCCAGACTGGTTCTGAAAGACACGTCGCCCACCAATCCGCCCAGACTGATTCTGAAAGACACGTCGCCCCACCAATCCGCCCAGACTGGTTCAAAAAGACACGTTGCCCACCAATCCGCCTAGACTGATTCTGAAAGACACGTCGCCCACCAATCCGCCCAGACTGATTCTGAAAGACACGTTGCCCACCAATCCGCCCAGACTGATTCTGAAAGACACGTTGCCCACCAATCCGCCCAGACTGGTCCTATTCCTTGCAGAGGGTTGTTCTGTCTCCTTGTTGAGCAAAACAAGTCCTTAACCCTGCACACGAACCGACACAGGCCTTTCACGCTTGGCATTCCTGTCACAGTTTGACTACAGGTAGATAACAGAGAGAGAGAGAGACAGAGAGAGAGACAGAGAGACAGAGAGAGAGAGAGAGAGAGAGAGAGAGAGAGAGAGAGAGAGAGAGAGAGAGAGAGAGAGACAGACAGACAGACAGACGAGTCTAGATATTATGTAACGACAAAAGCGGGAGATACATTACCGCCCCAAAGCTTGGCTAGAAAGACGTGTTCAAGGACATTGGTATGTGACGAAGCTATCGTGTTCAAACGTTTACCATTTGCACGTTGTGTGTGTGTGTGTGTGTGTGTTGTGTGCCCCAAAACTGTGTGTGTGTGTGTGTGTGTGTGGGCTTGTGCGTAAGTGCATTCGCGCGCATTATGTCTGATGAACGGTTATGCCATGACAAAACAACGAACTCATTTGTCATTCTGACCGACAAAAATCGAGAAACCAAACAGAAAAACAAAACAGACAACATAAGAAAGCATGCACAAATAATCTGGAATGAATGAATAAGAATTAATGAACGAAAATGAATAATAAATATTTGTTGTGTAGTGTCGCACAATCCGTACAAACACTGAGTCACGGCGACCTGACCATTTCCGTTTGCCTGCCGTTCAGTCGTAGGGCGTGACCAGCGACTATGGCCATTATCCCCGTGGCATTTTCCCTCACTCCTGGGCCTACCGTACGGCCCCCACGATGTCGCCCACAAATTGCTGAAGCAGTCATCTCCTGGTAGTCTGATCTGCCTCGTCAAAACTTTGCACCTTGTAAACTAACCTTTAGAACTGTCGAAAGTGGGAGGGGAGTGGCGCCGCTGTTTCGGTGTTATGGCCTCACCATCGTGTCAAAAAGCCAAAAGTGCAATGTTGGCCTGAATGTCTCGATCATTTTTTTTTTTTTAAACCCTTCTTCTTCCCTACGGCATCGGTATTACGTGTAGCCGACAATCCTGGCTGAACCATTTCCCTGTGTCTAGAGACCATCCGCTACTCTTCATTTCGACTACAGCGAATTGCATTGTAATGCATTGTATGTAATGCAACGAATCGTTTAGCGCTGTTTTCTTCTGTTGTGTTGCACTGCAGTGAGCTGTGTTGGACTGTTTTGTACTGCTTACATGTATTGCAGTGCAGTGCAATTGTGGCACTGTATTGTGTTGTGCTTTACTGTTCTGTTTTGCATAGCATTGCGTTGCACAGTGTAAAGTATAGTAGAAGATTCTACTTCTTTCACAAAGAAGGTTTCTCTTTAAGTTCCCCCCCCCCCCCCCCCCCCCCCCACTCCTCTCAACCCATCCACGCACCCACAACACACCACTAAACTGAATGAGTTACTCGTTCCAAGTGATAAGTCAAATATTCTCATTCCCATTTATAAAACGCTGGATTGTATATTTGTAGCACAACAAACCAGAGTATAGAGCAGTGACACAGCATCAGTATAGTGCAGCAGAGCATACACTGAACGCAACAGCTCACTGATGGGATGAAGAAAGCGCCCTTTCTATGCAGTCAGTGCAGACGCACGTGTCATGGTCCCTTCCCTGTTGTGTCCATTCCTGTCCGGACTGATGAAGCCATCGTCAACAACGGAGGCGGTCCAACAGCCCCGCTGCATTCATTGCTACAGCCATTTTCTTTTTCCTCATGCCCCACCACACATCCACATGGCCAAAGCCGTCATGGCCTCCAAAAGACTGTGGCTTTCATCATGGCCAAAGCCGTCATGGCCTCCAAAAGACTGTGGCTTCACATGGCCAAAGCCTTCATAGCCTCCAAAAGACTGTGGCTTTCATCACGGCCAAAGCCGGCTGGCCTCCAAAAGACTGTGGTTTTCATCACGGCCAAAGCCGTCATGGCCTCCAAAAGACTGTGGTTTTCATCACGGCCAAAGCCGTCATGGCCTCCAAAAGACTGTGGCTTTCATCACGGCCAAAGCCGTCATGGCCTCCAAAAGACTGTGGTTTTCATCACGGCCAAAGCCGTCATGGCCCTCCAAAAGACTGTGGCTTTCATCACGGCCAAAAGCCGTCATGGCCTCCCAAAAGACTGTGGCTTTCATCACGGCCAAAGCCGTCATGGCCTCCAAAAGACTGTGGTTTTCATCACGGCCAAAGCCTTCATGGCCTCCAAAAGACTGTGGCTTTCATCACGGCCAAAGCCGTCATGGCCTCCAAAAGACTGTGGCTTTCATCACGGCCAAAGCCGTCATGGCCTCCAAAAGACTGTGGCTTTCATCACGGCCAAAGCCGTCATGGCCTCCAAAAGACTGTGGTTTTCATCACGGCCAAAGCCGTCATGGCCTCCAAAAGACTGTGGTTTTCATCACGGCCAAAGCCGTCATGGCCTCCAAAAGACTGTGGTTTTCATCACGGCCAAAGCCGTCATGGCCTCCAAAAGACTGTGGTTTTCATCACGGCCAAAGCCGTCATGGCCTCCAAAAGACTGTGGTTTTCATCACGGCAAAGCCGTCATGGCCTCCAAAAGACTGTGGTTTTCATCACGGCCAAAGCCGTCATGGCCTCCAAAAGACTGTGGTTTTCATCACGGCCAAAGCCGTCATGGCCTCCAAAAGACTGTGGTTTTCATCACGGCCAAAGCCGTCATGGCCTCCAAAAGACTGTGGTTTTCATCACGGCCAAAGCCTTCATGGCCTCCAAAAGACTGTGGTTTTTCATCACGGTCAAAGCCGTCATGGCCTCCAAAGACTGTGGTTTTCAAAGGCCTTCCAAAGCCGTTTCATCATGGAAACCCCTCCAAAAGACTGTGGTTTTCATCACGGCCAAAGCCGTCATGGCCTCCAAAAGACTGTGGTTTTCATCACGGCCAAAGCCGTCATGGCCTCCATCACGGCCAAAGCCTTCATGTGGCTTTGTGGTTTTCATCACGGCCAAAGCCTTCATGGCCTCCAAAAGACTGTGGCTTTCATCACGGCCACTGTGGCTTTCATCAGCCAAAGCCCTCATGGCCTCCAAAAGACTGTGGCTTTCATCACGGCCAAAGCCGTCATGGCCTCCAAAAGACTGTGGCTTTCATCACGGCCAAAGCCGTCATGGCCTCCAAAAGACTGTGGTTTTCATCACGGCCAAAGCCGTCATGGCCTCCAAAAGACTGTGGTTTTCATCATGGCCAAAGCCGTCATGGCCTCCAAAAGACTGTGGTTTTCATCATCACGGCCAAAGCCTTCATGGCCTCCAAAAGACTGTGGTTTTCATCACGGCCAAAGCCTTATGGCCTCCAAAAGACTGTGGCTTTCATCACGGCCAAAGCCTTATGGCCTCCAAAAGACTGTGGCTTTCATCACGGCCAAAGCCTTATGGCCTCCAAAAGACTGTGGCTTTCATCACGGCCAAAGCCTTCGTGGCCTCCAAAAGACTGTGGCTTTCATCACGGCCAAAGCCGTCATGGCCTCCAAAAGACTGTGGTTTTCATCACGGCCAAAGCCGTCATGGCCTCCAAAAGACTGTGGCTTTCATCACGGCCAAAGCCGTCATGGCCTCCAAAAGACTGTGGTTTTCATCACGGCCAAAGCCTTCATGGCCTCCAAAAGACTGTGGTTTTCATCACGGCCAAAGCCGTCATGGCCTCCAAAAGACTGTGGCTTTCATCACGGCCAAAGCCGTCATGGCCACCAAAAGACTGTGGCTTTCATCACGGCCCAAAGCCGTCATGGCCTCCAAAAGACTGTGGTTTTCATCACGGCCAAAGCCTTCATGGCCTCCAAAAGACTGTGGCTTTCATCACGGCCAAAGCCTTATGGCCTCCAAAAGACTGTGGCTTTCATCACGGCCAAAGCCTTATGGCCTCCAAAAGACTGTGGCTTTCATCACGGCCAAAGCCTTATGGCCTCCAAAAGACTGTGGCTTTCATCACGGCCAAAGCCTTCGTGGCCTCCAAAAGACTGCGGCTTTCATCACGGCCAAAGCCGTCATGGCCTCCAAAAGACTGTGGCTTTCATCATGGCCAAAGCCGTCATGGCCTCCAAAAGACTGTGGCTTTCATCATGGCCAAAGCCTTCATAGCCTCCAAAAGACTGTGGCTTTCATCACGGCCAAAGCCTTCATGGCCTCCAAAAGACTGTGGCTTTTCATCACGGCCAAAGCCGTCATGGCCTCCAAAAGACTGTGGCTTTCATCATGGCCAAAGCCTTCATAGCCTCCAAAAGACTGTGGCTTTCATCACGGCCAAAGCCGCCATGGCCTCCAAAAGACTGTGGCTTTCATTATGGCCAAAGCCTTCATGGCCTCCAAAAGACCGTGGGTTTCATCATGGCGAAAGGATTGAAGACCTGACGCAACCAAAGCAAATTAACCAGCAGAAGAAGAAGAAGAAGAAGAAGAAGAAGAAGAAGAAGAAGAAGAAGAAGAAGAAGAAGAAGAAGAAAAAAAACGTCAATATCAATGAGTCCATCTCATCGGCCGATACAGGAGTGGCACATTCCTCTCAGTCACCACACAGTCCATACAGGAGTAGCACATTCCTCTCATTCAGCACACAGTGCATACAGGAGTGGCACATTCCTCTCATTCACCGTACAGGTGCATACAGGAGTGGCACATTCCTCTCATTCAGCACACAGTGCATACAGGAGTGGCACATTCCTCTCATCACCACACAGTCATACTGGAGTGGCACATTCCTCTCAGTCACCACACAGTGCATACAGGAGTGGCACATTCCTCTCATTCAGCACACAGTGCATACAGGAGTGGCACATTCCTCTCAGTCACCACACAGTGCACTCACGGAAAGCCTGGACGACTCTTCGGTCACTACACTTAAGGGGTGAGGGACAATTTGGACGGTTCTTCCTGTCCGTGACTGAAGAGAGAGAGAGAGAGAGAGAGAGAGAGAGAGAGAGAGAGAGAGGGAGAGAGAGAGAGAGAGAGAGAGACGGAGACAGAGAGACAGAGACGTTGAGACACAGAGTCACAGAGAGACAGAGACAGAGATACAGAGAGACAGAGAGATAGAGAGGCAGAGAGACATATAAAGAGAAAGAGACAGAGAGAGAGAGAGACAGACGGACAGAGAGAGAGTCAGGGAGAGACAGAGAGACAAAGAGAGAGAGAGAGAGAGGGACAGACAGACACAGAAAGAGGACAGACAGACAGACACAGAAGGAGGGACAGACAGACAGACAGACAGACAGACAGTGGAATGCACCCACCCCCTGGAGAGCAATCCAGCCACAAGAGAAAAAGGTCAGAGAGATGCAATGATATAGTGTGGCCCAGATACTCCTCCCAGCAACTTGCCCGCCGTGTAGCCCGTGGATCATTGAGGATGTCAACACCACGCTATCATATAGTGTGGCCCAGATAGTCCTCCCAGCAACTTGCCCGCCGTGTAGCCAGTGGGCGTCTGTGGCGTTCTGGGGAAGGGCCGGACCAATGAGGTTGTCGACACCACGCTGGATAGGACAGACAGTCCCCTAACTGGTGTCTTAGACTTTGTGTGTCTACATCTCTCCCTTAGCATGTCTACATCTCTCCCTTAGCTCGTCTATATCTCTCCCTTAGTTCATATATGGTTCAGACCTTATGTGTCTACATCTCTCCCTTAGCATGTCTACATCTCTCCCTTAGCTCGTCTATATCTCCCCTTAGTTCCTATATGGTTCAGACCTTATGTGTCTGCATCTCTCCCTTAGCTTGTCTAAATTTCTCCCTTAGCTTGTCTACATCTCTTCCTTAGCTTCTGTAGGGTTCAGACCTTACGTGTCTGTCTACATCTCTCCCTTAAGGCCTGTATGGTTCAGGCCTTGTGTGTCTACATCCCTCCCTTAGCTCCTGTAGGGTTCAGACCTTATGTGTCTATATCTCCCTTAGGTCCTGTAGGGTTCAGACCTTATGTGTCTATATCTCTCCCTTAGCTCCTGTAGGGTTCAGACCTTATGTGTCTACATCCCTCCCTTAGCTCCTGTAGGGTTCAGACCTTATGTGTCTACATCTCTCCCTTAGCTCCTGTAGGGTTCAGACCTTATGTGTCTACATCCCTCCATTATCTCCTGTAGGGTTCAGACCTTATGTGTCTACATCCCTCCCTTATCTCCTGTAGGGTTCAGACCTTATGTGTCTACATCTCTCCCTTAGCTTCTGTAGGGTTCAGCAACTGGAAGATTCCCTATGCGCATCCAGTTTCTGTCACCGATATCATGCCGGGAAAACAAACAAACAAACAAACAAACAAAAAAAACGTGTGTTTGCTGATCACGACTTCCTTGTAATACCACTACTTTGTTGTGCTGTCGAATCACTTTGGACGTTACAGCTGTCCAGTCTGACTTGTTTATGACAGTGTCTGAGGCCACTGGTCTTCCGTGCGCTGTCTGGTACACGCTGTTGTGCTGTTGTCTGTTGTGCTGTTGTCTGCTGCTGCTGTCTGTTGTGCTGTTTGTCTGTTGTGCTGTTGTACTGTTGTCTGTTGTGCTGTTCCCTGTTGTGCTGTTGTCTGTTGTGCTGTTGTCTGTTTACTGTTGCCTGTTGTGCTGTTGCCTGTTCTGCTGTTCTCTGTTGTGCTGTTTCTGTTGTACTGTTGTCTGTTGTGCTGTTGTGCTGTTCCCTGTTGTACGTGTTGTCTGTTGTGCTGTGTTGTCTGATGTGCTTTCCCTGTTGTACTGTTGTCTGTCGTGCTGTTCTCTGTTGTGCTGTTGTCTGTTGTACTGTTGTGCTGTTGTACTGTTGTCTGTTGTATGTTGTGCTAGTTTGTACTATCGTAATGTGCAGTAACATGTCATACGGAATTGCTCTCCAAGCTATTGTACTGTGCGGCAATACACTACACTGTGCTTATACTAGACTAATATCTATGCTGTATTATGTTGCGCGACATTATTACTATGCTGTACACGACAGTATAATCGATCAGTAGTGTGTGTGTGCGTGTGTGTGTGTGTGTGTGTGTGTGTGTGTGTGTGTGATCTTAGAAAGACTCTGTAACTGCAATTAACAAAAATAAAAAGTTCAACATCATGCGTCATATTACTGACTACGTCACAGTGAGAACGACGACATCAAGCCCAGTGAGGCGGAAAGACGCAAACCGCGCGCTCTTCATGGTGTCGGAAAGCCTGTACCTGCAAGGACAAGACAGCACTAGGGACCCTCCACACCACCCAAAGGTCTCCGTCAGTCCAGGCCTGTACCTGTAAGGACAAGACAGCACTAGGGACCCTCCACACACCACCCAAAGGTCTCCGCCAGTCCAGGCCTGTACCTGTAAGGACACAAGACAGCACTAGGGACCCTCCACACCACCCAAAGGTCTCCGTCAGTCCTAGCCTGTACCTGTAAGGACAAGACAGCACTAGGGACCCTCCACACCACCCAAAGGTCTCCGTCAGTCCAGGCCTGTACCTGTAAGGACAAGACAGCACTAGGGACCCTCCACACACCCCCAAAGGTCTCCGCCAGTCCTAGCCTGTACCTGTAAGGACAAGACAGCACTAGGGACCCTCCACACCACCCAAAGGTCTCCGCCAGTCCAGGCCTGTACCTGTAAGGACAAGACAGCACTAGGGACCCTCCACACCACCCAAAGGTCTCTCCGTCAGTCCTAGCCTGTACCTGTAAGGACAAGACAGCACTAGGGACCCTCCACACCACCCAAGGTCTCCGTCAGTCCAGGCCTGTACCTGTAAGGACAAGACAGCACTAGGACCCTCCACACACCACCCAAAGGTCTCCGTCAGTCCAGGCCTGTACCTGTAAGGACAAGACAGCACTAGGGACCCTCCACACCACCCAAAGGTCTCCGTCAGTCCAGGCCTGTACCTGTAAGGACAAGACAGCACTAGGGACCCTCCACACCACCCAAAGGTCTCCGTCAGTCCTAGCCTGTACCTGTAAGGACACGACAGCACTAGGGACCCTCCACACCACCCAAAGGTCTCCGCCAGTCCAAGTAACTCGAGGAAGCCAGCACCATGCGACTGACCTTTAACTTTCCATTTTTCACTGGGGGGGGGATCCATTAAAAAGAAAAAGACCTACACAACGGTGACATATTATAGTACTGGGTTTAGGGCTCAGACTGGTGAGAACTGCTCTTTACTGGGACAGGGTTTCCCGAGGTTAGAGGGAATGATGGTGGTGATGTGGTGGTGGTGGTGGTGGTGACGGTACGTGTGCTTGTAAGGCAGTGAAGGTGGTTTAGAGTCTGTCTAGTGACTGCATTGTCAAGGAGACGACACTGGCACTGACCACCCTATGAAATGCCAGTCCATAATATAGATTCAGATGAGTGTGTGTGTGTGTGTGTGTGTGTGTGTGTGTGTGTGTGTGTGTGTGTGTGTGTGTGTGTGATTGTGCGTGCGTGTGTGTGTGTGTGTGTGTGTGTGTGTGTGTGTGTGTGTGTGGCTGGCTGGCTGGCTGGCTGGCTGCTGCTGTCTGTCTGTCTGT
>JADBJO010001958.1:107500-112500 GCA_016801955.1 Conus betulinus | reverse complement strand
TGCCACGGCCCACAGCCCACAGATCACTTTATGATGATTTCACTGTGAAGGGTGGCTGCGATTTACTGCGATTTACCCCCCCCCCCCCCCCCCCCCCTTCCCTCACCCCCCTTCTGTTCTGTCATCCACACTCGCTGACCCTTTCCTCTTGAATTCATCTCCCCCCCCCCTTTCCTCTTTCCTCCTCTCCCTCCTCCCCCCCACCCCTATCCCCAATCTGCCATAAGTGGTGGCCAGGTGAGAGCGTGTAATGATCAGACGGACTCCAGGTGCAGGCAGTACATGCTGAAGGCGGTGCTGAGGTCGACGGTCTGACAGCCCACAGCAGACAGACTCCAGGGGCAGCCAGTACATGCTGAAGGCGGTGCTGAGGTCGACGGTCTGACAGCCCACAGCAGGCTGGCTCAAGAGGCGCCGGCTGCTACTGCATGTGGAAGACGTTGTGCAGTCCTACAGTGTGTCAGGAGAGACCAGGCCAAGGTCAGGCAGGCTTCACGTTGAGATCAGGCATTTGAAGACGTTGAGTCTTGTGGGACAAGGTCGAGGTCAGACAGGATTCACGTGTTGAACATGCAAATGAAGACGTCGTGGAGTCCCTACTGTGTGTCATGCAAGACCAGGTCAAGGTCTGACAGGTGTCACGTGCAAACCATGCATGTTGAAGACGTGGAGTCTTGCTAGCGTGTCATGGGTGACCAGGTCAAGGTCTGACAGGTTTCACGTGCAAATCCTGCATGTTGAAGACGTGGAGTCTTACTAGCGTGTCATGAGGGACCAGGTCAAGGTCAGACAGGCTGCTCGTGCAGATCATGCATAATGAAGATGTCGTGGAGTCCTACAGTGTGCCACGAGAGACCAGGTCAAGGTCAGACACGCTTCACGAGCAGATCAGACATGTTGAAGACGCCGTGGAGTCCTACAGCGTGCAAGGGAGCTAAGACCCATGATCTGACGACCTAAAGGCCGAGAGAATGCATGTGGAACATGTCAGCGAGTTCTGGAGTCAGGCTCCCAGGCCGCACTGTCAGAGTACAAGCACAGCGTGGTCATGATTTCCTACACGTCAATAGTAAGGGGTCCCTTGGTGGATCCGGTTTCACAGTAGGCCTGCTGTTCTCACGTGTCTGGGGTTACACCGACAACACGTACACATAGAGAGAGAGAGACAGACAGACAAACAGACAGACAGGCAAACAGACAGACAGGCAAACAGACAGACAGGCAGACAGACAGTCAGAGAGAGACAGACAGACTGAGTCAGACAGACAGAGAGAGAGAGAGAGAGAGAGAGAGAGAGAGAGAGAGAGAGAGAGACAGACAGACAGACAGACAGACAGAGACAGACAAACTGAGACAGAAGAACAGAGAAGAAGAAGAAGAAGAAGAAGAAGAAGAAGAAGAAGTTAAAAGGAACGTCTATAAATCGACGATTAAGAAATCCCATTCTGAACAACTCTTGAGATATTAATGAGACGAGATGATGAAGGAAGGAAATGGCGTTCACGAGTTTATCAAGGGCAACAAGTCACACAACAGGTCTTTTACAAAGCAGACAGACGCCGAAAAAGTCACCTACATACACTTCACAGGCAAACCGAGGGTGGAACATCTCAGTGCCAACAGGGACTTTCCAACCAAACTGTGACATTCTTCCAAATTTCTCCCACAGCTTCAGCAACGACAGGAATTGTGCGCAAACAGTGGTCTTTTTTTTTTCAAAGGGGGTAAAACAAAATGAAGACAGAAGACACAATTCCGTAGGTTACCACGGCTCTGACGGATGTTAAGTTGAGGAACTTCAGAATCATGCTATAATGCTAGCAGACGAAGTTAAGAGATACTTGAAGTTAAGAGATACATACACTGTAGTGATTCGAGCGTATTGCACATTTCGCCAGGAAGTCCCTCATTCAAATCCACTACAGTCTGCAATGCAAAGTGGACCTGCCAGAAGCAGACCGACTAACAACTCCTGGCTGGACAATGTCCGGACCGGCACTGGACACAAGACCTGGACTTTACTGGACATCAGAGGGCAGGGATTTGTGGGATCCCACACGCTTTTCACAGCGCACCTGCCTACCTTCCCTTCACAGCTGAGACAGACACTGGGTGGTGGTCGCTTCACACCAATAGGGTGAATGGGGGTGGGGCGTTTAAACTTGATGTCTTCCTGTTATACCGACTACCACGTTGGGTGTAGACATGGGTCAGACATCTGCCACCCCACATCTGCCCGGACACGTCTTCTTTATCACCGTGCCGAGGCAGATGTGTACATGGACCAATCTGCACGGAGTGACTCCCCTTTGGGAAACCGACACTGGGAGGTGTGGACCTCGTTAGAACAGCTACCACAACAACGACAACAGGAGTCTCACTCACTATGTCTCACCGTTTTCTGTGTGGACCTCGTTAGGACAGCTACCACAACAAGGACAACAGGAGTCTCACTCACAGCTCGCTATGTCTCACCGTTTTCTGTGTGGACCTCGTCAGAACAGCTGCCACAACAAGGACAACACGAGTCTCACTCACAACTCGTTTTCTGCATGTAGCAATGATGTGCATACGATTCATTTTCCCCCCCACGTTACATACATCCAGCTGTATCTACATCAGGGATACCATACATCCAGCTGTATCTACATCAGGGGATACCATACATCCAGCTGTATCTCATAGGGGATACCATACATCAGGGGTATACCATACCATACATCCAGCTGTATCTACATCAGGGGATCTACCACCACACATCCAGCTGTATCTACATCAGGGGATACCACACATCCAGCTGTATCTACATCAGGGGATACCACATCACATCCACACATCCAGCTGTATCTACATCAGGGGATACCACACATCATCAGCTGTATACCACACATCCAGCTGTACATCAGGGGGGATACCCATCCAGTTGATGGGCAACACCATTCCACACACCATTCCGGGAATGGGTGTGGATGGATGGTAGAACGTCAGGGGGTTGGAGGAGGGGTGGGCGGATGGGGGGGGGGGGAGCCTTCATGTACAACTGCTGAGGTAAAAGAGAAAGGCGTTTTCTGAATTATTATTCTCTTTTTATTTTTCTCCCTTTGGGGGGGGGGGGGGGGGGGGGTGGGGGGGGGGGGGGGGGGGGGGGGGGGGGGGGGGGGGTGGGGGGGGGGGGGGGGGGGGGGTTAAGGGTTGGGGAGGGGGAAGGGTCTGTTGGCCCAGATGTTGAAACTGGTTTCCACAGAGCTGCAAGGCAGGTGCAGAGGAAAACAGCAAAGGAAATGGTAATCAGCCCAGTATGCAGCCCTTGTGGACCCACTCCACCCCCCCCCCCCCCCCCCCCCCCCCCCCCCCCCCCAGCCCCCCGCACGCACACACTGTCCTGCACTTCACTCTTTCCTGTGGGTCTTCGTGTCATCGTCGCCTGTCTCAGCCGCCGCCGCCTCTGCATAGGGCAGGACGTGTGCACGTGACATTTCAAACCCTGCGTCCATTGGTCGCTCACAAGTGACGCGCAGAGAGAGAGAGAGAGAGAGAGACACACAGAGAGAACACACACACACACATACACAGACACACACACACACACAGAGAACACACACGCGCGCGCGCACACACACACACACACACACACACACACACACACACACACACACACACACACAGAGGAAGATCAACTGAAAGTCCTGACGGACAACCATTTTCGTATCCACCTCTCATTTCTCGACAATATGATGATTCAGCACTGTACGCCCCCTACTACTTCCCCCCCCCCCCCCCCCCCCCCCCCCCCCCCCCCGCCCCCCCCTTCCTCCCTCACCCGCCCCCCATCACCCCCCCCCCCCCCCCCCCCCCGCCCACATGCATACACACGTACGCTTACTAACAACTCCGAGAGATCACATGGCTCCGATGGAAACGATTATGGATCATTTATTGCCACCGATGCTTCCGTTCCAACCGTTGACTCCGAGAGGGAAGAGAGGGCTTCTTGTTCAGCGAGATATTCCCATCGGAGACATAACGGCCTTCTAACGGTCGTCAAACTCCCCCCTTTCCCCCCCCCCCCCCCCTCCGCCCCCTCCCTCCCCCTTTCAGTTTTCCACCCCAACCTCCTCCCCAGCAAACCCTTCGTACACGGCCTCTCTCTGTCTCCAACAAGAGACGTGGCCGAGCATTTTGGCTGTGTTGGCCTGTGCTGGCCCGAGTTGGTCTGTGTTATCCTGTGTTCGTCTGTGCTGGTCTGTGTTGGTCTGTGCTGGTCTGTGTTGGTCTGTGCTGGCCTGAGTTGGTCTGTGTTACCCTGTGTTCGTCTGTGCTGGTCTGTGTTACCCTGTGCTGGTCTGTGTTGGTCTGTGCTGGCCTGAGTTGGTCTGTGTGTTACCCTGTGTTGGTCTGTGTTACCCTGTGCTGGTCTGTGTTGGCCTGTGTTATCCTGTGTTGGCCTGTGTTGGTCTGTGCTGGTCCGTGTTGGTCTGTGTTACCCTGTGTTGGTCTGTGCTGGCCCTGAGTTGGTCTGTGTTACCCTGTGTTGGTGTGTTGGTCTATTACCCTGTGCTGGTCTGTGTTGGCCTGTGGTGTTGGCCTGTGTTGGCCTGTGCTGGTCCGTATTGGTCTGTGTTACCCTGTGTTGGCATGTGTTATCCTGTGTTGTCTGTGTTGTGTTGGTCTGTATTGGCCTGTGTTGGTCTGTGTTATCCTGTATTGTCCTGTGTTGGTGTTGGTCTGTGTTGGCCTGTGTTTGGTGCTGGTCTGTGTTCGTCTGTGTTGGTCTATATTGGTCTGTGTTGGTCTGTATTGGCCTCAGTTGGTCTGTGTTGTGTTGCCCTGTGTTGGTCTGTGTTATCCTGTGTTGGCCTGTGTTGGTCCTGTGTTGGCCTGTGTTGTGTTGTCTGTGTTGGTCTGTGTTGTTGCCCTGTGTTGGTCTGTGTTGCCCTGTGTTGGTCTGTGTTATCCTGTGTTGGCCTGTGTTGGTCTGGTCTGTGTTGCCCTGTGTTGGT
>JADBJO010001958.1:95000-102500 GCA_016801955.1 Conus betulinus | reverse complement strand
GGTTAGGGAAGAGAAAGGGTAAGGGGAAAGATTGTTGAATAGGTTTCTATTTATTTATTTATCTATTTACTTTGAAGACCGGAGCACTAAGGAGACCTGGTGCCGGACTACAATTATTAACACACACACACACACACACACACACACACACACACACACAAAGCGCGTGCGCACGCGCGCGCGGAAACTAGACGAGCCTTTCTGTATAAGACCTTCGCAGTTTCAACATACATCATACATACCATTATATGCGACAGTGCTTGCCCATTAAATAAGTCCTTTCATTCTTGGTTAGAAAAGAACTCGTTTCATAGGATTTATACGGCATGGACCAACTGTCATGGACGAAGTGTCGCATGGGTGGAATCCTGTGGGGGCTATGGTGCTTAGGGCAATGATGACGATGCTCCACTGTTGATGCCTGCAGCCCGCCCGCCTTGGGTCCGTCACAAAGGTCTGGCCCTGATGGCCCTGATGGAGGGCCGTTAACGCTGCCGGAGCGTGGCGCTTCCACTGGCCTGACGTGGCCATCAGCAACAGACACCAGCAGGCCCACCCAGCGTGACGGTGACACTAACGTCATGTTACCCGCTGCCTCACTGGGCTGTTTTCACGTCACACAGTCTGCCCCCCTGCCCACCCACGCTGTCCCTTCATTGGTTTATACCGTGTACTCGTTCACCCAGCAGAGAGAGAGAGAGAGAGAGAGAGAGAGAGAGAGAGAGAGAGAGAGAGAGAGAGAGAGAGAGAGAGAGAGAGACAGACAGACAGACAGACAGACAGACAGGGACAGGGGGTAGAAGATGGTTTCTTCGATCAAATTTCGCCGAGCACAACCAAAGGAATGTGGGCAGGGGGTGGACAGAGGGGACGAGCTGGGCTGTGGGGAGTGGGGGTGGTGAATGGGGAGGGGAGGGGGGGGGGGGCCGGTGTAGCCCACAACGACTGAGATGGATGCAACATTACTGTCAGCAGTTTCACCGTTCGCAAGTCCAGGTCCTGTCTGCCATGACTTCCATCCAGCACCCTAGACTGCCGTCCCATGCCCGGGAGGTCACGCAGAGGTCATGGGGCATTGTCGGTGTCCTGGTCCGCAGCCTGTCATAAAATACAGACCGTCGCCATGGCATAAAGAACTGGACTTTGAGACTCCACATGTACCGAGTGGAATTAGCCTGGCCACTGCCTGAAGACTGTCCTACGGCGGCAGGTGAGAGCAAGAGAGGACACTATGATCACGGTCACCACCCCCCCCCCCCCCCCCCCCCCCACCCCCCCCCCCCCCCCCCCCCCCCCCCCCCCCCCCCCACATTTCCAGCTGGGCTGTGTCCTGTCATACTGGCAGAGAAGACAGGTTCCCTCTGCTGGGCCACGGTGGGCCCCCGCCTAGTCTTCTTCCTTCGATCAGCTGTTGTGCGTCGCACATTCAAAGTATTCAAGCTTCTAAACCGCAGGCTCGATGCCTCTTCAGCTGTAAGAAGGGGATGAAGGTAAAGTGATTGCTCGTTCGTTTTCGTTGACCTGAGTGTTTTGTATCTTGCCTGAAGAAGACCTAAGAGGTCGAAACGCGTCGCGTTTTGTCTTGTGATTTTTTTTTTTTATGGTGCGCTGTTACTAAAATTTGTTTCAGTCTAAAATACACCCTACGCTGTATACAAGTCAAGAGTTAAATACGCCCTAAACTCTACGTCACGGGTGAAATACGTCCTACGCTGTGAGTCACAGGTTCAATACGTCCAAGACTCTGAGTGCCACATTACATCGTCCAGCTACGGGTGCATTTGGAGTTCACTACGTTCCGACTGGTTAGGTCACAGGTGGGGAAGGCCCTACGTTTTGTCACACGGTCCACAGGCAGGGTTATGATTCGAAATGGAGAAGAAGTGATCTGAGCAAGATATAGGGTCATGGTTAAAAGCTGGTTAAGGTTAGCTCTATAGGGTCATGGTTAAAAGCTGGTTAAGTTTGGCTCTATAGGGTCATGGTTAAAAGCTGCTTAAGGTTGGCTCTATAGGGTCATGGTTTAAAAGCTGCTTAAGGTGGCTCTATAGGGTCATGGTTAAAAAGCTGCTTAAGGTTGGCTCTATAGGTCATGGTTAAAAGCTGGTTAAGGTTGGCTCTAGGATTAGGAACCTAGGACGCATCAGACCCCGGGACGTACTGAAACTGGGGTTACTTGATTTGGGAATGGACGTTTTAACGGCTCTTTCAGACAAATCGGATTGCGACACATGCTCGTTCTTCCGTTGCTGTTTTTCTTCCCTTGGTAGGACGAGGCTTGCTGGTAGGCCCTGGCGAAGGGAGTGAGCATCATGGCTCCACCCAGCTGGGCCCATGGTCGTCTTGCAGACCGCCCATCGCTACTGGAGACGGACCAGATGGTTCCCTGAACTACTCAATGGGCGGGTGATTCATTCCACTGAGAGAGAGAGAGAGAGAGAGATCGAGAGAGAGAGAGAGAGAGAGAGAGAGAGAGGGAGAGAGTGCCCTTGTGTGCATGCCGCTATCAAGACAGACAGTTGTACTGTTCACGTGTCCCCAGTCTAAGCACGAGAAACTAACAAGAAGAGCGACAAAGGAGTCAGCGTCCTCTCCACCACAGACAAAACAGGATGGAGCCTTTCACAGGCGGCGCTATGACAGGCATGTGGCCTCAGTTAGATGTCGCCCCAAGACAGATCAAATCCGGACTCCGTTGTGACAAACGTACACTAGGTATTCAAATGTTTGGTTCACCTGCTATGGCGTCCGGATGAATGATAAATCTATGAATCTTTCATGAAATGCCCAAGTCAACCTCAAAAAGCACATTTCGGAGGGAGGAAGGGAGGGAGGGAGGGAGCGAGAGAGAGTGTGCGTGTGTGATCTACCTCGTATTGATTCAGCTCTTTCTGTTTTCTGAGCACATATGACTATTTCATTGTTAAAAACATTCCTTTGTCTGTTCATTGTTAAACAATAAACAAGTACGGTAACTCTTGCTCCCATAAGAAAACCTAACACAGAGTAACTTTTATTCAAGACTGGCACAGCCTTTTAAACGTGAGTAAAGTCAGACAAATACAAAGACGAACAATCTAATAGTGGGGGAAAACAAGCGCAGGCCAACAATCCCTCCGTCATCACAGTAATGACTTGGCAAGGATTTGAACTTAAGGCAGGGGGGGGGGGGGGGGGGGGGGGGAAGAAGATGAAGAAAAAGAAATACGGAGGGGTTGTTGGCCTGCGCTTGCTTTTCCCCCACTTTTAGATTGTTTGTCTTTGTATTTGTCTGACTTTATTCAAGTTTAAAAGGCTGTGCCGGTCTTGAATAAAAGTGACTCTGTGTTAGGTTTTCTTACGGGAGAAAGAGTTACCCTACTTGTTTATTGTTTACTGTTCCTTGTTGTTCACTGACCTGGCCGTTTTCCAGTGGTCGTTTCACCAGCTGTCACTTCATTCAAGTGGGCGGTCTTCTCTTTGTTTAGATCAGGCTGCACGTCGTTTCACAATGCGGCCCCTATGTGTCAGAGGCGTGAGTCACGTGGCATCTGTGGTGTGGCCTGCATTGTCCACATATCTCTACAGCCCGGAAGTGGCGGCAACACACTAGGCACTTGGTCTTCCGACCATTCTCGCTTTGACCGGAATGAGGCGCTTCATGGAAGCATGAAGGTCGTCTTTGCCTCTGGCTGCGTCTCTCTCTCTCTCTCTCTCTCTCTCTCTCTCTCTCTCTCTCTCTCTCTCTCTCTTCAAAAGTACATTCTCTATGTCTCTCTTTAAAGTATTCTCTCTCTCTCTCTCTCTCTCTCTCTCTCTCTCTCTTGCTCTCTGCTCTCCATCTCACACACACACACACACACACACACACACACACACACACACACACACACACGACTCTCAACACAGCCGTCATTATCCTGTCTGTCTCATCATGTCAAGAGCTCCTCAACACTGGAATCCCCGGTGGTCAAAATCCTCTGTCAAGGTTGGTCCCCTGTTTAGTACAGACAGGAAGAGGAGCACGTGCTCTCTCCCTCACACACACACACACACACACACACACACACATGACAGGACTCCCAATTCTGGACTAAGGAGGGGGGTACTTTGGAAATGTGAATGACAGAACCTCTGAAGCGGCCTGTAGATATCTATACTTCTGCAGTAAGGGTTACGGTCAGAACGAAGACGACGACAAGGAAGACAAGGGTGGTGTGTGTGTGTGTGTGGGGGGGGGGGGGGGGGACATAGGAGGAAAGAAAGAGGACACAGAAGAAGGGAAGGAAAGAAGAACAGAATGAATAACGAAAAAGCAGGTGGCGAGACTGCAAACTGCACACGCTCACAATATCCCTTAACCCCCCACCCCCCCTTCCCTCAAAATGGCCCATCTTTCCCTCCACTTCCTCCTCCCGCCTGGAAAGCTAACACCAGAAGCATGCAATGAATCACAAAAGCTGTCACTGAGAATGCGCGGCGCCAAGGATCTGGGTTAACACACATCAGCGTGCGTTACGTCGCACAATCAAGACACATGAAAGCGTTGTTGAACGAAACCCTTGCACCACATAATGGCTGCTTCGCATAAATCTGCCTTCAAATGCCGCCCAGGACTGACAGCTGAGTAGGGAGGGTGGCGGGGTGAGGGTGGGGGCGGGGTGGCGTTTGGAGTCTTGTAGACAAAAAAAAGTAGCGGTAAAATGGGGGCGGGGGGGGGGGGGGGCGTTGGGGGAGAGCAGGGGGGTGTTGATGTGTGGGAATAGTGTGTGTGGGGGTGGGGGGGGGGGGGCAGCTGTGAGAATAATTTGTCCACATGGTAGATGAGAGGACACGGAAGGGCTGTAGGAAAGAGAGAGTCGACAGGGCAGCAGGGGATCTTCATTACTGAGGGTATAATGAGAGAGAGAGAGAGAGAGAGAGAGAGAGAGAGAGAGAGAGAGAGAGAGAGAGACTTACAGAGACACTGAGAGATACAGAGAGGGTTGTCTCTGTTAGTTTCTTTCGCCCTATATCGAAGGCAAATAACATCGACTCTGTCTATAATAGGTAAACGTTAGACAGGAGATCTTGTTGAAATTCCATAACACCTTTTTCCACTTTGTTTCACTGCTTATTGCAAACACGTGTTGTCTGCGGGTGGCGATAGTTCAGAACAAATCCTTTCTGATTATCTACCGCCATGATTTCACGTCCATTGACCAGAAATGGTATCATCATCTGACTAGTGCACGGACACGTCGGAATCCTCAATGTAACTCTCTCCCCTTGGTGTTGTCCCTACAAACACGTGGAGACCAGACGACTGATATCTTGACACGCCTTCTCACCGTTCTCCCCTGTCGGAGGCCTGTGCAAATCACCTGACCGCCTGCGGGCGACGAAACTGTTCCGAGTCCAGGCTGCCTCTCTCCGGTGACCACGACTGCCCGCTTCTGGTGACCCGCTGTTAGCTGTGGGCGGGCAGCCTACTGTCTGCACGTAGCCTTTGCACACACGTGAATCACTGTGTGTGTGTGTGTGTGTGTGTTGTGTGTTTTCAACTGGACAGTTTGATACTCTCAGCTGTAAAGAATGTGAAACAGCCAACCTGTGAACAGCAGACAGACCCTGAGCCCTTCAGACCAACAGGAAGCGGCAGATGCCTTCAGTGTGCGCAATGAGACTCCAGCTGGCAAAAGAACAAGACACTGGTCCTGTGCTATCAACACCTTAGTCGCTGCCCACACATCGCGTCACCAAAACACAACACACTGATCCTGTGCTGTCTACAGCTGGTCACCAGACACAGCAGAGTTCTCTGCCCCTGACAGGGCCATGCTGGACCAAGAGTCAACGTTCTGACGGCTTGCCCTCCCAATCACAGGACCTGGCCATGTTGGTGAACGGCAGAAGGGGAAAACAAAAAGGCTGAACATCATTGATACAGAGTTGCTGTTTTACCTCTAGCCCCCAAACACAATTCATCTTCCTTGTGGTGAAGATGACACGGAAAAAAAGACGACTTACAAACTCATTTCATCTTCACTTCTCGGATTCTCTCTTTTGTTTGTTTACTGCCTAGACGCACCTCGAATGAAATGATTCACCCAGTGTAGAAAATGGCCATGCCACTGGTAGTAACAGCCGTCAAAATCAGCATTATAAGAAGAAGAAAAAAAGGAAGGAGGGGGGAGAGGAGTATGAGGGGGGGAGTGGTGTCAGCTGGTTTGATCCCTCACCCCCTATCTTCTCCATCCCTCACCTCCCCTCTCCTCCCTCCACTGTGATTGTCCTTTAGCCCTGGTCAAGGCCAAAGCAAAGGTCAGCCCACGGGCTTTGTTCTGCTCAGTTCAGCCGGTCGCAGGGAGCAAAGCCATCAATCATAACTGCACAATGTAGATATGAACTGGTTTTACAGGCAGGAGCCAGCTAGCACACACACACACACACACACACACACACACACACACACACACACACAGAGAGAGAGAGAGAGAGAGAGAGAGGAGAGAGAGAGAGAGAGAGAGAGAGAGAGAGAGAGAGAGAGAGAGAGAGAGAGAGAGTACAGCTTCAGATGTTGGCCGCCTGGCCGTGCGCACGGTGCTGTTGTAAGGCTGTCTGTCACTCACTGTCATAGAAGGGGAAAAAGGCCCACTGGAATAAAGGTGACATCCTGAAAAAGTCACACACAACCAACAGAATGAATGGCGTGGTACATTAACTAGCCACATCCTTCAGGTACATCAACTAGCAACAATCTTCAGGTACATCAACAAGCGACATCCTTCAGGTCCATCAACTGGCCACATCCTTCAGGTCCATCAACTGGCCACATCCTTCAGGTCCATCAACTGGCCACATCCTTCAGGTCCATCAACTAGCAACAATCTTCAGGTACATCAACAAGCGACATCCTTCAGGTCCATCAACTAGCCACATCCTTCAGTCCATCAACTAGCAACATCTTCAGGTCCATCAACTAGCCACATCCTACAGGTCCATCAACTAGCCACATCCTTCAGGTCCATCAAACTAGCCACATCCTTCAGGTCCATCAACTAGCCACATCCTTCAGGTCCATCCATCAACTAGCCCACAACTCCATCATCAGGGGTCATCAACTAGCCACATCCTACAGGTCCATCAACTAGCGACATCCTACAGGTCCATCAACTAGCCATCCTCAGGTCCATCAACTAGCCACATCCTACAGGTCAAACTAGCCACATCCTTCAGGTCCATCAACTAGCCACATCCTACAGGTCCATCAACTAGCCACATCCTTCAGGTCCATCAACTAGCCACATCCTTCAGGTCCATCAACTAGCCACATCCGTCAGGCGGACAGACGGGGCCGTGGTGAGAGAGCCACTCTCACGGGATTTCTCTCTCTCTAAAAAAAAAAAGTGAAAAATTGTGAACGATATTTCAGGTTCACACACACACACACACACACACACACACACAACACACACACACACACACACACACACACACACACACACACACACATGCTGGTATGTTGCCAAGGAGAAGTTT
>JADBJO010001958.1:77500-80000 GCA_016801955.1 Conus betulinus | reverse complement strand
CAGCAAACGGACCTGGGGTGAACTCTACACAGCAATAGACCTGTGGTGAACTCTTCACAGCAACAGACATGTGGTGAACTCTGCACAGCAATAGACCTGTGGTGAACTCTTCACAGCAACAGACCTGTGGTGAACTCTTCACAGCAACAGACATGTGGTGAACTCTACACAGCAACAGACCTGTGGTGAACTCTTCACAGCAACAGACATGTGGTGAACTCTTCACAGCAACAGACCTGTGGTGAACTCTTCACAGCAACAGACCTGTGGTGAACTCTGCACAGCAACAGACCTGTGGTGAACTCCGCACAGCAACAGGCCTGTGGTGGCGGCTGAACTCTGCAATTATGAAATACGGGGGATGGGGTGGGGGTGGGGGGTTGCACCGTGGGGAAAACGCTTCCGTGAAGGTTCTGTTGTGTCGCGCCCAGTGGAGTCTGCCAGGGAGCAGTTATGTCCCTTGACGTCTTACTGGCACGCCCTGTGCGTGCATGCACCCTAGGTGAACGCAGCGCAGGCCTGCAAGGTTGGTCAAGACTGGTACTGGGTTGCTCCTGGCTGGCTGGTCTGGAGATTGAGAACAGTACTTCTCTGGGTCCTACTGGCACTTTTTAGGTGCATTTGTTCACCTCTCTCTCTCTCTCTCTCTCTCTCTCTCTCCTCATCTCTCTCCTCTCTCTCTCTCTCTCTCTCTCTCCTCTCTCTCTCTCTCTCTCTCTCTCTCTCTCTCTCCTCTCTCTCTCTCTCTCTCTCCTCTCCTCTCTCTCTCTCTCTCCTCTCTCTCTCTCTCTCTCTCTCTCTCTCTCTCACACACACACACACGCATACAAATAACAGGGGCTGGGTTGCGTGGCGACATTTGGAATGAGAAACACTGAGGGGGACTGGGAAGTTGAGAGAGAGAGAGAGAGAGAGAGAGAGAGAGAGAGAGAGAGAGAGAGAGAGAGAGAGAGAGAGATGTAGGTTAAAGACAGGGCAGGAAAAGAACCCACACGACAGGGAAGAGTTTTCAGGGCGGAAGTCAGACCACTCGTGTCCTTCCGTGTCGTTCCGGCTCTTCCCGCCCGCAGTGGGCCGTCCCGTCGTCCACATCATCGCCACAGAACATCCTCATCATTCCCGACATCCTGACAACATGACGGCACATCCGCTTTTTATTTATAGCCTTCTGCAGGAAAAAGCCCATCCTCTCCGGTGAGGAGGAGGAGCGAACAACGGAACAATGAACAATGAGACGTCTGTCTTGCAGCATCTCTTCCTCGTCCTCTGCCTCCTCCTGTGGTAGTGACGTCCGGCGTCAGTGTGTTGAGGAATGTGTGACCAGTGGTGCATGCGGTGCA
This sequence comes from Conus betulinus, assembly GCA_016801955.1. NCBI lineage: Eukaryota > Metazoa > Mollusca > Gastropoda > Neogastropoda > Conidae > Conus > Conus betulinus. The sequence goes on along the minus strand of JADBJO010001958.1, from coordinate 78,660 downwards.
TGTTGTCTGTCCTCAGCTACATCTCCCCAGTGACCTGAATGGCCTTGCCTGGGTTGCCTTGCCTTGCCCTGCCTTGCCTTGTGTTGGCCTTGCCTTGCCTTTCTCGCACACCGAGGTGTGGCCTTCAGAGGAACGGTTCATGCGCTCCTCATCATATCCTTCCATATGGGAAGATGGAGTCGGGGATATGAGGGGGGGTGTTCTCCTGTCAACCTCTACCCCCCCCCCCCTTCCTCTCCAATCTTGCCCCCCTCCCCCACCCCTTCTCCCCACCCCTCCCCTGCCCCCGTGTCCTGTAGGGTAGTTTATGTCAAGTCAGCCGCCCAGACACTTCATTTTTCTTCTCTTGACAATGGTGAGCAAGTCGCCACGTATACCCCCTCATAAATTCGCTAAGCACCCTCCCTCCCTCCCTCCCTCCCCACATCCCCCCCCTCCCAGCTTCCCCCAAAAGAAATGTGAAAACATGTGGATGTTGAAACTGCATTAAAGACCGTGATAAGGGTCGCTGTGCAGATGTCTGTGGCAGCAGTCTAGCTCTGTGGAGACATGTGGACGTTGCAACTGCAGATGACTGTGGCCGCAGTATAGCTCTGTGAAGACATGTGGACGTTGTAACTGCATTTAAGACAGTGATAAGTGATACGGGTCACTGTGCAGATGTCTGTGACAGCAGTCTAGCTCTGTGAAGACATGTGGACGTTGTAACTGCATTTAAGACAGTGATAAGTGATACGGGTCACTGTGCAGATGTCTGTGACAGCAGTCTAGCTCTGTGAAGACATGTGGACGTTGTAACTGCATTTAAGACAGTGATAAGTGATACGGGTCACTGTGCAGATGTCTGTGACAGCAGTATAGCTCTGTGGTGACATGTGGATGTTCTAACTGCAGATGTCTGTGACAGCAGTATAGCTCTGTGGTGACACGTGGATGTTCTAACTGCAGATGTCTGTGACAGCAGTATAGCTCTGTGGTGACATGTGGATGTTCTAACTGCAGATGTCTGTGACAGCAGTATAGCTCTGTGGTGACATGTGGATGTTCTAACTGCAGATGTCTGTGACAGCAGTATAGCTCTGTGGTGACACGTGGATGTTCTAACTGCAGATGTCTGTGACAGCAGTATAGCTCTGTGGTGACACGTGGATGTTCTAACT
>JADBJO010001958.1:62500-67500 GCA_016801955.1 Conus betulinus | reverse complement strand
GGCATTATTTTCTTTTACCAGCGACGTACTGCAAATCTCTTTTCCAGTGGCGTATTATTTTCTTTTCCCAGTGACGTACTGTCATTTCCCTACCCAGTGACGTGCTGTCGCCATTTTATTTTTCCAGTAACGTACTGCCATCATTTTCTTTACAAGTGACGTACTGCCATCATTTTCTTTACAAGTGACGTACTGTCATCAGTTTCTTTTGAAGTGACGCACTGTCATTATTTTCGTTTCCTGTGACGTACTGTCATTTTCTTTTCAAGTGACGTACTGTCATTATTTTCTTTTCCAGTCAAGTACGGTCGTTTTCTTTTCCAGTGACATGCTGTCATTTTCTTTTCCGGTGGCACACTGACATTTTCTTTTCCAGTCACGTACTGTCGTCTGATTGTTTTTCAGTCAGTTTCAGTTTCATCAAGGAGGCGTCACTGCGTGCGGACTAGTCCATACACGCTACACCACATCCGCTACGTTTTGAGACCACACTACGCATGATTTGGAGCCGATGGATAAATGAATTAACAACAAAGATGAGACAATTGAAGAAGAGGGTCTCGTGGCTACGACTCAGCGGATGTCTGACTACGCATTAGCCCAACGCGCTGGTCAGGCCTTGAGTGCCTACCTACCTTTTTTTTTTTTTTTTGTTTGTACGCGTGTGTGTATGATGTGTGGGCATGGGCCCATTTTTGTGTGCGTATCATCATTTTCCAGTGACGCACTGTCATCAGTTTCTTTTCCAATGATGTACTGTTTTCTCTCTCCCCCCCCCCCCCCCCCCCCCCCCTCCCCCCCCCCCCCCCCCCCCCCCCTCCCCCCCTGTGACGGCCTGTCATTATTCTCTCCCTTGTGCCCTGAACAGCAAGGTCCTCTGATTAGCGCAGGGCACGATCTCAGTTCTCACGTTGTCGTGTCTGCCTCGCCATTCCTTTCGCCTCTGTGATAATAATGATAGCTGTTCCTTCTATTCCCGTCTCCAACTTTCCAGTTTGCTTCGACGTCGTCTCCGTTTTTTTGGTTCTTCTTTTGTTGTGTTTTTTCCTCACGCCCTGCTGGCTGTGACGCCTTTGACATTCTTCTTCTTCTTCCACTTGAATCACGGGAGGAATGCGTGTTTAGTTTGCTCTCTCTCTCTCTCTCTCTCTCTCTCTCTCTCTCTCTCTCTCTCTCTCTCTGCGCTTTTCTGTGTGCGTATGTGGGGCGGAGGGTGTGTGTGTGTGTGTGTGTGTGTGTGTGTGTGTGTGTGTGTGTGTGTGTGTGGTGTGTGAGAAGAGTGGTGGTGGAGGTGAAGATGGAGGTATCTGTAAAGACGTTTACACCTATGTCCGAATATCTGTACAACTGAATCAAAATATGGCTTCATGTGTACACGCGCCATTCTGTTAAGTATCTTTTGAAAAAAGACATATATTGCACGTGTGTAGAGAGCGCGCGAGCGCGCACGCCTCCCCCCTCTCCCCTTCACACACCAATACACGCACGCACGCACGCGCGCGCACGCACGCACGCACACTCTCTCTCTCTCTCTCTCTCTCTCTCTCTCTCTCTCTCTCTCTCTCTCTCTCTCTCTTCACAGTCAAATGAATGAGAGAGAGAGAGAGAGAGAGAGAGAGAGAGAGAACAGACAGACAGACAGACAGACAGACAGATAGACAGACAGAACAGAAAGACAGGGCCCTTACGGGAAGATAAAACTGGCATTATTAACCACATTCCTCTCTCTCCCCGCCCCGCCAAACAACAAATTTAGCCCGACGACCGCTCCACGCGCACAGAGCGGAGGTTGTGTAGGCCCTCAGCCAAAACCAACAACAAACACCAGAGCACACCGACATGGAGAAAAAGAAACAAAAAAAAAAAAAAGACCACGACCACGACGAAAAAAAACAGGGCCACCACCACCACTTCAGGTGGGGGGAAAACCATCAAACACCACAGCAAACTGACATGGAGAAACAGAAGAAGAAAAAGAAAAGACCACAGGACGAAGAAGAAAAAAAAAAAAACCAAGCAGCCAGCACCGATCGTTAAGGTGGTAAACCATGGAGAAAAACAGAAGAAAAAAAAAAAAAAAAAAAAAAAAGAGAAGACCACGACCACGACGAAGAAAAACGAAAAACCCACCACCACCACTTCAGGTGATAAAGCAACACAGGACGAAGAAGAAAAAAGCAGAGCAAAAGGTGAAACATGGAGAAACAGAGAAAAAAAAAAAAAAAAAACCCAAAACGAAGAAAAAAGCCCACCACCCACTTCAAAAGCAAAAAACAGACAACGACGAAAAAAAAGAAAGAAAAGCAGCCCACCATCAAAGAAAAAGCAGCAGGTGGAAAAACCCGGACACAATGCCGTGCAAAGCAGCCACCATCAAGACTTCAGGTGGTAGACCCGGACAATGCCGTGCCCCTCTCGTTGCCTCCTTCACATCAAGACTTCAGGTGGTAGACCCGGACAATGCCGTGCCCCTCTCGTTGCCTCCTTCACATCACAAACTTCAGGTGGTAGACCCGGACAATGCCGTGCCCCTCTCGTTGCCTCCTTCACATCAAGACTTCAGGTGGTAAACCCGGACAATGCCGTGCCCCTCTCGCTGCCTCCTTCACACTTCGAGCCGTCGGCACTGCTTTACCCTCCCCTGTCCCCACTGCACCAAGGCACCAGAGAGTGTGCCAGCCATGCCAGTCCCTTGTCGGTAGCATTCCTCCCCCTGTCCTTCCCCCACCTACTCCTCCTTTCCTCCACAAATACCAAAGAAGTGTAAAAAAAAAAAAAAAAAAAAAAAAAAAAAAAAAAAAAAAAAAAAAAACAAAAAAAAAAAAAAAAAAAAAAAAAAAAAAACACACCGTCACCTAAACGTGGACTAAAAGTAAAACTGTAACCCCTTGCGAAAATAACAGGTGTCGCGTTCTGATCTCTCTCTCTCTCCTCTCCCTCTCTCTCTCTCTCTCTCTCTCTCTCTCTCTCTCTCTCTCTCTCGCCAACTTGCAGTGTGCGCCTGAGAGCGACACATTCCCCACATGATCACAGAGACAGGTGTGCCTGCCTAACTATGGACAGCCTTGCCTTCTGCTGACGTACATGGAAGCGCTCTTCTGCTGCTGGCAATCAGGTGCCAGAGAGGCAGCCTTGACGACCTCCTCACAGAGGCCAAACTGACGTCATCTGCTGGCGGCGCCCCTGCACGTGCCGCTGACCACCTCTTCACCACAACTGCTGACCTGACAGAGCAGAAAGAGAAAAAGAAAGACACAGCCACAGGTGCGAATGGGACCCAGGGATGAGCTGTCCTCAACTGCCGAACACCCCAGCCTGTAGCAATCCCGCACCACCCTTGGAAAGCCCGCGCTGGGCTCGCAAAGGATGCAGGCACGCCCAGGGCATTTCCATTCAGACGCCAAGGGACATAGTTGCTTCCTGGCCGATGCCATTGCGTAGTGGCCACTGGGTGAGACAGGACAGAACTTCCACGGTAGCGTTCCCATGGGTGTAACAGCCTCTATTTCAATACCACCATAGGCAACAGCGAAAACCAAAAAAAAAAAAGTCACCGTCAAGCACCTGCCGTGCGCTTCCCGCAGGCTCGCTTGTTGCCGTTCCGCTGACGGGTGAAGACAGCACAACTCCAGACATGGCCAAGCTTTCGCCATGAAGTGTCACATGCCCTCTGAAGACGATCCAGGGTTGTAGTCTGTCCTGCTGTCCAGGGGACTGCTGACGACATAGCACCAGAGACACAGCCCTTTCCTTTCTCTGACAGTGACAGCACCAGAGACAGCCCTTCCCCTTTCTCTGACAGTGACAGCACCAGAGACAGCCCTTCCCCTTTCTCTGACAGTGACAGCACCAGAGACAGCCCTTCCCCTTTCTCTGACACAGCACCAGAGACAGCCTTCCCCTTTCTCTGACAGTGACAGCACCAGAGACAGGCCTTCCCCTTTCTCTGACTCAGCACCAGAGACAGCCCTTCCCCTTTCTCTGACAGTGACAGCACCAGAGACAGCCTTCCCCTTTCTCTGACTCAGCACCAGAGACAGCCCTTCCCCTTTCTCTGACTCAGCACCAGAGACAGGCCTTCCCCTTTTCTCTGACAGTGACAGCACCAGAGACAGCCCTCCCTCTTTCTCTCTGACAGTGACACAGCACCAGAGACAGCCCTCCCTCTTTCTCTGACAGCACACCGTGAACGGCTTGATTCCGACAGCCCTTGACATGGCCCGTCGTGCCGGGCTGTAAACAGCATGACCTGAATCGTCCCACTGTCCCATGTAGTGCCCGACTCGGCAGTTCTGATGATCCAAGCGTCTATCAATGGTAACACTTCCAAGTTGCTGGTAATTCCTGTCAGCAAGTCTGTTCAAACTAATATGAGAATGTCATCTCAGGTTCCGCTATTCAGTCTGAAACAAAGCGCTGACGACCTGGCCACTCCCGGCTGGCACTGTGTTCAGCTGGTTGGAATTCCCTGTCAGATTGTGAAGACCATTCCCTCTCTCACTGTTGTCAGCTGAAGCCAAGAGTGACGGGGCTTTGAGACACGCAAGTTGTCACATTGGGGAGATTTTTTTTTCGGGTTGCCTTGTACAGCAAACCGTTCGTACCGAGGTGGACGACGAGCGAACAATGGAATGAAAACTCCTTTTCATGCGACACACTACCCCAAGACGTAGGCTCAAACGAACCAAGTACACATGCACACGCGTACTAACTAGAAACAGATCTATACATTTCCTCTCTGGAAGTTAAATCAACCGTTTTACAAAGCCGGCAAGTTCCGACTTCAGTGTTAAAGGCGCTCAATGTTTGTTGCAAACGTTTCGTAGGGAGAACTGTGGGAGAGTTTCATGGAACTTGAGCTTGGGCCCAGTGGTTCCAGGTTGTTTGTAACGGATGAAAATCGGGAAGAGTAATGGACTATTGATGTGGGGCGGGGTGAGTAATGTCTTTTGGCAACACTTTTCTTAGGATCTCCCTTCCCTCTAATAGCTCTTTCTCTC
>JADBJO010001958.1:40000-60000 GCA_016801955.1 Conus betulinus | reverse complement strand
TACCACTCCGTATCCCTCTGCTGTGTTGGTCGTCACAGTTCGTACTCGACGAGTGTGTTCTCTCTCTCCTCTCTCGGCTCGTCTCTCTCTCACCCCCACTCGTCTCACTCCCCTGCTCCTCTCTCTCTCCTCTCTCTCTCCTCTCTCTCATCTCCTCTTCTGTCCCTTCGCTCTCTCGCCTCTCCCTTGTCTCTCCCCTCTCCCCTCTCTCTTCTCTCCGCTTCTCCTCTCTCTCTCTCTCCTCTTCTCTCCCTCTCTCTCTCTCTCATCCCTGTGTTTGTGTGTGGTGTGTGTGTGTGTGTGGTGTGTGTGTGTGTGTGTGTGGGGGTGGGAGTTACTTCTCGGTGTCTTCCCACTCTGGTTTGACCTGATGGAGTTTAACATGATCTTTATCGTCTTTTCTAATTCCTTATTCCTGATCTTTTCTCTCTTTCGGGGGAGTCTCTCTCCTCTCTCTTCATCCTCTCATCCCTCATCTCTCTCCTCTCACATTTCCTTTATGTCTGTCTCTCTATTCATGTCCTTTATGTCTGTACGTCTCTCTCTCTGTCCTCATCATGTCATGTCTGTCATCTCTTCATGTCTCTCTCTTCATGTCCTTCATGGCTGTCTTTCTCTTCATGTCCTTTATGTATGCTTTCTCTTCATGTCCTTTAAGTCTTTCTCTCTTCATGTCCTTCATGTCCTTCATGTCCTTCATGTCTGTCTTTCTCTTCATGTCCTTTATGTCTGTCTTTCTCTTCATGTCCTTTATGTCTGTCTCCCTCTTCATATCCTGCCTTATATTAAAATCTCTTCATATCCTGCCTTATATTAAAATCTCTTCATCTCCTGCCTTACGTTAAAATCCTCCCATATGTTGAGTATGTCCGTCTTTCTCTTTCATATCCTGCCTTACGTTAAAATCTCTTCACATCCTGCCATATATGAAAATCTCTTCATATGCTGCCTTACATTAAAATCCCTTCATATCCTGCCTTATATTAAGATCTCTTCACATCCTGCTTTATATTAACATCTCTTCACATCCTGCTTATATTAACATCTCTTTCACATCCTGCCTTGCGTTAAAATCCTCTGCCATGTTGTTCCTGCCTTTTATTTTTAGCTCCTTCCCAAAGGGTCCCCTATGCAAACAAAGCCGAGGTCTCTCAGCTGTCGCTGTCTACAGCCGACTGCTTCACCTCCAAGCAATGCCGTCAGCCCCAGTACAGCTTCAGCATCCCCCCCCCCTCCCACCCCCCTCGCACCTTCTCCTCTCATGTCCTAAGGTCTGAGAGATAAATATAGACAGTGATCCCCCCCCCCCCCCCCCACACACACACACACACACACACACACACACCCTCTCCTGGGATGTGAGTGCCGGCTGTGAGCTGGATATAGCGGGCAAGGAAACCAGCTGATTCCTACAGTAACAGCCGTGAGAAAACATAACCACACAGGTAGGGACTCGAACCAAAGACTTCTCACTTCTGCCTTTGTCTGGTAACAGATGGGACGTGTGTGAGAATGGCCGTACCACGGAGCTGTTCAATACAGTGAGGAGAGAGAGAGAGAGAGAGAGAGAGAGAGAGAGAGAGAGAGAGAGAGAGAGAGAGAGAGAGAGAGAGAGGAGAAGGAGGGAGAGAGAGAGACAGAGAGACAGACAACCAGACTGACAGAGCCAGAGATACACTGAGAGAGAGACTTAAGACTCAAGGCTCAAAAAAACTTTATTACTCAAGGATAAAGATTTTAGGCAATGCCTATTCTTCCAATCTGTCCTTGCTGTTCTACAACATTCAACTAAACAAACTGTACATATTAGTAATGGCAGAAACAATGAAGAATATAGCAACATTATAATAATAGCAATAACAATAGTAATAAGAATTATAATGATTAAAAAAAAAAATTACACAAACACAATCAGACACGTACGCGTGCGCGTTCACATGCACGCACACACCCACACATACAAGAGAGAGAGAGAGAGAGAGAGAGAGAGAGAGAGAGACAGATAGACAGAGACAGACAGACAGACAGAGACAGAAAGACAGACAGACAGACAGACATAGAGAGAAAGAGGAAGGCAGGCACAGACAGACAGATCAAAACAAAAGCGAGAGAAAGACCAAAAGAAGAAAAGAGAGATAGAGGGAGAGAGAGAGAGAGAGCGAGAATTGGACGAGAGAGCAGACAGCAAGGTGGGAGAGAGGCGCGGGGAGAGAGGAGCCAAGGAACACACCGCCTGCACCAGGACTGCACAGGAGACTGCCTGCCTCCTCTCATTCCGGAGAGATGCTGCACTACGTGGGCTGCTGCTGATGTTTGTCAGCATTCCGCGCAACCACACAACCCTCCTCTCTGTCTCCCTATCGCTCACACACACACACACACACACACACACACACACACACACACACACACACACACACATTTCTCATCCAACAAGCCAGGTGTCTGCACTCCATCACTGCGTTGTGAAGTGTGTTGCCCAGTCAAATCCACACGCAGACAAGCGCGCTAGTTCATTCACGGATTCACTGAGGGGCCTCTTGAGAAATTTGAAAGGATTGCGAAACAGTCCCTGTGGAGTAAAACAAAAAGCTAGGTATACTCCTCCACACGACTATGGACGATGTGAAATTGGTTTTAAATGCCGTCGCTGAGTGACTATAAGTTCCACAGACGCAGGAATTCTGTGAGTGTGGCTCCCAACCCAGCACAAGTGCCCCAAGCGAAAACCATAGCGTAGACTTATGTCAGGGTTAGAATGATGCTACTATGTATACAAACATGATCATACAATCATTAATCAAGAAGGAAAAAACACATCTATGGTGAAAGTAGATTCACTCTCTAGTGTGAACATTTGTTTCCCATGAAAACAATTACAAAAACAAATGTATAGTCAGACGAATGCACATGAAAATCACAATTACTGGACAAGGTGTGCGTGTGTGTGTGTGTGTGTGTATGTGTGTGTGTGTGTGTGTGTGTGTGTGTGTGTGTGTGTGTGTGTGTGTGTGTGTGTGAACAAGAACAAGAACATATTTTACTGCCATATGACAACCAGAGGTTTTTGTATGTGTGTACGTGTGTGTGTGTACGCGCGCGAGAGAGAGTATGTATGTGTGTGTTTATGCGTAAAGAACAAATGTTTGTGTTCGGAGATATCGTTGCATTCGGTCGGCCGGTAACGTTTAGAACAACACGAAGAAAAAAAAACCGACAGAGGAACAAATGAGAGTGGTGGTGCTTAGATTCTTTTGAGCAGTATCCTCCCAGAACTCAGCTCTGATGACAGACAGATAAGCGGAGATGGCGATGATGTCAGGGAGCGGAATGACGATGATGATAACGGCCCACGGGGAGGGGTCAAAGGTGAGCAGCAGCCCAGATACACCGTCAGAAAGGGATGCACTCCGGAGTCCGGAATGACTAAGGTGTCTGGGCGTGTCAGGGGACGTTGTCAGCGCCGCGGTGCACCCCAGCCCAGTCATCGGCCCTGCCCCGGCACAAAATAGGAAGCGGAACTTCCCCAATGGCCAGCACTTCCGTCACGTCTTTTCACAGCTTGGGGTTTTTTTTTTCCCCCCAAATGTTTTGAAGACACACCGCCTGGAGTGCCGAAAGAAAAACGTTGCAAACTGCGTTTTACGTCTGACACGCGTTTGTTGGGAAACTGGGTTCCAGGCTGTTTAGTGTCTGGAATCATCTCTTGATGCGCTTCACTCTGACGAAGTGCATTTCTCGCTTGTTGCAGCATAAGCCAATGAGCATCGCTAGTGGTAGACACGTGATTATCCCACGCATATCAACCACAAGGTCTTGAACTGGATTAGACCACTTCAGATACTTTCCTGGGTTTGCTGTTGTTGTTGTTGTTGTTGTTGTTTGTTTGTTCGTTTACTTTTACCTCACTGAGCTTGTGTTGTGAAACATCGATTAAATGAGAGAAACAGATACGACTAACCAAGCTGTTGGATCTTCCTGATCACTGGGCGCGAGTTCCTGGGTTCACCTTGTTGTTATTGTAGTTGTTGTGTTCTTTTTTTCCTGATCACTGGGGGAGAGTTCCTGGGTTCGCCTTGTTCTTATTATAGTTGTTGTGCTCTTTTTCCTGATACTTAACAAACTGTGAGGGTTACACCGGATGGTCTACAACATGTTCTCACAGCAGTACAACATGTTGTTACAGCAGTACAACATGTTGTCACGGCAGTACAACATGTTATCACAGCAGTACAACATGTTATCACAGCAGTACAACATGTTGTCACGACAGTACAACATGTTATCACAGCAGTACAACATGTTGTCACGGCAGTACAACATGTTATCAGAGCAGTACAACATGTCCTCACAGCAGTACAATATGTCCTCACAGCAGCGGTATTGGTCACCCACAGCGCATGGCGGAACTGCACACTCGGCTGAGGGCGCCGGGCAGACGGCGAGAAATTCTATTATACAAAATTGTAAGAAACAAGAAGCACACATTAAAAGATAATGCTTACATTAAAAAAAAAAAAAAAAAAGTTAACGAACGAAAAACCATAATACCACCTTAACGAGAGATGGGGAAAAAAAAAAAAAAAAAAAAAAAAAGTGTTCACTCTGAACAGTCGTTAGAGTTTATTTCCCTTGGCGTCAGCCCCCACAGAAAATCTGGAATGTGAAGAATGTCACAAGAGAACACAGTATCCAGACTGCCTAAAACAAAGACAGGGGGCGAGGAAGGTCGGGACGGGGGGGGCTACAAAAAGAAAGGCGACGGTAAGCGGAAAGAAAGATGAAAAAAAAAAAGGCAGAAAGAGTAATGGTAAGGGAGGCAATCAGCAGCAGGGAATTCCAGATATGATCAGATTAACGTTGCCCTGGCTGGAGACCGTGAAAGGACGTGTTGTTCTAAGGTACAGACTGAATTCTGTGTCGGTTCTGGTGAACTGACTGAAGGTAAAGGACACACACACACACACACACACACACACACACACACACACACACACACTAACTAACTAACTAACTAACGGTATCCCTTCTGGAGAGGGTATGGGAGGGGGGAAGGGGGGGGGGGGGGGGGGGGGACGACGGGCAGGAGGAACAGAGAGTGTGTTTATTTGGAGACCTTCTAAATTTTCAATGTTAAGTCGTTAGATGTCCATTAGTTCACGTCAGAGATTAACTAGATGTGCGTCTGTGTGTGTGTGTGTGTGTGTGTGTGTGTGTGTGTGTGTGTGTGTGTGTGTGTGTGTGTGTGTGTGGGGGGGGGGGGGGGGGGGGGGGTAGTAGTGTGGTTTTTGTATGTATAGGACTGCTCACTTTTGTTGGTGTTTTTTTTTTTTTTTTCAAACTGGGGTCACTGTTGTGTTACTGTATAATCAGTAGATCAATGGTTAGAAACACAAGTGATTTGTGTATTACGGTAATCAGTAGATCAATGGTTAGGAACAGATCACAAGTGACTGTTGTGTATTACTGTAATCAGCAGATCAATGGTTAGGAACAGGTCACAAGTGACTGTCGTGTATTACTGCATAATCAGTAGATCAATGGTTAGGAACAGGTCACAAGTCACTGTCGTGTATTACTGTAATCAGTAGATCAATGGTTAGGAACAGGTCACAAGTCACTGTCACTGTCGTGTATTACTGTACAAGTGACTGTCGTGTATTACAGCAGATCAATGGTTAGGAACAGGTCACAAGTGACTGTCGTGTATACTGCATAATCAGTAGATCAGGTAGGAACAGGTCACAAGGTTTGGAAATCAGGAGATCAATGATTTGGAACAGGACACATGGGTAGAGGGGTGGGAGGACGGGGGTTGGACAAGTTGGGGTGGGGGGTTGGGGAAGGGTTTACAGAAACAAAACGAAACCAAAAAAAATTAAAAATAAAACAACAAAAAAACCGACCAACTAGATTATTTTTAAATACCTCCCTAAACGACTCAACACCCTCAATCGGTATCACATTTTCAACGACTTCCACATGAAAAATTCTTTGAAATTGTCATTTATGTACATTTATATACGAAATACGGTTCTTTAAAAACTCCTGCAGCCTAACATAACGCAAGCGGTCGCGGGTACGTCTGATTGAGCTGCTTTTAAAAACGAGAAAGCAGTTTCTGCATTGACACTGACGTCCAATATCTGACTAACATCCTGTGGATTTTCCCGCTACTTCAGTGTCAACGCTCTTGTTAGAAACTGAAGGAAACTCCCGAACGTCCCGCCCACGCTCAGAAACCATTCTCAACGACGTTACTGTATCCTTGTGTCCGGATACAGCATATATGGTCAAATTCTAGGGTCTCAATTTCCGATTTCTGTTTGACATTCGGGCACCTCACGCCCAGCAAAGCACGCTGCGATCGTACAGCACCACGAGCTTCGTTCCGAGGCCCCCCCCCCCCCCCTTCCCCTCCACACCCACATCTCACCCTCTCTTCTCGCCCCAAACCACTCTGCCTGTTATGCCAACTGACGGAGTGGATGATGAAAATACAGAATTCCGCTGTGGTCTGAAAATGCATGACAGGGCTGTATTCTATGCTGACGTACGTTCATAACATTTCCCGTGGTCAGCCAGGCCCGAGAGATACAAGCACCTGCAGTGCTAAAAGAAAATATGAGCAACGGTCTCAGAGATACATCCGTTTAAATGGATGAAACCCCACTGTGTGGTTCCAGTCTTCAGAAATTAAACCTACAGCAAACAATTCCGGGCAGTTGGCGGTCTGGGCAGACAAAGCCTACAAATAAACTGCTCTTACGGGAATCTAACCCTCGACCTCCTAGCCCGGTATCCGGGACGCTAACCACTGGGCAACGGCGGCTGGTATTCTGCGTATAATTTCCTCACAGGACAACCCACCGGAGGAGACGCTGCTGCATGCTGCGTGTGTGTTTCGGTGGTGTTCCGTGGTGCGTGTTCTGAGCCAACATACGCAGGAAACCATCTTCTAAGCCCCCATCGAAGCGGGTTGTTGTCCACACATGACCACAATGACCCGCTGGCCGTCAGAACGTTTCCAGTGTTCACGACGGCACAGGGCACTCACTAAGCGGACCTCCCTATGTCGCATCGTCCGATAGTCTAGCATGCAGTCCTGCTGCTGATGATGATTAGATGGACGATCGACATGCATGTACACACACACACACACACACACACACACACACACACACACACATGCGCGCATGTACGTGTTTAAGCGATCGGACGAGCGAGCGAGCGAGAGAGAGAGAGAGAGGAGAGAGAGAGAGAGAGAGAGAGAGAGGGAGAGGGAGAAAGAGAGAAGGGGGGGGGGGGGGGGGTGCAGGCAGACAGACGGCATACAGAACGGCAAAAGCTAAATGACTGGATAGCTCGAGAAAAAAAAAAAAAGAGAGAGAAACGAACAAGTTAGAAAAAAAAAATGATAAATTTTTCCCCATATAGTCGGGTAACTCCGTGCCATTTTGTTCTACTGCTTCAGCTACAGCCTGCAATCACTGCCTTGAAAGCACAGGAAGGCAGAGAGAGAAAATGTTACGATGAGTGATAACAGGAGGCGACCCACAGGGCAGACAGGAAGGCAGAGAGAGAAATGTTACGATGAGGGATAACAGGAGGCGACCCACATGGCAGACAGGAAGGCAGAGTGTGAAATGTTACGATGAGGGATAACAGGAGGCGACCCACATGGCTTCCCGAGGAGGGCATACTGCATCCAATCATCTGAGCATCTATCTTTACACACACACACACACACACACACACACACACACAGAGAGAGAGAGAGAGAGAGAGAGAGAGAGAGAGAGAGAGAGAGAGAGATTTTCCTTCCTTCCCATCACTCTATCAGTGTATTTATCTATTTGTCTGCGCATCCCTGCATCTAGTTAAAGTGTGTGTGCGTGCGTGAGGCGCGCGTTCGTGCGAGCGTGCGTGCGTGTGTGTGTGCGTGTATGTGCGTGCGTGTGTGCGTGCGTGCGTGTGTGTGTGTGTGTGTGTGTGTGTGTGCGTGCGTGTTCGTGTTACCGACTGCGCACACGCACGCGCGTATGCAAGTGTAAAAAGTGATACATACACGCAACGGGAAAGTGCCATACTGGCGATGGTCAAGTCTCCCTTTTAAACACACACACACACACACACACACACACACACACACACACACAAACGCAACACACAACACACACACACAACACACACACACACACACAGTCAGCGCGCGCTTACCACTGCAGCGAAGATGGCAAAGAGAAGAGCGGGGAATATAGTCCTTGCAGCCATGGTCACCACACTTGTCCACGTCCTCTCCGTCTAGTGGTCAGACCCAGTCAAACAGTTAACCGATCCAACGGGCAGCTCACAAAACAGCAGCAGGCCAACCTCCGATCCTCTTCAATCAGCAGCGGGGGTGGGGTGGACAAGAGTCACCCACAGCTACACGTGTCGTGGACTGTCAAAAGACGTGTGCAGAGTTTCATCAATCAGTCAACGTCGTCACAAGACCGGAGGCGAAGCGTGAATGATGATGGGAACAACTCGATCAACCTTGCGGAGAGCTGTCTGTCGTTGTACTTCTAGTCTGGAGTATTCACGGCAGTCGGGATTAAGAAGTGGCTGTAGAAGAAAAAACAGTGACGAGTGCTCAATTTAAGCGGTTTGCTTGTCTGTCTGTCTATCCACCTCTCTGTCTGTTTGTCTATCTACCTATCTATGATGATGAGAGGTGGACAGACAGACAGACGGATACATAGACAGATAGGCAGACAGACAGAGAGATAATGAATCTGGCTCACAAAATTGTATAAACGAAGATTTTTTTTTTTTTTAACATGAAAATTAAGTTACAAACAAAAAGATTGAAACGATTTACGAAATAAATATATAAATGAATAAGTAACTTTCACTGGTGTTGACACGGAAACCAAAAGGAAATCACTATCGCTGAGAGTGTGAGCGATTTATGCAGTTCGAAACCAGGCCTGCAGAGCTGGGGCACGTGCGACAGACGACGCACCACAGCCCGTGGACCATGGAGCCACATAGCTACCACACTGTGCGCAGTGACACTGGCTGAAAAGAACTTGATCCCTGCAAAACAGCCGCTGGGCAATACATCGAACCCGCTAAACATCCAGCCAACCTGTCGCCCTTTTCCCAGGCGCCAGTTTGTTTACCAAGCACAGTGCATGCTTCACTGAACAGCCTTCTTTAAAGAAAAAAAAAATGAAATAACATAGGAATAATAAAATGAACACAAAAAGCCTACGATCCGACGATTCTAAATAGAGCTTCCAACTCATGAAAGCTTGAGCCATGCAAAGCGAAGCGGCAGGTCTTTTCAAGCACCTGTTTCACAATCACTTTTTAAAACTGGGGATCTATTGACGCTGGTATTCTAAAGATTTCATGGCCTCGAAACTCAATCTGGTGAGAAAGTTGGCAGTGATTTTTTTTATTTTTATTATTGTTATTAATCTGATCTGAACGATCTTACAAAATCAACAAGCGTTTATGAGTGGTCAAAACGACACCTGAAGCCAGAAATTGATTCCAGTTACCGTTCGACTTTCTCAGCAATCTCTTGCACTTCGACTTCAGAATGCAGGCGATGTGCAGAAACTTTCTCCGCCAAATCTTTCAGACTAACCCAGCAACCTTCCTACACGCCAACCAAGCGACCAAACTAACGTGTCGTCTGCGCTGCCAACGCTAAATAGTGCGGCGGTGGAGCGGCGCTGGATTTTCCGGTTTGGGACGACCAGTGACTTGTCATGTGCACGAGTCACGCGGCCGCCAAACTATTCATGAATGGAAGTGTCAGGAGGGGCGTGGTTTTCTGGCCTAGCTCCGCCCACCTGGCTGTCAGTCTGCTCTAACTGGCCTCACAAATCCACCGTCTTAACGCTGCGCGTGCCGCG
This sequence comes from Conus betulinus, assembly GCA_016801955.1. Classification (NCBI taxonomy): domain Eukaryota; kingdom Metazoa; phylum Mollusca; class Gastropoda; order Neogastropoda; family Conidae; genus Conus; species Conus betulinus. The sequence continues at coordinate 50,089 of JADBJO010001958.1, read as the reverse complement.
TCGTGCAAAGAAAAGACCGAGGACTAAAAGGAGAGTGGTTTTACGGCGGTGTGTGTGTGTGCTGTGTGTGTGTGTGTACGCAAAAAACATCGGCCCTGCAAGTGTCTTTTAAAAAAGAAAAAAAAGGAACGTAAGAAAAAGAACGGAAGAGAAACGTCACATCTTGAGACAAGTTCATGACGGAATTTGTGGTAAATTGCTAAAGCCTACGTGTTTGATCCTACACATGCCAACACACACACACACACACACACACACACACACACACGCGAGAGAGAGAGAGAGAGAGAGAGAGAGAGAGAGAGAGAGAGAGAGAGAGAGAGAGAGAGAGATTTCACAACCTATTTTGTAGGCTAATCATAGAATTCATTGAGTCTGAACTGCGAGGCTTTTAACCCACTTCATATGATGATTCCATTTCTGAACTGAATTGTGTATTCGTTCATCTAAATGTCAGAACACCTGATTTACATCTCAGATGAATTCTCAGTCGGCCTCTGTGTGTGTGTGTGTGTGTGTGTGTGTGTGTGTGTTTAGTGACGGTGATTCAATTTGACGCAAGACTCATAACAGTGGTACATTACATATTACATATGAGGGTCAGTGTGTGTGTGTGTGTGTGTGTGTGTGTGTGTGTGTGTGTGGTGACGTGATTCAAGTTTGACGCAAGACTCATAAAAGTGGGTAGCTATTATGTATGGGTGCCAGCTTGTGCGGTGTGTGTAGATGTGTGTGTGTGTGTGTGTGTGCGCGCGCGCGCGCGCACACACACACACACACACACACACACACACACACACACACACACACACACACACACACATACACACGCATGCCTGTATTCATGATGTCCTGATATGTGCACGTACATGTTTGGCATGTGCAATTTCAGAACGAAAGGAACCTTGTTTGAAGACTGAAATCAGATTCAGAACGAAAGCATCTCAACATCACGCGGAAAGAGCACCCCTCCTCTTGATGACAAATAGATTTAACCTTCTTTTGAGAATTAAAAAAAAGAAAAATAGAAAGAGAGGGGGTTAGTTAGCGCCAGGGACACAGAGTACAGGACTAGACATCATCATGCATTTCGCCCTCTACAGAGTACAGGACTAGACACCATGCATTTCGCCCTCTACACAGTACAGGACTAGACACCATGCATTTCGCCCTCTACAGAGTACAGGACTAGACACCATGCATTTCGCCCTCTACACAGTGCAGGACTAGACACCATGCATTTCGCCCTCTACAGAGTACAGGACTAGACACCATGCATTTCGCCCTCTACAAAGTACAGGACTAGACACCATGCATTTCGCCCTCTACACAGTACAGGACTAGACACCATGCATTTCGCCCTCTACAAAGTACAGGACTAGACACCATGCATTTCGCCCTCTAGACAGTCCAGGACTAGACACCATGCATTTCGCCCTCTACAGAGTGCAGGACTAGACACCATGCATTTCGCCCTCTACACAGTACAGGACTAGACACCATGCATTTCGCCCTCTACAAAGTACAGGACTAGACACCACGCATTTCGCCCTCTAGGAAATGTTGCTTCATGTTCCGCCCTCACTCACTCCGTTTTGAAACTTCTTTTGAGAGAGAGAGAGAGAGAGAGAGAGAGAGAGAGAGAGAGAGAGAGAGAGAGAGCATTCACACTTCGACACGCACAAACGGGTCCGCTATGTATTAAAACCATTTATATCACTTTTCATTCATTCCCTCACACCCCTTCCATCCCCCCTTCCTCTTCCATCCTCTAGATTCGTTGGAATGCCAGCCCCCTCCTATCCCCCCCCCCCCCCCTCCCCCCCGCTCTCCTGCCTCTCCGATACGTTCAGTTTTCCCTTCCCCTCCCCCCCCCCCCCCCCCCCCCACTTCCCTCTCCCCTCCCCTGAATAGAAAACCAGTTTCAGATGAAAGAGACAAGTGCGGTGTATTGTTGACAGACGGTTTTGGGTGCCTGTTGATATCGCTGTTAGCAGGCTGCGTAATGAAGTGGTCAGATGGACAGTGCATTGTTGACAGACGGTTTGGGTGCCTGTTGATACCGCTGTTAGTAAGCTGCGTAATGAAGTGGTCAGATGGACAGTGCATTGTTGACAAACGGTTTGGGTGCCTGTTGATATCGCTGTTAGCAGGCTGCGTAATGAAGTGGTCAGATGGACAGTGCATTGTTGACAGACGGTTTGGGTGCCTGTTGATATCGCTGTTAGCAGGCTGCGTAATGAAGTGGTCAGATGGACAGTGCATTGTTGACAGACGGTTTGGGTGCCTGTTGATATCGCTGTTAGCAGGCTGCGTAATGAAGTGGTCAGATGGACAGTGCATTGTTGACAGACGGTTTGGGTGCCTGTTGATATCGCTGTTAGCAGGCTGCGTAATGAAGTGGTCAGATGGACAGTGCATTGTTGACAGACGGTTTGGGTGCCTGTTGATATCGCTGTTAGCAGGCTGCGTAATGAAGTGGTCAGATGGACAGTGCATTGTTGACAGACGGTTTGGGTGCCTGTTGATATCGCTGTTAGCAGGCTGCGTAATGAAGTGGTCAGATGGACAGCGCGGAGTTCTCACTGGCCACAGTACACATCACTGAAACAGATCGCTGCCGCAAGCCACCATTGCACCTGTCACTCTTCCTTTCTGTACAATTCATTCACTTGTCTTCTATTCTGGCAGTTCCATTTTTTTTTTTTCCGCATCTGTCCTCATTTCACTGTTTTCTTCGTTCTTTCTTTCAGTCCTTCTTTCTTTTTTTTTTTTTTTTTTGTTTGTTTCTTTCTTTCTTTCTTCCAATCTTAATTTCTTTCTCCCAATCTGTCTTTGTTTCTTTCTTTTCTATCTTTCTTTGTTTTCTTCGATTTGTTTCTCTTTCTTCCTGACACTGTCTGTCTGTCTGTCTGTCTGTCTGTCTGTCTCTCTCTCTCTCTCTCTCTCTCTCTCTCTCTCGTCTCTCTCTCTCTCTCTCTCTCTCTCTCTCTCTCTCTCTCTCTTCCCTTAAATTTTTTTTCTTTCTTTCCTTCTTTTTTTTTTTTCTTTCTCTCTTCCTTCCTCTTTCTTCCTGTCTTTGTTTCTTTCATTTCTTTCTTTGCTTTTTTTTTTCTTCTTTCTTTCCTATTTTCCCCCCCCCATTCTTTCTTTCGCACTTCTCACTTTCGTTTTTTTTTTTTTCTTTTAATTTTTTTTTCTTCCTTTCTTTATTTCTCTGTCTCTGTCTCCATCTGGCTCTGTCTGTCTGTCCTGTCTGCTGTCTGTCTGTCTGTCTGGTCTGTCTCTGTCTCTCTGTCTCTCTCTCTCTCTCTCTCTCTCTCTCTCTCTCTCTCTCCTCTCTCTCTCTCTCTCTCTTAGTAAGTCTGCATAGACGAGCCTTGAAATTGGTTTCTTTTAAAGCCGTCGACTCTGTTAGCGTCTGATTATAAGGTATTGAATATTTTGCCATTAAAAATGAAATTAGAGTATAACAAAGCTGTTTTCATGTTCAAAATATTGTCCGGAAGAGTACCACACTCCCTTACTAATATGTTTTCCAACAAAGAGTAATAACCATTCATCTAGGATAGTACCACCGCGTCCCAGAATTGATCTTTTTTAAAACTAGTCTGATTTACTCCGGGAGTTGTTTGTGGAATGCCCATTATTAATAAAATCGACGTTAATATCAGTCTCAACATGTTCAAAGAAAGGTATCACTCGTTATTATTATTAACGAATTAGAAAACAAAATTCCATGAGTCGGTTTGTTTATCCCATGTTGATCTCACTCTTCTTTTCTCTTGTTGTTTTGATGTGTGTGTGTGGGGGGGGGTGGGGTGGTGGTGGTGGTGGTGGTGGTGGTGTTGTTGCTTTGTTGCTGCAATGGGTATTCTGGTGTTTTCAGCTCATTCTTCTTTATTGCATGACTTGATTTTGATACTACCCTTCTTTCATTGTATTTGTCATTTGTGATGTGGCAGATTTTGCTCTCTTTAAATCATTGCATGACTTAATCTTTTACGACTCTCTTTCATTTTTCATTGTAGTTCATCGTTTTTGATGTGCCGATTTTTGATATGCTTCTCCTCCTCCTCCTCCTCCCTCCTCCTCCTCTCTCTTCTTCTTTCTCTTCTTCTTCTTCTTCTTCTTCTTCTTCTTTCTTCTTCTTCTTCTTCTTCTCTCTCCTCCTGTGTCAGAGACTCCGTCTCTTTATTCTGTGTCTCCAAGTCACCACCTCTCTCCCTCTCTTTGTGTCGCTCTCCATCCCTCCCTCTCTCCCCACACTCTCTTCCTCTAGTTATATTGTGCATTCTCTTATTTTAAATTGCTATGTATTCATTATTGTTATGAGTTTCTCTGCAGTTGCATGCAATGATTTCTTCCAAGTGAATGAGTACGTGATTCAACCCAGGGAAGTCCAGGCAGTGGAAGGAGAGACTTGGGCACTGACTTGCACATGAAAGCTGCGTCCTTGACACGGCGAGCCTCTGAAAGTTCACTGTCTCCACAGGCATCCGACTGTGGCTGTTGACCTGTAACCTTTGAACTCAAGGTCAATGTGTGTTTTTCAGCCAATGGTCAAAGTAATACAGGCTCTTTGTTGTTTTTCCATGTAGTTATCATACTATGTGTGCTGCAGGCTGCAAGCATACTCACGATATGAAACAAAAAACAACAACACAACAAACACACAACAACAGAAAAAAACAACAAACGACAAATTGCCATAGAGATAAAAAATCATTATAGGCAGCTCTTGTTATTGTGTGTGCTCTCTCTATCTCTCTCTCTCTCTATCCCTCTCTCTCTCTCTCTCTCTCTGTCTGTCTGTCTGTATGTCTGTCCTGGTCTGTCTCTGTCTCTCGCCGCTATCTCTCTCTCTCTCTCTCTCCTCTCTCTCTCTCTCTCTCTCTCTCCCCCCTGTCTTCTGTCTGTCTGTCTGTCTCTGCTCTCTCTCTCTCTCTCTCTCTCTCTCATCTCTCTCCCGCTCTCTCTCCCTCTGTCTTGTCTGTCTGTATCTCTCTCTCTCTTTCTCTCTCCTCTCTCTCTCTCTCTCTCTCTCTCTCTCTCTCTCTGACGTGCGTTTGCGCCACATGCGCGCTATATATTGTTTTCTTTCTGTCTTTTTTTTTCTTTCGTATGGCTTTCATTGTGTTTTGCTGCGTTCCTTGGTGCCGCTTTCGTTCCTAATGGTTTGCTTATATTGTTTTTTTTCTTTCTGTCGGTCTATCTTGTCTTTACATTCCTAAAGTGCTGTCTTATTGTTTTCTTTCTGTCTGTTCTATCTTTCTTTCATTTCCTAATCGTTTGCTTTATATTGTTTTTCTTTCTTGTCTGTCTATCTTTCTTTCATCCTAATTGTTTGTTTTATAGTGTTTTTATTTCTGTCTATCTATCTTTCTTGCGTTCGTTCTTTTCTTTGTTTCATTACTCGCTTTTTTTTTCTTTTTATTTCTTTTGTGTGTGTGGTCCCACTTTCATTTGCGTAGTCTTTGCTCCCCAACCTCCTCTCTCTTCTAGATCTCTCTCCTCTCTCTCCTCTCTCTCTCTCTCTCTCTTCTCTCTCTATCTCTCTCTCTCTCTCTCCTTCAGTAATGCATTCATTGATTCATCCAATCAGTCATTTATCATGTACTCATACATTTTTTATCTTTTCATTCATTCCATTCATTCATCATGCATTCAATTCGTGCGTTCGTTACGTTCGTTAGTTCGTTCATTCCTTTATTTATTCCAGTCACTCAGGTCTATCATTTTATTCTTTCTTTCCTCTATCCTTCGGTCCGGTTTTGTTTCTGCTTTTCCGTCTATAGTTTTCTTTCGCTCTTTCCTCTTTCTCTGCTTTCATTCACAGAAAGGGGCTAAATACAGTGCTCTCCGCCATGATCATTTTTTTTTTTTTCATTTATTTTTGACGTTGCGTTCGGTGGGGCCGACGATGCGGATGTTAGCTTGGCGAAGCCGAGTGTGGTTACAGTGGGCACCACACCTCTGACGAGGCGGCTAGCTTTAACGGCTAATGCATGTGAGGAGCTGTACCAGCCGCGATCGTGTGTGCTCGGGTTTTTTCATGCGCGAGCAAACTGTATGTGTGTGTGGTGTGTGTGTGTCGTGTGTGGTGTGTGTGTGTCGTGTGTGTGTGTGGTGTGTGCGTGCGCGCGCGCGCGCGTGAGGTGTGTGTGTGTGTGGTGTTGTGTGTGTGGTGTGTGGTGTGTGTGTGTGTGTGTGTGGCATGAGAGGAGTCTGTTCGCATGAGAGAGAGAGCGGAGAGGGACGAGGAAGAGAGACAGAGAGAGGGAGTGCGTATGTGTGTGATAGTTGTGTGTTGGTGGTGTGTGGGTGAGAGAGGAGAAGGTAGAGAGAGAGAGAGGAGAGGAGGGAGAGAGAGAGGGAAAGAGGAAAAAAGAGGAGAGGAGAGAGAGAGAGAGAGGGAGAACGTGAGAGAGGAGGGAGAGAGGGAGAGAGGAGAGAGAGAGAGAGAGAGCGAAGGGTGTTGTGTGTTTGTTATGGTGTGTGTGTGGTATGTGGTGGTGTGTGTGTGGTGTGTGTGTGTGTTGTGGTTTGTGTGTGTGTGTGTGTGTTGTGTGGTGTGGTGGAAAAGCCGCCGACAGAGAGAGTGTGTGCATGAGGGGAGAGAGAGGAGATGGAGAGAGAGAACCCCCGGAGAGAGAGAGAGGAAGGCGAGGAGAGGAGGACAGAGACAGAGAGGAGAGAGAGAGATTAGAGAGAAGGGGGGGGGGGGGGGGGGTGGGGGGGGGGGGGGGGGCGGGGGGGGTGTTGGCCCAGCAGAGGAGACATAGAGAGGAGAGATCGCATGTGTGTGTGAGAGAGAAGGAGAGGAGGAAAGGAGGGGAGGGAAGGGGGGGAGAGAAGAGAGAGCAGAGAGAGAGGATGAGAGAGAGGAAGAGAGGAGGGAGGGAGAAGAGAGGGAGTGAGAGAGGGTGAGAGAGTAGAGAGATCGGGGAGCGAGCGAAGGAGCGTTTAGATGTGTGTGTGGGTGTGTGTGTGAGTATGTGGTACGCGCGGTGCGTGAAGCGGGTGTGTGTGTAGTGGAGTGAGAGTTGTGCGAGAGGACGCGTGTGCGTGTGTGGGTGTGTGTGTGTGTGTGTGGTGTGTTGGTGTGTGTGGGGTGTGTGAGTGTGATAAGCAGCTGATAGAGAGAGACGAGGAGAGAGAGCCCGAGAGAGAGCGATGGAGAGAGGCGGAGGAGGCGAGACGGATGAGAGAGAGGAGGAGAGAGAGACGGAGTATGTGTGTGTGTGTGGGTGTTGTGTGTGTGATCGAATGAAGTGAGGAGTGAGTGTGTGTGTGTGTGTGTGTGTGTGTGGTGTGTGTGGGTGGTGTGTGTGCGCTGGCGGCGCAAGCGAGCCGCGCGAGCAGACCCCGCGCTTGCATGCGCGTTTGCGTGCGTGAGTGTTTAAGGAAGATAGGAAAAGAATGGTGGGACTGTTCCTGGTACTACTCTCTCTCTCGCTCTCTATCAGCTCTCCTCGAGTCTCGCTCTCTCTCTCTCTAGCGCTCTCTCTCTCTCTCTCACAGCACTCTCTCTAACCACACAACACACGAACACACACACACACAACACACACACACACACACACACACACACACACACACACAGAGACCTCATCTGTCCTTCTCTCTATCTCACTCTCGCTCTCTCTCTCTCTCTCTCTATCTATACACCTAAACTCTCTCTCTCTCTCACCATACACGTCCCACATCACGCACACCACGCACCGCCGCGTGCGCGCGCGCGCCGCGCGCGCCGCACACACACACAACACACACACAACACACACACACACACACACACACACAACACACACATACACACACACACACCTGCCAAACACACACTCCCCCACCTCTCCCTCTCTCTCTCTCTCTGTCTCTCTCTCTCTCTCTCTCTCTCTCTCTCTCTCTCTCTCTCACAGGACAGGGACACACAGACACACACACACACACCACACACAAACACACACACACACCCACACGCACGCCACACGCACGCACGCACGCCACGCCGAGCACGCATTCGCACGCACGCACACCACGCACGACACGCAGGCACGCACACACACACACACACACACCAAACACACAAAGGCACACAACAACACACACACAAACACACCACACACACACAAGCTACACACAAACAACTGCCAACACAACACACCTGCCGGATACACACACAACACAACACACTCACACACACACACACACACACAATCCTTCCCCTACCCTCCCCATCCTGCCCCCCCCCATCCCCAGCCCCCACAACACCCTTTCCTCCCCTTCCTCACACTAACCATGCGCGCATCCATGTCCTTCGTCTTACCGCCTTCGATTCCCCTCTCCCTACCCCTATCTCCCCATTCCATTCTCGCATCTTTCCCTTTACTCCCCTTCACTCCCCTCCATCCCCCCCACTACTCTGTACCCTCTACGCCAACGGAGAACTTAGGTGATAGCTGGGTGCACGTGCGTATGTGGGAGGGACGCCAACGAGGGGGAGGGGTGGGAGAGGGGGTGCAAGAGGGGGGGGGGGAGGAGGGGGAGCGTGGAGAGAGCGTGTATTAGTCATGCCTATTGTGTCTGAGAGCAGGGGAGGGAGGGAGGGAAGGGGAGGGGCAGAGAGAGCGAGGAGAGAGGGAGAGAGAGGAGATGAGAGAGAGAGAGAGAGAGATGAGGAGAGAGAGAGAGAGGAGAGAGTAGAGAGAATTCTTAATGTAATTAACATAATTGCTGCCATCTTCCCCGCCACTTTCTCTCGCTACCTCGCCCTCTCTCTCCCCTCCCCACCTAGAAAAGAAAGAAATGAATGGGGAAAAAAAAAAAGCCCATCCCAATAGTTAGACCATTGCGAAGGCATGCGAATGAGACATGGTAATCATCTGCTTCACCGGACACACCCTGACAGATTTCAACATTGCACAGACAACACCCTGACAGATTTCAACATTGCACAGACAACACCCTGACAGATTTCAATATTGCACAGACAACACTGCACAGACAACACCCTGACAGATTTCATCACTGCACAGACACAACACCCTGACAGACCCCCCACCCCCCCCCCCCCCCCCGCCCCCGCCCCCCCCCCCACCCCCATTTACCAGAGTGTGTTGAACACCAATCACTCCACCAGAGAGATGACAACTCCGAGGACACCAACACCCACCACAACTATCAGTCAGTCTGGTCTGATGAAGATCGGCAGTAGCTGGCCGAAATTTCCCCTCAGGTAAATTTCATTAGACTCTGAGTCAGAACACACAGAAACATCACTATCCATCTTTCCAACATGTTGTTTTAAAAAGGGATGGACTTTTAGTCACAATCCATCTTTGCAACATATTTGGTTAAACTCAGTCCTACACTGTGTGTGTAAAAATGCTGACAGACATACAAACAAACATACAAACAAACAAACCACCAGACACGACGGGAGAATAGAACCTTCTTCTTGGCAGAGGTAAACAAATGTAAATGTCGGACAACAATAAGCCAACACTGCCCTCAAGGGTGGGAAAGCAGCCCGACCTGAAAACGAGGCTCCTGATGTCGCTTAGCGAGGCTTGGGCTGCTTCACGACAGCAGGTCCCGGATGTACAGTCATGACGTCACGATTTAACAGGAGAACTTCATTATGATCTGCTGGGACTGATTTTCTATTGCTGTAAAATGTTGATAGCAGTGTTGCTTGGACTGTTTTTCTATTGATGTAAATGTTGATAGCAGTGTTGCTGGGACTGTTTTCTATATTGATGTAAAATGTTGATAGCAGTGTTGCTTGGACTGTTTTTCTATTGATGTAAAATGTTGATAGCAGTGTTGCTGGGACTGTTTTTCTCTATTGATGTTAAATGTTGATAGCAGTGTTGCTGGGACTGTTTTTCTATTGATGTAAAAATGTTGATAGCAGTGTTGCTGGGACTGATGTTTTTCTATTGATGTAAAATGTTGATAGCAGTGTTGCTGGGACTGTTTTTCTATTGATGTAAAAATGTTGATAGCAGTGTTGCTGGGACTGTTTTTCTATTGATGTAAAATGTTGATAGCAGTGTTGCTGGGACTGTTTTTCTATTGATGTAA
>JADBJO010001958.1:27500-32500 GCA_016801955.1 Conus betulinus | reverse complement strand
TGACAGCTTCACATTTTTCAGTCTTAAATTTCAACAAACGTCTCACAGTCTCACCTTTTTCAGTCTTAAATTCAGCAAAGATCTGACAGCTTCAGCAACACGAAGGACACACTCCACATGGCAAAATGATGACCGGAAGTAGATTTCCCCCGACGCCAGTTGAAAGCGCGTGTGTCCCGCCAGTTCACACCACAGCCCAGTGTTGACTGCTGGCCGCTGTCTGCTGTACCCGCATCCCCTGTCTGTGATAAAGTCCAACGTGATGACAATCCTGTCAGCTGCTCTGGCATTACCAGACAGTATCCAGTGTGTGTGTGTGTGTGTGTGTGTGTGTGTGTGTGTGTGTGTGTGTGTGTGTGTGTGTGTGTGTGTGAATATGATGACACCGTTTAGACACTGAATACGGGGCTCAGCGTCCCTCTCTAGGCCTGAATTTTGAAGTTTGGTGTAACAGTACTGTTTGTGTTTGTTTGTGTTTGTTTTCCCTCTCCTTTGTGTGGGAAGGACACACGAGCACTGCGCTCAACGTCCCTCTTTGGGCCTTTGCTTTGAAGTCCGTGGTAATACTACCGTTGTTTTTTTTTGTTGTTGTTTTGTTTTATGCTAAACGTCCCTCTTTGGTCATGAACTCTGAAGTCGCTGCTAATACTACCATTTTCTTTTTTTTTTTCCCCCTTTTTTGTGGGTCACTAGATCACTATGCTCAACGTTCCTCTTTGGGCCTTAGCTTTGAAGTCCTTGAAAACACCATCATTTTTTTTGTTTTTTTTTTGCGGGAACCTAGTTCACTGTTTTCAACGTTCCTCTTTGGAACGGAACTCTGAAGTCCCTGGTAACACCGTTGTTCAAGACATGAAGAGTTGACTGCCACAGCTGTGACCGAGTGGCGAATGGTTTTCTCTTGGCGATGCGTCCCCTTTAACACTGGCTGAGCAGTGGACTGTCCACACGTTAGGTCAATGGTCACTGCGGGGCAGAGAGGAGGACACCTCCCTCAGTGGGTTGATCAGCTGGCTGCTTTCAGAGATGAGATGTACTGATGCCATTTGGATGTCCAGACTCTGTGTATATGTGTGCGTGCGTGCGTGCGTGCGTGCGTGTGTGTGCGTGCGTGTGTACGTGCGTGCGTGCGTGCGTGCGTGCGTGTGTGTGTGTGTGTGTGTGTGTGTGTGTGTGTGTGTGTGTGTGTGTGTGTGTGTGTGTGTGAATATGATGACTGTGCCATCTAGACCCACACAAGCACCCATATTCACAACATTCCCACACCCACACCCACACACCCAAACCCATACCCCCATTCACACTCATACCCATACCTCCACCCATACCCACATCATCCATCCCTATCCAGACCCAGACCCATGTCCGTACCCATACCCATACCCAACCCATTATGAAACCCCACACCTATACCCGCACCCACACCCACATCTATAAAAAGAAAATTCACATCCATAACATACCCCGACCCAATGTAAATCCCACACCTATACCCACACCCACATCCACATGCATAATAACATCCTCACCCATTCCCATACCCACACCCCCCCACACCGATGCCAGACACAATTCCACGCCCATTACCATACCCACACCTACACTCACACTAACACCCGCTGCCACGTGCATACATCAGCCCACACCTTTCTCTTTGGAGATATAAAGTGTTCTGGACTTGACTTGACTCACCCCACACCCAAACATACGCCCCTTCCCCCCCCCCCCCCCCCCCCCCCCCCCCCCCCCCCCCAAGCATACGCACACTCCACGCTCAGAGTACAGACAGCGGGAGACAGATAATAGAGCATCATGTCTGTGACCCAGTTAGGACTGTCTGCACTGAGGCACCACGTGGGGTGGCAATGGGTTGCACGTGCTTCACTCTCAGCTGAAGTAGACCATCGCCTGAATTGTCAATATAGTATCATCATCATCGTCGTCGTCATCATTATCATCATCGTCATCATCATCATCATCATCATCATCATCATCATCATCATCATCATCATCACCATCAAAACAATAACAAAGACAGGAGCAGCAGCAGTAGCAGCAGCAGCAACAACAACAGCAACAACAACGCAACAACAACGACGACGATGATGATGATGATGATGATGATGATGATGATGATGATGATGATGATGATGATGATGATGATACAACGACAACAAACAACAGCAACAGCATCAACAATGATAAGAATGATAATAATAATAATAATAACAATAACAATGATGATAATAATTATATTAATGATGATGATGATGATGATGATGATGATGATGATGATGATGATGATGATGATGATGATGATTACGAACAGAAGGAAGGAGACTTGATGGAAAAAAAAAAACAAAAAAAAAAAACGGAGGAAGAACAAGTAAAGTTAGACGAGGATGAAGAGGAGAATGACTCCCGCCAAATTTAATGTCACTTTGAGATTTACCATGTGAACCCGACATTAATGAGAGAGAGAGAGAGAGAGAGAGAGAGAGAGAGAGAGAGAGAGAGAGAGTTTCCCAACATCTGGCCTCCCTTAAAAAAAAAGGGGGGGGGGGGGGGGGGGGGAGGGGAGTACAGAGAAAATGAAAAGTAGTGAACATTAAGTCACACGACAGTGTGCATGATAACCGTCACTAACAAAACAACCGGTCTTCGTACAGAGAGAGAGAGAGAGAGAGAGAGAGAGAGAGAGAGAGAGAGAGAGAGAGAGAGAGAGAGAGAGATGGGCTTGCCCGTAATAAAGCTAACCATCAGGATCAACAGCCACGTCCATTCAGGCATCTTTAGGGCTGCTGCTCAATGTCATATTAAGACAGATCATAATTCATTCAGCAAGATGGGGCTACCAGCCTAATATGTCGTCTTCATACCTGTGAATTCTTGATGCGGGACCAGCTTCAATTCTAAAAGCTCCTACACAAATACACTTACATGATGAAATGTCACTGTTCACCCCCCCCCTCCCCCCCCCCCCCCCCCCCCCCCCCCCCCCCCCCCCCCCCCCCCCCCCCCCCTGTCTACCATCTCTATTCAGCCTGTCCCACATAAAAACTCCCTCCAAACAGACATGCACACATTCGAACGCGTGCACGCAGACATACGCACCCACGCATACACGCGCGCACACATGCACCCACCCCCCCCCCCCCACACACACACACACACACACACACACACGCGCGCGCGCGCGCGCGCGCGCATGCATGCGTGCGCGAACGCCCGCCGGCACACCCCCGCCCGCACACACACACACACACACACACACACACACACACACACACACACACACACACACACACACACACACACACACACACACATGTACACACACACACGCACACACAACAGAACCTCAAAACAGACTCAAGATGATCATCGTATAAATCATTTAAGAAGAAAACCAGCTAGCGTGAAAGATGAGGGTGGGAGTGGTGGTGGTGGAGCTGACGGTGATGGTGGCGATGGTGGGATGAGAAATGGGAGAAAGGAAACAAGATGTCTGGGAGAAGACATGGAAGCTCTTTTGTTTAGAAGACGTAAATGTTATCCACCTCTTCTGGAAGTATCACAGCTTCATAATTAACACAAAATAACTTAGTTACCTGTTTTCCCCGTTAAAAAAAAAAATCATTATCGTCAAAGAGAACAGCGATAATTGCCGAATCATTTATCATGACAGTTTCCGTTCTGTCATAATTTACGCAGACGATAATGATAGCTGACCTTTCAGGGAAGCATATTTTCACCGCTTGTGTGAATGACATTTCCTTATTATTTCTCTAAAGGAGGTTAATCATTTTCCTTATACTCATTATCACTTCTCTCCATGATATTCATTCTTGTCCTTGTTATACCACTGCTTTCTTGAAGGATATGAATGGTTTTCCTTACTACCACTGCTGTCTCCACAGACAAGAACCGTTTTCTGTATTATCACTGCTCTCTCCACAGGCAAGAACCGTTTTCTATATTATCACTGCTTTATCCACAGACAATAACCTTTTTCTGAACATAAATGCTTGTTCCACTGACAAGAACCGTTTTATATGTATTATCACTGCTCTCTCCACAGACAAGAACCGTTTTCTATATTATCACCGCTCTCTCCCACAGACAAGAACCGTTTTCTATATTATCACTGCTCGCTCCACAGACAAGAACCGTTTTCTATATTATCACTGCTCTCTCCACAGACAAGAACCGTTTTATGTATTATCACTGCTTTCTCCACAGACAAGAACCGTCTTCTGTATTATTTCTGCTTTCTCCGAAGTAAAGTGGATGTTGTCTTTTCTTTTATTATTATTCTTTTTTACATTATCGCTGCTTGGTCTAGAGATTAATAATGGCGTACCTGTTATATTAGTTTTTCTTAAAGGATGAAAACGGCTGTCCCTTTTATCACTGCTTTATGGAAGGATGGTGACTGTTTTCCTCATTATCACTCCGTTGTCTGAAAGATAATGACCACTTTGATCATCTTAACTGTTTTATCTAAGGGATGATAACCATCTGAATTACTGTCACTGCTTCCTGTAAAGGAGAATCATCATTTTGCTCATCGTCACTAGTTTATCTGAAATAACCATCTGAATTACTGTCAGTGCTTCCTGTAAAGGATAATCATCATTTTGCTCATCGTCACTTGTTTATCTGAAAGGTAATGGCTTTTCTTCCTCGTTATCTGCCCTATGAATGAATAATTAACTCTTTATCTCTTAATTACTGCTTTTTTTTTTTATTGTCACGGCTTTCTTAAGGGATAAAAGCTGTTTTTGTTTCTTTCATGATTTCTTTTTCAGGATAATAATCCTTTCCTGTCTGCACCGCTTACTCTGAAGGATGATAATTGTTTTCCTCATTACCACAGCTTTCCTAAACGATACTGATTGCTTTCCTTTCTATTGTTGATTTCTCTGAAATAACCATCTTCATTATTGGCACTGCCTTGAAGAATAATCAGTATTTTCCCCCATACTCACTACTTTCTC
>JADBJO010001958.1:15000-17500 GCA_016801955.1 Conus betulinus | reverse complement strand
CGGAGTTTCTTCTGGTGGATGATAAAATGTATGCTTTAAGTGTTCCAATTCATTCGCGAAAGTCAAGCGGTCTCTCGATTACAAATATTACCCTTCATTTGTGTACGGGCAAGGAATCGTTGGGAGATGAGTTTCTGTCATAGGTATGTCAGTTACCACAGCGCACAAGCATGCATGCTATCTATGTCGGGCAGACGCCCCCGCACAGGCAGGGGGAGAGGTAAATAGCGGACCCAAATAGCATCCTTCAGACCCTAAAACGCCGGCAGCTGTAACTGACTGTTCTGATAAAGCAGGTGGGAGGCGGGGGGGGGGGGGGGGGGGGGGGGGGGGGGGGGGGGGGGGGGGGGAGGGGGGGAAATTGGGGGGGGGGGGGGATGTCGCTTATGCGAGAGTCCTGAAGAGCCAATTCCTTGCTGGAGTTTGATGATGATAAACTGTAAATGAAGTAGTCTAAGACAGTGATAAACCTTGCTGGTGGTTGGTCATGGTAACTGTAATGGAAGTAGTGTTAATACAATGATACACCTTGCTGGCGTGTTAGTATAAAAACACAAGAACATTTAGCTCCTATTTAAAGGACTGATACATATAAATGTGTATGAGACAGAGGATGAGGCAGAGCAGAGACAGACCGGGACTGAGATTCAGATTCATATTGTATTCATATATTCATATGCGGGGCCCCTAATTAGAGAGAGAGAGAGAGAGAGAGAGAGATGAGAGAGAGAGAGAGAGAGAGAGAGAGGAGAGAGAGAGAGAGAGGGAAGAGAGAGAGAGAGAGATGGGTAAATAAATAAATCACCAGTGTAATGGACTTTATCACAACCAATGAAATGACAACAAAACTGAGACAGGTCGGAAAAAAAAAATATGACCGCAGTCAGGTTTGAAGTCAACATGGCGACTCTCAGGCTACCAACATACGGGTTCTGTCTCCACCAACCTCGTTTGGATGACACTAAGCGCCTCGTTTGGGAGTCGTTGTGCGCCTAAGATTGATCGTGTTTTGCTTGATTCCCTAGGACTTTGGTCAGAGGTTTGTTTGCTCGTTTTGCCCTTTACATGAACTTCATTTAGTCTTCGTGTTTTGTACGTCCTCATGGCTTAACAAGGTATCTTGTCTTCTTCGGTACATTTGACCTTTTCCTATGCTTCTTCCAAGTGATGATTTATATGTAGCTAAATAGATAACTTACAGATATTATAGAAAAGAAAAATAAGTAAATAAATAATATAAACGGTAGGAAATACGATAAAGCGGGCGTAATAAAAGGAAAGTAGAGATGGTATCTGTGATCTAATACTTATCCTACTTATCTGTGTCTGTTTATCTGCCTGTCTGCCTGTTTGCTTGTCTGTCTGCCTGTCTGTTTCTCCCTGTCTGTCTGTCGGTCTGTCTCTTTCTCCCTGTCTGTCTGTCTCTCGGTCGGTCTGTCGGTCGGTCTGTTTCTCCCTGTCTGTCTGCCTGTCTCTTTATCCCCGTCTGTCTGTTTGTCGCTTTCTCCCTGTCTGTCTATGCGTCGGTCTGTCAGTCAGTCAAGCTGTCTGTCTCTCTCTCCTTGGCATTCTTCTTGCGATGAACAGTAGCGGTCACTGACTGCATACCTCTCAGAGAAATATACGAGCTTAACAAGGAAGGCGAGGCGAGAGAAGGCAGTGGAAGATAACAAGGAAGGCGAGAGAAGGCAGTGGAAGATAACAAGGAAGGGGACAGAAGGCAGTGGAAGATAACAAGGAAGGCGAGAGAAGGCAGTGGAAGATAACAAGGAAGGGAACAGAAGGCAGTGGAAGATAACAAGGAAGGGAACAGAAGGCAGTGGAAGATAACAAGGAAGGGAGACAGAAGGCAGTGGAAGGGGACAAGGAAGGCAGTGGAATAAAGAAGGAAGGGGACAGAAGGCAGTGGAAGATAACAAGGAAGGGGGACAGAAGGCAGTGGAAGATAACAAGGAGGGGAACAGAAGGCAGTGGAAGATAACAAGGAAGGGGACAGAAGGCAGTGGAAGATAACAAGGAAGGGGAACAGAAGGCAGTGGAAGATAACAAGGAAGGGAAAGAGAAGGCAGTGGAAGATAACAAGGAAGGGAACAGAAGGCAGTGGAAGTGAGAGTATCGGAAACGGAGAACGGGACGCCGTTTTCTCTGTGTGTGTGTGTGTGTGTGTGTGTGTGGTGTGTGTGTGTGTGTGTGTGTGTGTGTGTGTGTTGTGTTTGTGTGTGTGGTGTGTGTGTGTGTGAGTGCGTGCGTGCGTGCGTGCGTGTGGAGTGTGTGTGCGTGTGTGTTGTGTGTGTGTGTGTGTGTGTGTGTGTGTGTTCTCTCTCTCTCTCTCTCTCTCTCTCTCTCTCTCTCTCTCTCTCCTCTCTCTCCTCTTTTCATTTTTCGCATTAAACAAGACTTCCAGTCTCCATTTTCTTCTTGTTCGCTCCACAGGCGTCTCGTGTGCTTTTTCCGTAGATAGCTCATGATTCTCTTCTTGTCAAGAGAGACTACACTGGCA
>JADBJO010001958.1:0-2500 GCA_016801955.1 Conus betulinus | reverse complement strand
CTTTTTCATACAGCCATCTTCCATTTCCTTTTTCCAGCAGCATCGGCACCCCCCCCCCCCCCCCCCCTCCTCCTCCCTGCTCCGCCTTCCCCTCCCCCGCCGTCCCTTCTCCTCTACGTCCCCCTTCAGGTTGAACTCACACGAACATTCCTCAGACAACAACCAAAACAACAACAACAAAAGGGGGTCAAACTGACTGGGGAAGGGGGTGGCGAAGGCGTAGGGGTGGCAGAAGAGCCAGGACTGGTACAAAGGAGAGTGTGTGTTTTTTTGGGGACAGTTCTGACAACACGTCAGCAACAGAATCAGAAATCTCCTGGAAAGTCAGCAACTGAGGAGACAGCTCATCTGCTAGCAACTGGGACAGTCAGCCATATTAGGAGACAGCTCATCTGCTAACACAACTGGGACAGTCAGTCACCTGAGGAGACAGCGTCATTTGCCAGCAAACTGTAACAACCGGGGACAGTCGTCTGGCAGTCAACTAACCATGAGGAGGACAGCTCATCTGCCAACAACCCGGGACAGTCAGTCACCTGAGGAGACAGCTCATCTGCCAGCAACTGGGACAGTCAGCCACCTTAGGAGACAGCTCATCTGCCAACAAACTGGGACAGTCAGTCACCTGAGGAGACAGCTCGTCTGCTAACAGCTGGGACAGTCAGTCAACCTGAGGAGAACAGCTCGGCCAACACAGTGGGACAGTCAGCCACCTGAGGAGGACAGCTCGGCTGCCAACAACCGGACAGTCAGTCACCTGAGGAGACAGCTTCGTCTGCCAACACACTCGGACAGTCAGTTCAGGAGGAGACAGCTGTCGGCTAGCAGCTGGCATCAGACACCGATTCTGAAGCTTTGCGCTATGGGGAAGAAGAGCACAACTCGTGTCAACAAACGCGGAGCGGATCCACCTGAGGAGGAAAAGAGAGGCCAACTGGAAAGACAGCTGTTGAGTCAGCCAGAGGGATCGCTGCCGAATAAGACCAGGGTCGTCCATGAAGGCATCTGATCCTCTTGAGAGAGAGAGAAAGCAGAACAAGGAGAGAGGACGAGAGAGAGGATCCCCATGAGCGGAGCAAGAAAAGGTCAAATTATTGACGCAATCCTACGAGAGAGAGAGAGACACTGACAGAAAGAGAGAGAGAGAGAGAGAGAGAGAGAGAGAGAGAGAGAGAGGAGGGAGGACGAGAGAGAGAGAGAGAGAGCATGTCATTTATACGCAATTCCTACTTTGAGAGCAACGAGACTTGATCAGAGAGAGAGAGATAGAGAGGAGAGAGAGAGAGGAGAGCGAGAGACGAGAGAGTGAGAGAGAGGCAGATATTAGTATCTTTTCAATCATATCGAGAGAGAGAGGAGAGAGAGAGACAGAGGGAGAGAGGAGAGTGAAAGAGAGAGAGAGGAGAGAGAGGAGAGAGAGAAGAGAGAGAGAGAGAGAGAGAGAGAGCATTAATTCATTTGGGTTCTGACATTCTAACTGTGGCTGAACACAAAAACAAAGTATGCTTCGTGCTGCTTCTTTCAGCTCAATTCTATTGACCAAAACTGCAATATTGGCCGGAGTCTTGAATGGACGAAAAGCTGTACAAAAATCTTGAAGAGAACCTCTTTTTGAGAACGAATTGTTTACAGTTCACACCCAATCTGCATTCTTTGGTTCGAAGTGAGAGATATTTGCTAAGAATTAAATTATGAGGTCTGGAGGACACATATTTTAAATGACTAGCGAAACCCTAAACCAGTGATATCACTTTACCACAATCTATCCAGTATTCATGTTCTTTAAAAAGAAAAGAGGAGGGTGCTCTTTGAAGTCATTTTACACGTGACGCAATCAAACAAGGAAGGAAAAAAAAAAAAAAAATTGAAAACAAAAAACAAAAAAAGACAAAAAAAAAAACACAAAAAAAAAAAAAAAAAAAAAAAAGACAAAAAAAAAAAAAAAAAAAAAAAGACAAAAAAACAAAAAAAAAAAACAAATTCGAATGCATTCTTGTGTGAGAAAATATTCCATGTTTATATCTTTTCTTTCTGTGTGTGTGAGATCATAAAGAAATGATAAAACCATATACACAACCCAGCCTGCATGAGTAGATCTACATACCAGATATTCGTAGGTCATTTTATACATTACTCATTCTGTAAAGTAAAAGCACTGCTACATGGCACTTCGTATTTTCAAAATACCTCTCAAAGCCTTGAGTAAGTAATTTTTATTTATTTCACGGCCGTACACCAAATGAACTTCGGTTGAAAAAAAAGTCTCTCTCTCTCTCTCTCTTCTTCTCTCTCCTCTCTCCGGATCTCTCCTCGCTCTCTCTCTCTTGGTGCGCTGAGGCTTGTGCGGGCGTGCTGTGTTTCGTGCGTGCGTGAGTAGCGTGCGATTGCGTGACGTGTGGTGGGTGTGTGTGGTGTGTGTGGTGTGTGTGCCTGTCTGTGTGGGTGCCCTTCTTCTCTGTCTGTATGTCTGTCTGTATGTCTGTCCTGTTGTCTCTCTTCT
>JADBJO010001957.1:355000-358357 GCA_016801955.1 Conus betulinus | reverse complement strand
TCCAATCCCCCCTTTACTCGCGCCCGCGCTCCACCTCCTTGCTCCCTCTCCTCTCTCTCTCTCGGTCTCTCTCTCGCTCCACCCCTACTCCCCTCTATTCCCTCTCTCTCTCCCCCATAGTCCTTATCTCCTCTTCTTCCCTCTCTCTCTCTCTCCCCTTTACTTCCTCTCCCCCTCTCTCTCTCCCCGCCCCTTACTCCCTCTCATATCTCCCCTCTCTATTCTCCCCCCCCACGTAGCTTTTTCCCCGTGCCTTTCTCTCTCTCTCTCTCTCCTCTCTCCCTCTTATTCCCGGGTCCCCTCTCACTCTCTCCCACCCCATTACTCCCTCTCCCTCTCCCTTTCTCTCCTCCCCCCTACTCCCTCTCCTCTCCGTTCTCTCTCGTCTCTCTCCCCTTTACTCCCTCTCCTTTCCCCCCTCTCTCTCTCTCTTCCCTTAACCCTCTCCCTCCTCTCCCTCCCCCTTACTCCCTCCTCCTCCCCCCTGTCTCCCCCCTTACTCCTTCTCCTCTCGTCTCTCTCTCTCTCTCTCTCTCTCTCTCTCTCTCTCTCTCTCTCCCCCTCTCCCCTTACTCCTTCCCTCTTCCTCCTCCTTAATCCCTCTCGTCTCCCTCTCTTTCTCTCTCTCTCTCTTCCCTTGATACTCCCGTTCTCCCGCCTTTCTCTCTCTCTCCCTTACTCCGTCTTTCTCTCTCCCCTCTCCTTCTCTTTTCATCATGTCTCCTTCCCTCCCTCCCTAATCCTCTCTCTCTCTCTATCTCTCGCTCTCTCTCTCTCTCTCTCCCGCTCCTCATTCTCCCGCCCTCCCTCTCTCTCTCTCTTTCTCTCTCCCTCTCCTCTCTCATTCTCCCTCCCTCCTCTCTCTGTCACTCTCTGTCTTTCTCTCCCCCCCCATACTCCCTCCTCTCTCTCTCTCTCTCTCTCCTCTCTCTCTCTCTCTCTCTCTGTAACCATGTGTGGGAGTTTCTCGGACGCGCCCGCGTGCGCATGCTTAAAAGTTAATATCGTAAAAGAGGGGAGAGAATTAAGGCAGGGAGCTGGGGCTGGGGAGGGGAGGGGAGGGGAGAAGAGAGTCGGGTGGGGAGGGGTGGAGGGAAAGGGGTGAGGAGACAGGAGTGCTATTCCATCTCTTCTCAGTAAACAAACAGTCGTGACCAAGTCATTTTGTATGCCGTCAATATGTGAGCAGGGAAAGAGAGAGAGGCAGGGAGTGGGAAACGGTGGTGAAGAAACGGGGCGAGTGGAGAGAGAGAGAGAGGAGAGAGAGAGAGAGAGAGAGAGAGAGAGAGAGAGAGCACAAGTAGGAACATACATTAACACACCTACACGACATGCATGCACACGCACACGCGCGCGCATACTCACACACACACACGCAATACACACACGCGCGCGCGCGCGTGCATACACACACACACACACACACACACACACACACACACACACACACACACACACACACGCACGCATACATATGCGCAAACTCGCGCACGCATAAAAACGCACATGCACACGCACAACGCACAAACACACTAATACAGTGACAAATACAGGCATATATGTAATAAAACAGAGAGAGACAGACAAACAGGCTGTCAGACAGACAGTGACAGACAGACAGACAGAAAGACAGACAGACAGAGACAGAGGCAGACAGACAGACACAGTCAGACAGACAGACAGTGGTAAACTCGTTGAGTGTCTGTAAGACACGGAGTTGAAAGGCAGAGGCACCATGATAAATAAAGCCCTGGCATTCTGATTGATCCGGCAGCATTTTGCAGAGATCTACAGGTGCCAGCCCTAGTTCATTAAGCTCCAGCTATCGAAGAGAAGCAGGGACGCATGCAGCTAGCTCTTCCTTCGGCTACTGTTTCCCTGCGTTTTCCAGCTTTGTACTACGTACACCGTTCAGCCTGCCTCAGCTAAACAAGTTCTTGAAGAGAGGGGTGGGGAGATCTCTGTCTGTCTTTCTGGGCTCGTCCGTCTGTCTCCCCCTCTCTCTCTCTCTGTCTGTCTGTCTCTCCCTCTCTCTCTCTTGCTTTTGTTGTGAACCGGACGAGTGTTACATATACTACAATTTAAACATGATGACGGGGAAAACGTTCACCTGGACACAAGTGATCGTTTACATTGACTGGGACATTCTTCTGTGTTTCTGCTGTGAGAGACTGAAGAAACTGAGGGGTTGGTTTCGTGGTTAGTAGATAAACGCAAATGATGTAACTCGTGTTTCGTGTTTTTCTTCGTGATTCAATTCTTTTTTTATTATTATTGTTATCATCATTCTTCTTCTTCTTCTTCTTCTTCTTCTTATCACTATGATTAGTGTTGTTGTTGTGTTATCATTATCATGATTGTGTTATCATTATTACTATTGTTATTGCTGTTAGTATTATTGTAGTTATGTTATCATCTTTATTATCATTATTATCTTTAACGTGTTTTTTTTTTTTATTATTATTAATCTTTGTTTTCGTATGTGTGCCAGTTCGAAAAAAGCGTCGTCTGTTGTTCTTTTCGTAGCTGGCTATACACCGCTGTTTCATCACCGGAAGTACTGTCTTCTTTCTTCCGGTAGTCGAGCTTCTTTTATATCTACGATTAAACCTAACAACGAAGACCGTCCAAAATACACTTCCCTAGCTGTATGTAACCCTTTCATAACGTTATCAAACCTAACGATGAAGATCGTCCAAAATATTATTCCGTTGCCGTAACCCTTTCACAACGTTGATGCAGAGGTTATGCCAGAGCTTCATGGGGCGTAGCAATAGCGAAGGATCGTTGGAGACTTTCACGGTGCGATCATCTGGCTTGGCTTGGCTTGGCTGTGCGTTACTTTGCTTTGCTGTCCTTTGCTAAGCTACAGCAAGTTGCGATTCGGGGAAAGCGTTTCAAATGATTGTATGCAAATTTTAACTTGTGTTCAAAATGCTGCGTATCGGTACTCCTGATACTGAAACGGTTAAAAGATTTGCTTGTTTGGTTGGTTGGTTGGTTGGTTGTTGGGTTTTTCTTTTCTTTCTTTCTTCTTTTTTTTTAGGACGAGGGGGAGGGAGGAGGGGGTTTTGAAAGGAGGGGTGTGTATATAGTGGTTGATGAGAGGTTCCATTACGCGGGGTGGAGGAGAAGCTGGCATGGTTAGAGAGGAGCCTGATAAGAAACGAAAGCCCCCCTCCCCCCCCCCCCACCCCCACCCCCCACCCGCCCTCCGTAGTCTTATGTCCACAGGGGTTGTGAACTGGCAGTAAGGTTCGCGATCGCATGCCGCATAGCATCACGAAGGCAAAGACCGACTCTGTCCTTTGGCCCGCCTTCACCGTTCCCTGAACCGATTCAGGTACCCATTGGGGA
>JADBJO010001957.1:337500-345000 GCA_016801955.1 Conus betulinus | reverse complement strand
GCCCGTACAAGTTTGAATATCGTAACGGATCTCTCAAACCAAAGGGAGTGAATTCACCCCCAAACAATTCCAAAACCAAAGGAACGAATTCGGCCCCACAACCTCTCAAACACAGGAAACGAATTCAACCCAAACCGTATCAAACCAAAGGGAACGAACTCAGCCCCAAACATGGAATATAGCTCTTTTCTCCCTACCACTAGCTAATTTTCCTCCCACCGAAACTTTTATACGGAGACACCTTGTTGGAAATGTACGTTGAATTAAAATTACACCGCGGAAGAAAATTCACATCTACACCAGGTGATGTAGCAGTTGTGGTAATTCCGAGAGAGAAGGAAGATGTGGAGGTGGTGGCTGCCTTATACTACACAGATACTGCCAGAATCACGACATAGGGGGGGGGGGATCACGAAAAAATTGCTCATGTGTATTTTGGATACGCTGGGATTCGAACTCGCAGCGTTCTGAATATCAGTTCCGCGGCTCTGCTGACCCACAGAGCAGTTCAAGTGCCCCGAAAATTCAGGTCAATGAATGGTGAGATCAAGTCCTGTTCGCTTAACGCTCTTTATGGAGACTGTCTCACTCTGCCCGTAGCCTGGGTGGGATCATGGAGACATAAGTGTTCACAGACATAAGGCTGATGACTCACTCTTCTTCTTGGCATCTTCTTACACGTGCTGGATCCATGTCTGCAGTTTCCCGCAACAAGGTTGTCATCGTCGTTGAAATAACACCGTCGCTTCAAACCCCCCCCCCCCCCCCCCCCCCCCCCCCCCCCCCCCCCCCACCCCCCCCCCCCCCCCCCCCCCCCCCCTTTCCTGTTAGTGTTGTTTTGTGTGTGTAATTCTGACTTTTCTGTCCACGATAAATGCCGTCTACCCCAGCCTACGAGAACTCGGTCTAAAAATAGGTACGGGGAAAAACACCTTCAGGGGAGTTAACTGAAAATGACACAGCGCGCGTCAAGAAGAGTAGCGGCCTTGTCATTGCTTATCTTTCCTTGTCCGTTTGTGAAGCGTTTTGTATCACTGAAGCAGGCCTCCTTAGGCATTCGTGCCCTCTACTCGACTTCACACAAATCCAGATCAGAGAAGAACATGTACTTAACTCTTTTTAGGCAATACAGACCAAAATCTGGGAACAACTCGTTCTTAACCCCCTTGTAGGCCGTACAACCTCGTTCAGGGAATATTCTTACTGTAACAGGCATCGTTCAGGGAACAACACGTTTTTAAACCCTTTCAAGCCCTACAGACCTCTCGATCAGGAAACAAGCACAGCCTTAACGCTTTTAGGCCATACTCACCTCTGTCAGGGAGTAACATGTTCTGAACCCTTGCAGCTAACAATCTTCGATTAGGGAACAGCATCTTAAACCGTTTAGACCACTTAAACCTCAGCCTTGAGTTTTAAGCATCACCATTGCTGAAATTGTCCGAAATACTTACTTCCCCGTCCGCTCTCCCTACTCCCGTTCCTTCTCCCCTTGTTCTTCAATTGAAATAAGTCACCAGAATAAAAAAAAAAGAAGTGTGAACTCTTGGATACTGTCGAATCAAACAAATGAAAAAGGGAAAAGCCTAGTGTACTGGAGTTGGGTGTGTGTGCGTGCATGCGCGCGCGCGCGCGCGCGCGCGCGTGTGTGTGTGTGTGTGTGTGTGTGTGTGTGAATTTAAGGATGCATAGGAGTTACCTCCCTCTGTCCCCACCCTCTCTCTCTTTGCCTGCCTGCCTGCCTGCCTGTCTGTCTGTCTGTCTGTCTGTCTGTCTGTCTCTCTCTCTCTCTCTCAACATCTATCTTTGGATTTTATCTCTCCTTCCCTCCACTCGCTCTCTCGCTTACTCTCTCTCTCTCTCTTATCTCTCTCTTCTCTCTCACACACACACACATAAGGGGCAACGGCCTAATCATGATTAAACTTTCTCTCTCTCTCTCTCTCTCTCTCTCTCTCTCTCTCTCTCTCTGTCTCTCTCCCCTTCCCTCTCTTTATCTTTCTTTCTGAGTATCTTTTTTTTTTTAGAACTTCCCAAGGCTGTCTTCAACGTCATCAGATTTAACACAGTCCTGACGCGCGACATCAAGAATATCCCCCACCCCCCCCCCCCCCCCCCCCACCCCCGATCACTGTCGCTCTCCCTCCCTTATACATACCCAACATTCACCCCCACCCCCAACATCACTCCCCATTGCTGTCAATCCTTCCTGAGGATTAGATTAGAAAGATAACGTGCAGTACGTGTGTATCGCCAGGCTTGTGAAAATCCGTGCCTATGGGACTGTACGTCTCGCCTGTGAAACATTTTTTTTTTTTTTTTTTTTATATAAAAAAAAATTATCTCATACATTTTGCCTGCAGCGCGTGCATATTATATCGTGTAACTGGCTGTAGATCACACCGGATGCAGGCAAAAATTTAGCATTGACGCGAGATGTCTGCACGCTGCATGCATACACTGGCGTGGTATGTCCCATATAGGGGAGAACACACTCATTTCATAATACTGTCACAGACAGCTGTCACTGTCACACGGCTGGCAACATGGCGGCTGGGTCCCCCACTTTCGTCTGTTGCTGCTGCTGCTGCTCCTCCTCACTCTTCACTCCCCCAAAAATTCGCTTATTTTGGTCTCTCCGAGTCAGGTCACTGACAGAGAGAGAGAGAGAGAGAGGCAGAGTTGTGTGAGCGAAGAGGAGAAGGGAGTGTGTGTGTGTGTGTGTGTGTGTGTGTGTGTGTGTGTGTGTGTGTGTGTGTGAGAGAGAGAGAGAGAGAGAGTGTGTGTGTGTGTGTGTGTGTGTGTGTGTGTGTGCACGTGTAGGTGCGTGTATGTGTGCTTGTGTGTGTGAGCGCACGCGCGCGCGTGTGTGTATGTTTGTGTGTGTGTGTGTGGTGGGGGAGGGTGTGTATGTGTGTGTGTGTGTGTGTGTGTGTGTGTGTGTGTGTGTGTGTGTGATTTTATTTAAAGTCTTCTCATCGTGTCGATGATTCTAGACTCTATCATCAAAAACAGCAAAACTTTGTTAATTGTTTTTGTGTGGCTGGGGTGCGCGCGCGCATTTATGTGTGTGCGAGCATGCGCGCGCGCGCGTGTGTTTGTATGTGTGTGTATGTGTGTGTGTGTGTGTGTGTGGGGGGGGGGGGGGGGGGGGTGAGGCGCACGCGCACATACAGAAATATTCTCTCTCTCTCTCTCTCTCTCTCTCTCTCTCTCTCTCTCTCTCTCGCTTATATCAGTATCTATCTATCTATCTATCTATCTGTCTGTCTGTCTATCTGTCTATCTATCTATCTATCTATCTATCTATCTATCTATCTATCTATCTATCTATCTATCTATCTATCTATCCGTGTGACTGTCAATCTGTATGTATGAATCTCGGTATATGTAAGTATATATGTAGGTGTGTATCGTTTTCATGACGACGCCGAACAAACCCTAAATGCCTGCATTCAGTATGATCTTGACAAAGGCATCGTCTTGACAGAGACATTAGCGGCAGAAAATTGTCCATGCCTGTACTTCCATCACATACATGAAGGAGGAAACATTCGTATGGCGCGACCATTTGTTCGTTGAGCCTCTGTTGCCCGCGTCCATAGTCTTCCCTTCGCCCAGGGCTTGTTGTCAACGTGGCTCTCTCGTCATTGCGAGCTCATGGCTTCCTACCTGGGCGCTGCGAATCGGGTTTGGCATCCGTGTACGCTCTGAGAGAGAGAGAGAGAGAGAGAGAGAGAGAGAGAGAGAGAGAGAGAGAGAGAGAGAGGGGGGGGGGGGGGGGGATTATATTAAGGTAAATTCTTGCTGGAGAGCGAGTTACCTGTAATAGCATTTTGTGTTTAAAAAAAATCGTGTGTGATATCTTTTAACCCTATTATGTTAGCTTATGTGGTTATGCTTTTTTTTTTCTTTTTTTTTTCCCCTGTACTAAATTCTCTGATAATACTTTCTTTTTGAAATAGCTTCGTCTGTGATGATGTAAGCTTATATGATTGTGTCTTTCTTGTTCAGTGTCTGCTTCTATGGCATTTTTTTTTTTCATTTGAAAGAACGTTGCATAACTGATCTTTTACTCTGATGATGTCATCTTATATAGATACACTTTTCTTTTAAGGTGTCAGTTTTTCGTGGTGGTACTATCTTTGAAAATAAGATTGGGCGTGATCTCTTATATGATCAGGCTTGTCTTTCATGGTGTGGGTTTCTGCAGTAGTTCTGTCTTTGAAAATAGCATTGCATCTGATCTTTGGGTTCGATGATATTCGCTTCTTCTGTGTTATACTTTCTTTTTGAATAACATTCCATCTGGTCTCTCAGTGTCAGTGAAGTGATGGTCCTAATACGGCCCTCAGCGTCCGATTTAGCTATAAGCGACATGGATTGAATTGAAATGGGTTGGATCACTTAGTGTCATGATGTCAGCTTGTATTGTTGTACCTTTCGCTTGTGGTGTCGATTGTATTTCTTTTTGTTGATAACATTGTGTCTGATGTTTCAGTCTGGTGGTATCAGCTTCCGTGATTGTTCTTGTAAAACAACATTGTGTCTCTCCAGTCTGATGATGCTAGATTCTGTTTCTTGACCTTGCTTCCTTTGTTTGTTCCTTTCTTTCTTTCTTCTTTCTTTCTTTCTTTCTTTCTTTCTTTCTTATGCTTTATTCATTGTAGATCCAGACTGACAACTTCAAACTTTTAATTTCGAATCGGTGCCTTTTAACAACAACGACGTCGACGACGACGACAACAATGACAACAAGAACGACACCACGACACACACACACACACACACACACACACACACACACACACACACACACACACACACACACACACACACACACACACACACACAGACACACAGAGAGAGAGAGAGAGAGAGAGAGAGAGAGAGAGAGAGAGAGAGAGAACATGACAATTTGTCATACGTGTTGCAGCTCCGAAGAAGGACAAGAACAATGGCAACGGTAACACCAACAACGGCAGCAGCGGCCACACCAACAAAAAATCCTCCCGCGACAAGAAAGACGCCTCCGCCTTGTCGCACCCTCTCCAAGACGACGACGACGACGACGACGGGGCGGTGGAACTCGTGCAGCAGCCGCCGCCGCAGCAGCACTACCTCCTCTTCCCACCACACACCACCGCCACCAACACCACCACCCCCATCACCCACAAGCTCAGGAACCCACGCCCAGACCTTCCCTCTCCTCCTGTTCCTCTCCACCCCTGCCCATCTCCAGTCACCTCGTCCACAACAACAACAACTCCACCATCATCAACAGCTTCATTTTCAGTTTCCGCCTCAGGCGGTGCGGCAGGCGACGCCGAAGCCCAGGTATTTCGACGAGTTTTCGTCCTCGGACCAGAACTCGGACCTGGAGAGCTGGTACGGGAGTCTGCCGCGGAGGGCCCTAAAGAAGGGCGTTCGAATCTACGAGTCGGATGGCGAGACGGTGCCCCATGGGCCCTTCGGCCAAGACGTCAGGAGGAAGGTGGTGCCCCGGAGGCACACGGTGGGCGGGGCTCAGATCCAGGAACATTTGCAGCTGGTGCAGGTGGGTTTGGGTGTAGTGTGTGTGTGTGTGTGTGTGTGTGTGTGTGTGTGTGTGTGTGGGGGGGGGGGGGGGGGGGGAGAGGGGGGGGGTAGATGGGGAGGGGTGTGTGTGTGTGTTTGTGTTGTGTAGCGTGTGTGTGTGTGTGTGTGTGTGTGTGTGTGTGTTGTGTTGTGTGTGTTGTGTTGTGTTGTGTTGTGTGTGTGCTGTGCTGTGCTGTGTGTGTTGTGTGTGTGTGTGTGTGTGTGTGTGTGTGTGTGTGTGCGCGGCGCGCGCGCGCGCGCGCGTGTGTATGTGTGTGTGTGTGTGCGTGTTGTGTAGTAGGTGGTGTGGGTATGGGGGGGGGGGGGGGGGGGGGGGGGGGGGGGGGGGGCGTGGTTATGTGTGTTAATGTGTTTGAGTGTTTCACACTGTCTGTCTGTCTGTCTATCTGTCCTCTCTCTCTCTCTCTCTCTCTCTGTCTCTGTCTCTCTCTCTCTCTCTCTCTCTCTCTCTCTCTCTCTCTCTCTGTCCCGCCTTATATATATCTATCTATCTACCTATCTGTTTATCTATCTGTCTATCTATCTATTATCTATTTATCTATCTATCTGTTTATCTATCTATCTATCTATCTACCTCTTTACTTTTCTAACTATCAATTTATCTTTCTATCTGCCTGCCTCTTTGTCATCTGTTTGTCTGTCTATATATGTATCTACGTACCTATCTACCTATCTATTTGTCTAT
Source organism: Conus betulinus (assembly GCA_016801955.1). Taxonomy (NCBI): domain Eukaryota; kingdom Metazoa; phylum Mollusca; class Gastropoda; order Neogastropoda; family Conidae; genus Conus; species Conus betulinus. The sequence goes on along the minus strand of JADBJO010001957.1, from coordinate 338,717 downwards.
GTACCGTTACTGTCAGCCTATGTATCTAACTATGTTTTGGTTATCTCTGTGTCGTCGCTCTCTGTCTGTCTGCTGATCTTTCTTTCTATTGATTGTCTGGGTGCCTGCCTGTTCGATCGATCTGCTTGTTTGTCTGTCAGCCTACCTATTTGTCATTATTCTGCTCAGTGTGTGTGTGTGTGTGTGTGTGTGTGTGTGTGTGTGTGTGTGTGCGCGCGCGCGCGCGCGCGTTTGTTCGTTCGTTCGTGCATGCCTACGTGCGTGCCTGAACGCGCTCGCGCGCGCGCGGGCGCGTGTGTGCAGTCTATGTGTGTGTGTGTGTGTGTGTGTGTGTGTGTGTGTGTGTGTGTGTGTGCGTGCGCTTTTAAATGTCTGCCCTCGGAATTTACGATGATTTGTTTAAAACAGTTCTGCATGTCTACAGTACGGGTTTCATTTCGCGGGAGGAGAAAAAAAAATTGCCTTATTGGTTTAATGAATTGAAAAAAAAAAAAAAATAAAATAAAAGAAAGAAAGGAAGAAACAGCATCCGCATGAATAATCAAACACACTGTTGTGGACAAAAAGCTGTGACTGCATTTGTGCGACTGCTAACGTTGTTCTGATGTTAAACAAAATTAATAGAATCGTAACTAAAAGATAGATCCATAATAGTTATTCAGTGTGTTACCACGTTTTTTTTTTTTTGTTGGGTTTTTTTTTTTTTTTTTTTTTTTTTTTTAACCACAGAAGGTTGCTTGAGACTTAAGCTAGATCTACAGTGCTTGTGTTTTAAGTTGAGGTTGTCGAAAATTGCGTGTTGTTTGGGGGGAAAAAAAGAAGAAAGAAAGAAAGAAAGAACAAACAAACAAAAAAAAAAAAACAGGGAGAAGAGACAAGCAATGACGTAATATGTATTTTGCGTAAATATAGATAGCCTTCCCAATTACGAAGAGCAGAGAGCAGACGACTTCAACAAGAAACGTCTTTGTCTTCGCCGAAATATCGTCGTCGCCTCCCACTGAAGGTAATCATCCTAAATAACCGCTGCGAGGTCGAACGGAGAGCTATAACGAGTCGCATCGAGCAGTCCGTTCGTCATGTCATACTGGCATATTCAAGAGAAGTTAAGTGATGCCAAGATTTACCTGATTACTTCCCTTATTCTTGATTACAGGTAAATGATGTCCATTTTGATGGATCGGTATGGCTTGCTTGGAAACAATTTAAGTGTTGGT
>JADBJO010001957.1:312500-315000 GCA_016801955.1 Conus betulinus | reverse complement strand
GTGTCTCTCCTCCTCCCCCCCCCCCCCCCCCCTTTTTTTTTTTTTTTTTGAGAGAAGTTATTTTGTTCGGTGTATATCACTTTAAATTATGTGTGTTTTATGTTTCCATTTACATAGATAATACGAATTTAGTGTATCCGTTTGCCACAGATTTTTTTTTTTTTGATCTTCCTGTATTCTAGTACATTGACATCTTGATTCCAGAAGTTTGTGTTCTGCATGTTTAGACTATGATTTCCTTAATCTTGTGTTCAGCTTTGTTAACTACGTGTTTTATGGAGAGGTGTTGAACAGTCATCGTGTTTGATTTTCCTACAGCGTTAGAGCTCTCTTTTCCCAATCGTGTTCAGATAAACATGGACGCTCCATTCACATGAACGTGCAGGGGTATGTTGAACTGACAAATTTAGCTATTCGAAATAGTTTGATAACCCAGCGTATAACCGGAATGTTTCAGCTCGTTTTCTTTACAGTATTGAGCAATTTGGTTTGGATAGCAGAACACAGAAACATTGATTCCTCGATGGCATTGCTGTACGTGTCTCACGTGTATGTTGGTGGATTGTGGATCGTAAGTTAATATAGTACACGCAGTCTTCAGTGGAGGACGTGTTTATCAGAGAAAAGCCTACATTTTGATTTGCGGTACTAGCAATGTTCAGTATTACACTTTGGTTTCTGTTTCCTGGCGCATGGCTGAAAAGAAACCAGAAAGTTGTGCCGATGAGGCAATATCAGTGAAGCTGCTGTTCTTCCAATGCTTTCTTGTGATTTTTCAATATACAAAAGTAGCGGATGATATCTATTGCAAACTCTTCCTTGTGATTTTTCAATCGAAGGTAGCCCGGGTGATGTGTATTACAACCTCTTTATCGTGAAAAGTGCATCAGTGTATCCGACATCAGTCTCAAGTTTCTGAACAGTGACCACCCGTGCTTCATACGTGAACTTGGCTGAGATTGAAAATGTCCCCTGAGACCTGTTCGCAGTTCAGTGACCACAAAATGTGGCAACCTTTTACAGATCGACTGAAAAGATACTAATAACATTTTTCAAATGATGTGACTGTATTGCACAGATGTGTAGTGATTTTTATTAAAATCGTGGTGGATACAAAATAGTTCCTTCCAAATGGCAAAAATAACGCAGGACAGCCAAACAGTGAATGTGGCGTTGAAATGATTTGTAGTGCACCTCCAGCTCCAATTTCAAAGCGCGCAGATTTGAAAGAAGTGGAGATGTATTCTGATTCACTTGGGCTGCATTGAATCCAGCATGATGGTGATCATTTGGATTGGTATTACGAGAGACGAGCTCGACGAACATTTCTCATACTCGTACAAAACATGAACAACAGTGTATAACATTTACTTGCAAACACGAAGAAGACTGGTAAAATCTAAAGATAGAAGCATATTGCTGGTAGTCTAGAAACAATACTACACTATCCAAAAATGGTGAGAGGAGAATGAGAAAATGTTTTGCTGAGTGTCTTGGAGGGAATGCCATCTCGGAACGCTCTAAAGAGCCACAGGTTCCACCCGTTTCCCAACGGCCTCTGTCAGACACTGAGGAAGACCACCAGGAGCGTTCTCGTGGACAGCTGAAGAGCATCCTGAAGAAATCTCCGACTGACAGCTTGTCCGGCTTCTGCTCGCCAACCCCGGTGAGGCGGCAACGTTTTCAGGAGAACAGCCCCTCTGACGTTCAGTCTAGCACCTACTTGTGGTGAAGCCTTCTGAAAGACGCCATGGTGCCTGTGGTCTGTCTCAGAAAGGAGCTCACGAACCAGCTGGATTCTCTCCGTATTTTCCGCACGGGGCTGAGGGGTTTCTGACAGAGTGCCCCTCCAACACAGAAGAACTCCTTTTATTGGACTTTGGCCTGGCAGGCCTGGGGCCTACCCCGGAAGGCATGTGCGTTTCCAAAGAAACCAGGAAACTCATCAAAGATTGTTTGATCATGGTCAGTTTTGGGTCAGTCTGATGCAGGTGGTCCGTTAAGAAGCAATGTGATTCAGCAGCCGTATGACGGGAGGCAAAACCACCCACAGCCCTTCCGTTCTCAGTGCCCTAGACGTTTTCCCACAGAATCTTTTTGGCGGCTGAAAAACCAGCTCCGTCAGTCAACAGCCAAAGGCGCGACAAAAATCGATCTGGAGGCAGCGGGCAAGTTCTCAAAACCAGCTTAACGGTTCACCGAGTAAGCGTCCAAAGCGTACCCATTCTTTTTGGCAAGCATCAGGAGAGAGCACGACGACTTAGCTGGAGGGCATCGAGGAGCTCATCATTCAGTAGGTCCTGGCCCATCTGGACACCAGCCCCTTGACCTTGTGAACAACGAGACATTCTGTAATCCATGGAGAAGACAGCAAAGACACGGGTCACACCTGAGAACTAATCGACTTCCAGTTCATTCCAGGTTCGTGCTATCATATGATGGTGGGCAGCAGGGTTTGTTTTTGAATCCATGGTTTGATCAGGAATATCATCAAAGACCT
>JADBJO010001957.1:225000-295000 GCA_016801955.1 Conus betulinus | reverse complement strand
GTTGGAATTTGGGCTCACTTTTGTTGAAAACTAGAACCATAGCAGTGTTACGGTAAGCAGGTCTGGAAGGTGTGTCGGGGAAGGGGTGGAAGGGTGTGGGTGAACCGTCAACTCAATGACAGAATACAGTGACATGGAGAGAGAGTGAGAGGTGGGGTACTTTGAGGGGTAGGGGAGGGGTGGCTAGGGGGAACATCACGGCCTACCCTAACCCTTACTTTGTAAGCCAGACAAAAAATGTTTCTATTGTTAATTTTGTGTTGCAGTGTGGGGTGGTAGCGTTGTCTTCTCTTATTCTCAATCCCGTAGAAGTAAGAACAGATGTCGCACCACCATACAGCCAGCATCTACGCACACAGCATGAGCGTGAGCAAGCTGAGCAGACGCTGGCTGGTGTCTGGTGTGTGCAGCGGCCCATTAACCACCACCAGGGTCGTCGGTGGTTGCCCGGTGGTTCAAGTCCGATTAATTAAAGCTAATTTATCTAATTTAAAGAGTTTCACGCTTTGAAGGGCCGAGTCTGACCTAAGTTGATACAGAAATTGATACGTACTTAACTGCTTAGCCCAGTGGTTCTTCAAGTCTAATTAATTAAGGTGAATTCATCTAATTCAGAGAGCATTCATGATTTGAAGGTTGGAGTCTGACCTAAATTGGATACATCAATTGATGTGTACTTAATTGCCTAGCCCAAAGGTTCAAGCTAGTTAATGAAGGCTTTTTAATCTAAATTGGAGAGTGTTCACGCTCGGAACGTTTGAGTCTGCCTGCATTGAGACTGAAGATCACACGTGCTTGATTGCAGGCTGATGTATGCGACTTTTTTTTTTCTTCTACATGATGTTTGGCGAAGTAACAGTCCTTTAAATGCCAGCATATTCACCCAGCTTTGTCCTGTCCACAACTACCCTCATTGCATCCCCCACCCTCGTCGTTTTTCCCTTTGCCACCCCTCCCCGTTCCTGTGTCTCTGTCTCTCTCTATTCACAGCACTGCTGTTGCAGCAACAGGAGTATCCTGCCAGATGCTATACAACACAGATTTTATCTATAGTCTTGTTTCGACGTCCACAGACTGTCTGTTTCTCCACCCCCACTCCCCCTTCCTCATCCACCCAAACTCTCCAATTTCACTTTGAGCCATCTTGTTCACACAGCGCCTGAACGATCGCCAGTGCTCATCTCTGAAGTTGTAGTAGCAGTACCATGCGGTCTTGTGGAGAGAGTGTGATTCTTCTGGTTGGTTTGTTGCGTGCACAGCAAACGGTCCTGTCTTCGATGGTAGCTCCATGGTTTGAATCTAACAAGTCAATGCTGATTACTTCAATACGGAAACGAAAGTGTGCTCATAAATATGCTCGGAAAGTTCGAGTCTGATCTGCACTGGGTACTGAAGATCATGTATGCTTAATTGCAAAATGATCTGCGCAGCCGTTTTTACGAGATGTAGTAGCAACATCCTCTGTGTTTACATCCACTGATAATGATTGCACTTATGTTTAAAAGTGTGTGTGTGTGTGTGTGTGTGTGTGTGTGTGTGTGTGTGTGTGTGTGTGTGTGTATGCGCGCGCGCGCGCGCATGCATTTCCAATCTGTTGATTGGTTTTTCCAACCGGTCAAGTGCTCGGACGGTGGGTTCTTTTTCGTGAACCCATTAATTACGTAAACCTGGTTTGTTTTCGCTCAGAGCCCGGCACATTTTTATTGTCGGAAACATAACCTAAAGCTTCTAAATCTTTGATTTATAGAATCAAAGTCAACATATTTACACGCAGATTTCCGAAAAAAAGCTCCATTTTTAACATAATTGAAAAAAAAAGTAATAAAAATCAGTCATAGAACATTCCCTTCGCGTAAACGATGAGATTTAATGTCAAAACGGCCATATCTAAACTTTGCATTCTTTTCCGTGGGTTACAGTGTTCTTAAAAATGCATTTTGAAAAGTGATAAACCCAGTTTGGAGGTTGTGTAAGCATGTAGTGTGTGTGTGTGTGTGTGTGTGTGTGTGTGTGTGTGTGTGAGAGAGAGAGAGAGAGAGAGAGAGAGAGAGAGAGAGAGAGAGAGAGACAGACAGACAGACAGACAGACAGACAGACAGAGAATGAGTGTGATCAAAACTATAATGAAAGTAAACCTGATGGTTAATTGGACAACTGTAATTCTAGATACATGTCATCTTTCACGCCATCCTGACAGAGGGAATATGTGTCTGGACCGATCGAAACTCGAGCAAATGATCCGCGCCATTTTGTGCCCTGAAAGCGCTCTCTTTGGGAGAGCATACGCATGGTTGCGTCGGAGTGAGAGGGGTTGCTTTTTTTTTTTTTTTTTTCCTTGCCTTCGTCCCTTCTTTCCGGTATAATATACCCGGGTCTTCCTGCGTGAAATAAAAACTTGACCTCGAACCCGTTTCAACAGTTAACCGATACGCACGAGCGATTTGGCTTGACAGGAAATTGACATTGATTTTTGCTCTATTATGCTTTAAGCACGGTAGTTGTGTGTGTGTGTGTGTGTGTGTGTATGTGTGTGTGTGTGTGTGTGTGTGTGTGTGTGTGTGTGTGAACGAATGCATGCGTGCGCGCTTTCTTGCTTGAGTCTGATCTCCATCAATCAACGCCTTTTATTATACAACATAGGTGACGCAAGTCCTTTTGTTGGAGAAAAGTGCACGGATATTTTGCCCATTATGTTTTACGTTCATTCGATGTCTATTCAGTTTCGATGCAGTAGCTAACTACAAGCTAAGCTAGACTGAAATTGCAGTTCTAGAGAAGAAAGACTTTGGGCAGACCTTTTTTTTCCTAAACAATTCGATCGGGGTGATTTTTATATATATAGTGGAGTGTCCAAAATATGAAAGAAAGAAAGTTTTATCTAGTGTTCACAGGAAAATCTGGTTCTGTATTTTTTTTGTTTAAGTGATAGTCAAAAATACAAAAAGAGCCGTCCAACCAGAAAGTGCGCCATTATAGTATATCGTGTCCTTTTGTTGTTGTTGTTGTTGATTTGTTTGTGGTACCAGTGATCTGGTTATTCCGTGTGTTCAATTTAGTAGAACGTGTTCACCACCTTAATCCTACATACCCCAAACCCGGTGTCAAGGTGACTGCATCTTGAAATTATTCATGCAAGTAAGCCGTGTCGGATCTGAATAATAATGTGGGTGGGGGGGGGGGTGGGTGGGGGGTGGGGTGGGGGGGGGCGGGGGAGGGGGGGTGGGGGGGGTGGGGGGGGGGGGGGGGGGGGGGGGGGGGGGGGGGGGGGGTGGGGGTAGGTGCTGGGGGGGGGGGGGGGGGGGGGTTGGGGGGGGGGGGGGGGTAAAGGGGGTACAGTAAAAAGTTTGACGGCAGGGGGGTTTAGGTTTGGAGGTCCCGATGAATTGGGGGAAGGGGGGGGGGGGGGGACGTTAGTTTTGTTTGTTTGTTTTACTTTTTTTTTTTTTTTTAACCATGGAAGCTCCATCCTGCAAAATAATGATGATTCCAACGCACCAGCTAGAGAAATGTATATTGGTAGTAGCTCTTCTGCCCGTCCCCCTCCTCGAAATCCCCATTTTCATCAGACTGTAATTATTATAGCCCAGCCGACCACGCAGAGTACCTTTTCAGGGCATGCATTCACATTCACGTAGGAATGAACGCGGTCTTCAGCAATCACGACTACGGTCCAACCAGGTAAAAAAATGTGCTCTCATCAGACGTGAAACATTTTCAGGTTTTTGAGACTGATTTTCGGACTGTTGAAAAAAAAAAAAAGTCTCACAGCAGCCATACTGCGGAACTCTGCTGAGGCGAATTGAAAATTTGGGATGGGTGCTTATATTCAGACCCATCAGCTTTCACACACTTAATCATCCATATTTTATATCGGTTCAGTTTTTAAAGCGCCTCCAAACTTGTTCTGTGAAGAAAAAAAATTCTTTAATGACGATGATGAAATAATAAGCATGATGATACTACTACTACCACTACTTTCCACCACCACCACCCACCTACCACCACCCACCACTAACTACTACCACTACGACTACTTCTACGACTACTACTACTACTTGCTACTTACTACTACACTACTACTACTACTACGACTTAAAACAAGAAAAGAAAATTCTGTGGGCGTCAGAACGTTTTCGAAGGCTGATAACAAAAATTGCAAAGAAGCTTCATAAGACGGCCAGTAGCAAAATCGTTGGAATGCAGCATGGCTTGAGCGTACACTGAACCTCAGCCTTGGAGAGGAGGGAAGGGGATGGGGGTGGCCTTCAGCTTCATGGGGGGGCCGGCTTCATCCTCTGACGCCTCCAAGCCCATGTCCCTGGAGCTGGGGGACCAGGACCCTCGGAGCATGTTTCAGGCTCTTTCAGCTTACTCGGCTCGGGCCTCTTGTCTAATCGGTCCACTTCGGTAAAAGAAGAAAAAGAAAAAAAAAAACGAACAAAGCCATCAGTGGCTTGGTTGCGGAAACCATTGACTCTGACAGCGGCAGTTAAAACTGCGCGCTGTGAGCACCCTGGAATACCCCGTATTTCATCGCTAACCATTTTTTTTTTTAAGCCATGACAAAAAGTTAATGGGGGGGGGGGAACAAAAACAAAACAAACAAAAGAACACCAACAACAACAAAGGAAAACATACAACTGCCATAGGATCATGCAAAACACCGCAGAATGGACATCTCTCTCTACTCTCCTCTCTCCCCCACCCCCCCCATCCCCCCCCCCCCCCCCCCCCCCCCCCGTCTGTCGTCTTTCTGTCTCTCATTCTCTCTCCCTGTTGCAAAAAAAGAAAATGTCTGTCTGCCTGTCTCGTCTCTGGTCTCCTCTCTCTCCCCTCTCATCTCTCTCTCTCTCCTCCAATTGAACACAAACTGTTATTGCCTGCTCTTGGTAAAGAATACATACACGTTCCGCCCCCCCCCCCCCCCCCCCCCCCCCCCCCCCCCCCACACACCACACCACACCACTTTTTTTTTTTTTTTTTTTTAAAATATCGGTCTCAACCGTGAGAGACGAAGAGCGCACCACCCCACATTACCTCCACTCCACTGCCCCCGCCCCACCCCCCACCCTCCACATACATAACCAATTGTTCCGCTTTCCGCCTTCCCCCCAAATACCCACATGCTCTCTCGCTCTCTCTCTCTCATCCCTCTCTCTCTCTCTCCTCGCCTCTCAATCGCTCTACCTTCTCTCTCTCTGCTCTCCTCTCTCACACACACACACACACACACACCCCACGCACGCAACGCGCGCGCGCACACACACACACACACACACACACACACATACGCGCACGCAACACACTCTTTGCCGCAAGCACGCACGCCCGCCCGCACACCGCGCGCGCACAACGCACAGCCACCACTGAGTCATTGAAGATAACCACCATCACGAAACTCAGGGAAAGCTACCGCCCAAAACAAATATTACAGTGTTTGAATAAACCTGTCATAGACTGTGACCACGGTGACCTTAACCAGGATCAAAATGGGACAGGTCACAGCGATTGGTACGCCAGCTAGAATTTATATATTGCTAGCACACCTGACAATGCACCCGGGCATCTCTGTTCGCTTGCGCCCGCGTCAGTTTTGGAGAAGATGAACGCGAGGAAGAAGTTGGTAAACATGCTGTGACGTTCGTGTACACAACTGGCGCGCTAGCCGTGCTGGTACTTCATCACACATGGATGAGCAGACAACCTTCAGACAGCCAACTATATAAACCTCATAAAATGCTGACAGTATAGATCGAGGTTGCCCTAAACCGTTTTCTGCCTTTTGATTCTTTCTTTTCTTTCTTTCTTTCCCCCATTTCCTTTCCTTTAAAAAAAAAAAAATAAGAACAGAGAGGAAGAGAAAAAAAAAAAAAAAGGAGGAGCTTGCCTGAAACAAAAAACTAAAAAACAGAAAAAAAAAAAAAAAAACAACAAAAACTGGAAAAAAAAAAAAAAAAAAAGAGAGAGAGAGAGATAGGGAGAGAGAGAGAGAGAGAGAGAGAAAACAACTAAAGTACAGATCGGAGGATTGTAATCGGGTGGACCGTGATGAAAATAACTGCTGTTCTTCTCTTAGATTACTATGGCGTGACGATGTCTTATTTACAGGACTTTAATAACCCACTTTATATTCTGGGTGGTTTGTTGCTTGCATGTTTTTTGAAGTTCATCTACATGTATTATTATGTGTCTGCATGTTGGCCTGTCTGTCTCTCTGTCCGCATAGGCCTTTCTTTGGAGCAATCTTTTTGACAGTTTTATGATCGAAAAAAAACCGGTTTGGAACATGCGCTACTGAATATTTTATTCTGGCGGGGGATAAATGGTAGGGTTGTTTGCCGAAATCATATTTGCTCGCTCGCTCCTCTCTCTCTCTCCTCTCTCTGACACCAAAACTTTTATTGCCTGCTCTTTGAAGGTGCTGGTGTTAGTGGTGTGTGTTTGTGTGTGTTGGGGGAGGGTGTTTTATATAATCCTTAGCCAGAAGTGAGCTGTAAGGTGCCGCGCGCGCGCGCGTGTATGGTTGTGTGTGTGTGGAGGGGACACTGGCGGGAGGTGAAGAGGGGACACTGGCGGGGAGGAGGGGAAAGGCGATTTGATTGTAATGTCTAGACGGTAACGAAACGGGGGTTCGTGTTTTATTATACCCAAAAAAAAATTGTAGAGCAGGAGTAGGTACGGGGATACGGAAGAGTAGGGGGTGGAGGCACTGAGAACAGACAGATGGGGAATGAGGATTAAACAGTGTGTGTGTGTGTGTGTGTGTGTGGGCGGAGAGGGGGGGGGGGTGGGGGGGGGGGGGGGGATGCGTGCGTGTGTGTGGTGTGCGCGCGTTCGCGCGTGTTGATTGGTGGGCGGATTTGGGGGGGGTGGGGGGGGGGGGGGGGGGGGGGGGGAGGGATGGTGGATAGTCCATAGTCAGAAGTGTGCAATGACGTGCGCGCGCGCCGCGCCAACCTCATGCTTTTCACGATGGATTACCAGGTCTTGTAGCTGTAACACATGTATTCCCACACCAGAAATGACGAAAGCGTCATTGGATGCCATCCATATGTACTGACGTGAAAATAGGAATATTTGCCTGGAATGAAAGATCTCTCACGTCCATGACAAATACTGAAGTCATCTTCAACTCTTTGCAGGAAGATCAGTTAGAAGGCAGCTCAGTTTTGTAAATCCAGGCATTAAAAGTTGACTTGATTTCATTGTTTTTCGATTGTCGTTTTCTGCAGTTGTTTTGAACCGCCAAAACTTACATAAACATGCTGCATATTGAAGGATTTTACGAACCCCGTCCCAGAAACAGTCCGTGGCTCCGGACACTACTTTTTGATTGTTTAGAGGGCACCGCACACACTACTTTCTGATTGTTTAGAGGGCACCGCACACTACTTTTTGATTGTTTAGAGGGCACCGTACACTACTTTTTTTGATTGTTTAGAGTGAAGTCGGTTGCATTATAAGGGTGGAGGATGGGGCTTCAAAGGGGGAAGCTGGGGTCCTTCCACAAATGGGTGGGGGCAGTGCGGTTCCAGAAATAGCCCTTTTGCCACCACGAAGTGAGAAGTTCTAAAAACCCCGAAACCCCGATCTCCCCCCCCCCCCCCCCCCCCCCCCCCCCCCCCCCCCCCCCCCCCCACTCTCGTCTGCCTCCTCCGGCCTTGATGCTGATTTAGTGGGCGTCACTATGTGGGAGCGACAGCGACTTGCACTAACCTTCGAAACTATCATGATTGACATATTGTGGAATTGCTTACTTTCTGTCTGTATGGCAACGAACTGTTAGCGGGTAGAACTGCAAAGGGCATGATATATGGTGCTTAAAACACAACTGTGAACTAACAAGGACATCAGATCAAATGTTTTAATTAATTCCGAGCTCCAGTCAGTATTGTGGGTTAAATGAATGGGCTGTCTTAACCCCAGAAGGGATAAAGCTTTTCTTGTGTGTATTGTGCGCATTGCCGTCATTTATCTGTATTAGGGAGGGGAAAAAAAAAAACCAACAAAAAACGAAGGTGCCACTGGGACCCGAGAGGCACTGTCCTCAACTTCGAATCAACAGCCATTAGCAGTCCTGCGCCACCCCTGGAAGTCTGCGGTGTGTTCACATAGGGTGCAAGCACGCACAGGGCATTCCATTAAGACGTCAAGGGACATAACTGCTTCCTGTCCACCGTAGGACCACAGGACGCAACGCAACAGAACGTCCACGAAGAGGGCGTACCACCAGCCCGTTCTTCGTGACTGTGGAGCCCACTGGCGAAAGACGCCACCACCGAGCGAACTGCTGTGCGCATCCTGCAGCCTCATTCTGTATTCGTCATTGACTAGATGCTCAACAAACAGCTGATATGACATGCAAATCATCCCACATGCATTAATCTCAGGTGCCGAACCGGGCAGTTGAACACATGGAAGCTGACGAAGAGACTTCAGTGCGAATGATTTCAAATCATCTTCTTTCGGTTGCTATCAGTGTGTACATTATAGTCCCGTTGACTAATCATATGATGTGCACGCAAATCATTCTGTTGCTGCCCTGTTAATTCTTTCTACTGTCTAATATCATTTTTAGTGAAAATGTGTCAACAGAAAAGCGAACACACACGCACGCATGCATGTGCATGCGCACGCACACACATAACCACACACCACATGTAAGCCTGCTCTCTCTCTCTCTCTCTCTCTCTCTCACACACACACACACACACACATACACACACACACGCGCGCGCGCGCGCGCGCTGATACGTGCACACACACACACACATAGTTGCGGGCGCGCGCGCGCGCGCGCGCACACTCACACACACACACACACACACACACACACACACACACTGACACACAGACACACATTCACACACACTCAGTGACACACACACGTATACAACGCCAGAGCCATTGCAATGGATTGCTCGGTGTAAACAGCGAAGCACGTACACTTCTTTTCAGTGAAAGGAAAGAAGAAGAGAAAAAAAATGTCAGCGAGACATTCAAAGTAACCCGAGCGGATCGCGATGAATGTCGATGGTTTCCCATAAAAATACGGGGGCGCATAAAAAGGGACTAGGCCTGCGACGAGCGAGCGAGAGAGAGAGAGAGCGCTGCTTGTATGCATGACGATTCTTTACCTGAACAATCTTGTCTTCTATAGCCACCACCCTTTCCATTTTTGCCACCGTGGCTTGGCTTCACCCACACACTCGGGGGGGCCACTCAGACGTTCAGAACTTGCTCGACTAGTCAGTCGGACGTATTTGATCAAGACAGTTGTGCAGGTTTCATTGCGTTCAATCAGGCGAATAAAAAAAAACTGGATCTAATCAATGCAGAAGTCTGATAAGCCTAGGTCAAAATAAGACGGATATTCCTTTTTTCTGTTCTTTTTGCGTTATTTTTCAATTGTCAGTGATACTAACATAGGAGAAGGCTCAACAACTATTCCTAAGGTTGTTACAAGAGGTCCAACTATATCACTACGATTGGGGCATTGCAACGTTCTGCCCACGCCACCTGGACAAGACAGAGTTGTGACAGCTTATCCAGCTACCTGCAGCTGAACAAGCGTGTGATGTTGACCGATGTAAAAACTTGAACTCGGGTGAATTGCACGTGGAAAACGCAACGACAAAAAACCGGTCACGTTCTTTTTGCACGTGGTCAAGAGTTGATCTCCACAATGTTTACCTACCTGAAGCGGAAAGCGAGTTTCAATCGAACGAGCCGCTCTTCACGAAAGCAGAAGAAGAAGGAGGAGGAGGAGGTAGACGCGATAGCGGACGAAGAGAAGTTATCAGAGGCGGGCGGTAAAGATGAAACGGAGGGTCGCAGTGGCAGCGAGACGGACCGAGTGAAAGATGCCGATGATGCGGAGGTGGCCGACGAAGTGATAATTGCGCCGGACAGTGACGTGATAGATCTGGATGCAGAGAGTGAGGCCGAGACGCTCACAACACTCAGTGAAAGTACAGTAAGTGTGACCAGTGACTGCGACAGCTCTGTCAGTGACGTGAAAGTGTCGTCTGCTGCATTACAGCTGCAAGACCTGGTGATCCGTCGTGAAAAGCAAGAGGTTGGTTTTTGCGCTAGGCCTGTTGAATGATAGTCGGTTTTGTTGGGTTATCATTTACTAGATTTAGTGAGCTTGATACTTTGGGTTTCTTTCTTTTTTTTCTCCTGGAGTTTTTTTTTTTTTTTTTTTTTTAAGCAAGCATACTTTGCGTGGTCATTTGGGAGTGTGTGTGTGCGTGTGTGTGTGTGTGTGTGTGTGTGTGTGTGTGTGTGTGGGGGGGGGGGGGGGTATCAAGTCAGTGAAATAGTCACGCCTGACTTTTGGGGCACTTGTCTCTGCAAAATTGCTAGGGCCAGACTTAGTGTCAAGAGAGTGACTGACAGCTTAATGTAAATGCCACTGGTGTCACAGTCGCACGGATATATTGGTCAATCCCCCCAGCCCCCCACCCCCCACTCTCTTACTTTTTCTCCCTCTCGCCACCTCTCATTCTCATTTTAAGTTTTTCTTTTCCCTTCCCTCTTCTTCTCAATAAGGCGGTAGCCATCAACCAGCCGACGATCATGTGGTATGTCACTTGTGGTATAGGGGTCAGGTAGCCAAAAGAGGAATGAAAGCAGATGGAAAAGATTATATAGGTGGACAGTCTGTTTACAGAAATACTACTGAATGTGGAGCTGCAGACAGACCTGTGTAATACAACCCCCCCTCCCCCCCCCCCCCCCCCCCCCCCCCCCCCCCCCCCCCCCCCCCCTCCCCCGTTGGGTTGGGGATCTAAACACTGTCGCACGCACACCGAGTACTGTGCCCGATTCAAGAAGAAAGGCAGTATTTTCCTCTAGAGATTCTGATTCTGATCATACAGATTGCTTGCATGTGTAATTTGGCATAGTTGCAATGGTGGGGGTGTGCAGTATTGGCGCTGGCCCTTAAAGGCTTCCAGTTACTCTTTTAATTCAAGTATTGCAGATATGACCCACTGATCCACTGGAGAAGGCTGACACTGGCCTGGAAGACTCTTAGGGGTGGTGCATTAGCCATTAGCTGTAACAACAGGCAGGCTGTTCATTCAGAAACCTTTGGGGCAGGGGGTGAAAGGCAAGGGAATAGGGACATTCTTTTCTGCCAGTAGTTCAGCTGAAAGGGATGAAGCAGGACAGCAGTTGACACTGGCAGTAATGGTTTTCTGGTGGGGTCAAGGTTGACAGGTGCTTGGTGTTGATGGAAATCAGGCCATGGTGGTATTTGCAAGTCAGCCAGCCTAGCAGTGCTCTTTATTTCAAGGATGGACCATCTCGTCCATGTTTGTTGGAATGGGTTGGAGACCAATGGGCCACTTGATAATGCTCCTTCACAAATGCATAGCTTGATGCCCACCCCTCGCATTGGGATTCCAGATGGAGCTTTCAGTCTACATGGAGAAGGGAACAGTAGGACAGCTAGTGTCATAACTTTCTTCGGTTCTTGTGAACCATGATGTTAATGTGAAGAAAGTCAGATCTTCTGTTTGCCTTCAGGTGATGATTGCAGTGTGTTCCCACCTCCTTCATAATGATACTGACAAGGTAGCAGGCATGTGTTGTCTGTCTCTGTGCTTTAGGCTGTGTAGGAAGTTGTCTTGAAAGGTGGTACATCAGAGGGTACTGTAACAACCTGAGCAGTATGGAGAGTGGAATTCCATTTTTCAGCGTTTCCTCAGGGATGAACTGTGTAAACTTCAGAACCTGCTCACCTTGCAGGCTGTGTCAGCAATAAGTGGTCTGCCATGTCATGGTCTCTTCTAAGAATGAGAACACTTTACCCTAAGGCATGTGGTCTGCATGTCTTCTTGGAGCTTTGGCCATAATAGGTAGAATGATGTGTTGAATGGTGGTACTGTGGTAAGCCTTATAGAAGACCAGAGCTTAACATTATTTGAGGTATGAGAGGTCTGTGGACCCACTGTGGATGAAAATAAGGGTTCAGTTGTGAAAATGATGGACCACCTCAATTCATATAACTCCATGATCCAGGCAGGAGGAAGGGGAGTGTGGATTGTGGTTGGAGGATGCGACTGTTGCTAAACTGAACATTTTCCAAAACTGCAAAACTGGGAGTGATGCTGAACAGAATATCTCACAAGTGGAGAGGAGGGGATGACGTTTGCTAAATTCTACTTTCACCTGAGCTGCTAGTGCTGTGTGAATTGAAAACAACTGTACATTTTTCATGGGAATTATTTCTTCTTCTCTCCAGATGTGAATCACCCTGCCCATACTCAAGGGGCTTCAGGTAGTAAGTAATGCACAGGGTTTGTGATACGTACACTTGTCATCTATACCAACAGTCAGTGGGGCTTCTCTTCCAAAGGATATCATGGGATGTAACATATGAGCAGACTGTCTCTTCCAAAGGATATCATGGGATGTAACATATGAGCAAACTCTTTCCAAAGGATGATCATGGGATGTAACATGCGAGCAAACTGTCTTTTCCAAAGGATGATCATGGGATGTAACATATGAGCAAACTGTCTCTTCCAAAGGATGATCATGAGATGTAACAGATGAGCAAACTGTTATGCATGCCTTCATACATGAAGCCTCACTTCTTAGTCTCAATTGAAGACTTGTTTGGGAGTAGAGTGGAACCGAAGTTAAACCTAACCCCCTCCCCCCCCCTCCCCCCCCATGCCCACCTCTCAATCAGACAATTCTACAGAGACTTGAATCAGTAACCCCATCATTACCGGGATGACAAGTCCAGTGCTGTCCCACCTGAGCTATTTCAGGCCCTGTCTGTGTAGCTTTACAAAAGTTAAGAAGCTAGGAATAGTTGACTTAACCTTTACCAAATGATGTTTTAGCTAAGCTGCGTTAATCTAGACATTTGAAATGCATTAGGACTATTCAAAGTTGTTACTAAAAGGAAGAACTTAAAACTGCACACTTTTAAAACACAGTATTGGTTTAAAAGGCAATTCGTGTTAATCAACTTCACTAATTCTTCCAAAAGCACATTGAAATAATTTGCAGCACCATTCATTGTGCAAAATCAACAATTTACTCTGTCCAGTTAAAATGGATGGTGCAGTGCGCTTTCTCACAGAAAGGTTTCTTTTTTTTTATCTGTAGTCTTACAGATGATTGATATGGACCAGATGGTTGCATTTGGTCAAAGTGCCATGCGTCGTTCAAAACTTTCTACACCCATGGCATGGGCGCACCAAAAACAGTCTGAAGATCTGGAAGACTGTTAGAGTAGATTTAACCCAGATCTTACCAGTAAAGGTCATGCTTATGGGTTTTTTTTTTTTTTTTTTTTTTTTTTTTTTTTTTTATTATGTGACATCCTTATGACTGGTGTGTCATTGATAGTGGTTGACTGGCAATGGTTGAGAATACAGCTTGCAGGACATTGACACCTAATAGAAACAAGGGGGATCCAAGGGGGATCCAAGTACTCTTGGGAAAACCTTAGTCTTGTGGTCTCATCTTTGTCTGTCTGTCTCTCTCTCTCTCTCTCTCTCTCTCTCTCTGTCTCTTTCTCTCTCTAAATCTCTCTCTCTTCTCTCCCCCACCCCCACCCCCACCCCCACTCTCTGTCTGTCTCTCTGTCTCTCTGTCGTAAACGTAGCCATACTCAGAGGATCTTTCATTGGGACAACTTGTAAGAGCTCTTCCTGTTTGTCCAGAAATCGATCATCATCAAGATCAGAGTAGAAAAAAAATGTGTGGAAAAAGTTACATCGTTTGAGAGCGATTTTGTTTTTAAAAAATGACTTGTATGACCATTTTGTTGTTAAACAGATCTACATTAGTGTCGAATGAGCTGTAATTTTCACATACTATGTAGAATGTAGATCCGTATATTGTAACAAATCCATGGATATCCATTTCATTACAGTTTTGATCTTTAATCTACCAGATATTTCAGCCTTATTGCAGTATAGCAGAGAAAGATGTAACAAATAAGCATGGTTTAAGTATAGACTGTTCAAAGTGTTGTAGGTCAGCAGGCACCCTCAGAAGGTCGAATATTCAGAAAGCTGTTGAGCAGTATGCACTGCAGAAGGAAAAGGGGGATGGGAGGGGGGAGGGCCTTTAGTTTGCATGTTGTTTGCTAGTGTGAATGGAGGGGTGAGTCACACTAGACGGTGCAGGGTAGACAGGGCGGATTTTGACACCTGGAAAAGTGGTAATGCGTATAATAGAGCACCCTTATGTGGCAGGTCAGTGTGCTCTATCACAGACATTAAAAGAAAAAAGTGAGAATGAAATCATTCAGGCAAACCCAGACCCTTCCCCAACCCCCTCTTCACTTCGGAACTGGTTTGGTGGTTGAACTATATATGCTGGCAGTGTGTTTATCTGTCATTGCAACAAACAGCTTTTGTTGGCACCCCCCAAAACTTGCACAAGCATGCCCACACGCATGCATCTTTGTGCGCGCATATGCATGCATGCACGGACACGCACACGCACACACGCGCGCGCGCGATCACATATGCACGCACGCACAAACACACGTGCACACACACACACACACACACACACACACACACACACACACACACACACACACACACACACACACACACAGAGTATGATGATAGCTTATTCGCATTTATGTGCATGTACACATACACACACACATGCATACGTCACATATGTGCAGATGTGTACATACACATGCATACACTCTCTCTCTCTCTCTCTCACTCTCTCTCTCTCTCTCTCTCTCTCTCACACACACACACACATGCATGCATGCATGCATACAAACGTACACATTCATGCATACGTATACAAAATGAAAATAAATGATACACGGTCCTGAAGTGTGTTTGTGTATCCAAGAGAAAGGGGGGGGGGGGGGGGGGGGGGGCAGAGGAGGTTGAGTTCATGATCATCAGATGTGGTTATCGATTTTTACATACAAGAAGAAGTGGAAATTGATAAGAAAAGGGGAAATGTAGAATTACTGGAGTCTGCTCAATTATAAGTTTATGTCAGGAAGATTGTTATAAACATAAGCCCTGTTCTCTCTGCAAAGGTATGAATCTGTAATCTGTTCCATCTCAGGTTAGTATTCTTTGGTGGTACACTCTATTTGTTATATATTTGTTCTCTTTTCTTTGTTTTTTTTAAAACTATTACCATGGCTTCCCCTTAACAGGCATACCCAGGTTTCTCATGGGCAAAATGTAAGCAGCCCACTGCGAATGATAACCTGTTGCTCAGTGTTAAGCACTCAAGGCCACCTACCAGGGTAGATCCTACCCTTCGGCTGAGTCAGTCTGCAGGTGTTCAGTCATTTCACTCATTTTTTGTTTGTTTGTTTGTTTGTTTGTTTGTAGAGTTCTCGTCCAAGGGAGCCACAGCGCAGACGTACAGTGGTGCCCTCACTGACCCATTACAACGGCCGGTCCATGGACTACGACGATCCTGGCACCATGTCTGACATTGAGCTGTCTTCTTTCAGCGGGGGTGGATACGGACGAGCCAGTATGCCCATTGTCCGTAGCGCATCAACGTCTCTGGAGAGACCTATTGGTAGGGATGCTTTGGTGGTCCTCAGCATGTTGTTTTGTGTTTTTGAAAGTAAATGTCCTTCGTTTTATTTTACAGTGTCTGTAATGTGAGACTCTAATATTACTTTTCCAAATCATTGATATAAATGGTTGAAAAATTATTTGTATTATCTCTTTCTCTCTCTCTCTCTCCTCCCTCCCTCCCTCCCTCTCCCTCTCTCTCTCTCAGTGTTTTGTTTTTTATTTGTGTGGCTCCCTCTCTTCTGCTCCTTTGCAAAATGTGCATGTTTTTGTTGATGTCAGATCATTTATAAATTTGCGTACAAAAGGCTAAACTATGATTTGAACCCTTCATTGTTGTTTGTAGGCTTCCATTCATGCTGTAGATGTGAGCTGAAATCACTGCCCTGTTTCAGTGCATCAAAAACATGCCATTATCAGTATCTACAATTACCAGCAGGCCCTCATTGATGCAGGAAAGCTTGTGATCTCAAGTGGTTGTCTCCCTGTATGCCATAGAATAGTGTGTAAAACTGTCAGCCAGCCCCCCCCCCCCCCCCCAGGATGCAGCTCATCCCTCAGATCACAGATGACTGTCCTCTGTCAATAAATGCCTTTACATTGGCAGCCATCCTCTTGGCAACCTGGGGTGGAATGTCAGCCCATAAATGGCTTATACTTCCATGTGTCAGGTTGGGAAAGCTTGATGAGAACAATGGTCAGTGTATAGCCTTGCTTGTGAGACATTCTGTGAACAGAGCAGTCGCTCTGAAAACCCTCCATCCAGCTGAGCGGTAGTGTTGCAACTGAGAAAGACCTGTGTAAGGCTCCATTCACATGTGAACAGAACTCAACCCCACTCCCACCCCACTTCATCCAAATAAGATTGTTATCAGGGTTTAGTAGCGCATTTTACAAAGGACCAGTTCCCTTGAAAAACAAAAGGAAAATGACAGAAAACAGGGATATGAAAAATGTGAACTGCATGAATGTGCTTTTTCATGTTGAAGAGACGTTTCTCCTGTCATAATGTGAAATAATGTGAATGCATGAATGTGCTTTTTCATGTTGAAGAGAAGTTCCTTCTGTCATAATGTGAAACTGCATAATGAATGCATGAATGTGCTTTTTTCATGTTGAAGAGATGTTTTCCTCCTGTCATAATGTGAAACTGCATGAATGTGCTTTTTCATACTGAAGAGAAGTTCCTTCTGTCATGTGAAAAAACTGCATGAATGTGCTTTTTCATGTTGAAGAGATGTTTGTCCTGTCATAATGTGAAACTGCATGAATGTGCTTTTTCATGTTGAAGAGAAGTTCCTTCTGTCATAATGTGAAACTGCATGAATGTGCTTTTTCATGTTGAAGAGATGTTTCTCCTGTCATAATGTGAAACTGCATGAATGTGCTTTTTTCATGTTGAAGAGAAGTTTCTCCTGTCATAATGTGAAACTGCATGAATGTGCTTTTTCATGTTGAAGAGAGATTTTTCTCCTGTCATAATGTGAAACTGCATGAATGTGCTTTTTCATGTTGAAGAGATGTTTCTCCTGTCATAATGTGAAACTGCATGAATGTGCTTTTTCATGTTGAAGAGATGTTCCTCCTGTCATAATGTGAAACTGCATGAATGTGCTTTTTTCATGTTGAAGAGATGTTTCTCCTGTCATAATGTGAAACTGCATGAATGTGCTTTTTCATGTTGAAGAGATGTTCCTTCTGTCATAATGTGAAACTGCATGAATGTGCTTTTTCATGTTGAAGAGATGTTTCTCCCTGTCATAATGTGAAACTGCATGAATGTGCTTTTTCATGTTGAAGAGAGGATGTTTCTCCTGTCATAATGTGAAACTGCATGAATGTGCTTTTTCATGTTGAAGAGATGTTTCTCCTGTCATAATGTGAAACTGCATGAATGTGCTTTTTCATGTTGAAGAGAAGTTCCTTCTGTCATAATGTGAAATTGCATGAATCTGCTTTTTCATGTTGAAGAGATGTTTCTCCTGTGCATTGACAGGAGAAACATCTCTTCAGCATGAAAAAGCACATTCATGCAGTTTCACACATTTTTTTTTTTACATCCCGTTTTTTTTTTGTTTTTTTTTTTTGTTTTTCCTTTTGTAAAGGGAACTGGTCCAGTGTAAAATGCGCTTCTAAACCCTGATGACAATCTTATTTGGATGGAGTGGGGTGGGAGTGGGGGCTGTGTTTTGTTCACATGGTGGCCATATAAGAGAGTGAAGGGATAGCAGTTCACAAGCCGTGCATTCCCTTGGCTAGTATTTGTTGCTTTCCTCCTTTTGGTTGGCCAGCTTTGACCAGTCTGACGATGTAACAGACATGAACCATCGATAAAACCCCCACCCCCACCCTCTTTAAACCTCTCTCACATCCTAGCAAAAAGCAATTTACTCTGAGACTACTCATGGACATCCTATCTCCTCTTCCCCTTCACCCCCCTCTCCATTGCTCCCACCCTACAGTGCCCTAAAAGAAGGTGACAGCAGTAATGGACACAGGATAACCAATATCAAACTTCAAGTGTGGGACACAGGTCTGGTGTTCCTGGTGTACCGCAACGAGACGAAGAAAGCCTTGCTGCCCAATGAGATCACCAGCCTGGACACGGTGCGCGCGCTTTTCGTACGGGGCTTTTCCCCGAAAAAATTATCCTTGGAGTTCCTGGACTCTCCGAAACAGAAGATCTACATCTTGGAGCCAACGACCAGCATCTTTTTCCAGCTTGAGGATCTCCGGTGAGTGAACTGCCTGAAAGATATGCTTTTTTTTTTTTTTTTTGTTTGTTTGTTTGTTTGTTTTTTTTTCAACCCAGCTTCTTTGGATGATTGTTTTAACTAGGAAATCATGAATCAAATGCAATTGGGAAATTCTTTATTTCTCTGGTTCAAAGTTGGTATAACTAGTGATTCTTTCCCTTTGTTTCCAACTACTTTCTTTTTTTTTTTTTTTTTTGTTTTGCTTTGTTTACTGTCATCACTGAAATCAGTAATGAAAATTTGGTAGCATGTTTGTGCTCAACAAGAGAAATACTGAATTTTTGTGTGTAGATGTGGATGACATGCTCTCCATATTTTGAAAAAGTGGACAGTGTGAGACTGCAGAGGCAAACACACCATTGCCTCTTGCTCACACAAACATTGAGCACTAGCATGCAGTTTGACTTTCTCTTTTCTTTTATTGATAAAGACTCTCCTCCTCTCTCTTTTCTTTATCTCTCATTCTTTACTCTTTCTCTCTCAAATCTCCTTTTACTTTTTGAAGTCCTTTCTTTCCCTTCATTTCTTCTTCCCCCTTCTCTTTGCCTTGGTTTTTGTTTTTTCATCTATTCTCTTTTTCTTCTTTGTTCCCTTTCTCATTTTCATCTTTAAACTTTGTCTCTTTTTCTGTTCTCTCCTTCCCCCTTTTTCCCCCTCCCCCCTCTCTCTCTCTCTCTGTCTGTCTGTCTGTCTGTCTGTCTGTCTGTCTGACTGTCTGTCTGTCTGTCTGTCTGTCTCTCATTTGTGCACACACTTGCATGCACACATTCAATCGCGCATATGCATGTGCACACAGATACATGTGTGTGTGCGCACACGCACGCACACACACACACACACACACACACACACACACACACACACACACACACACACACACACACACACATGCGTCAAAGTCCTATTTTTTCTGTTTTGTGAAATGGGAACTGGTGTTTTAGTAACGTCCTTGTTATGACCGGTTATTCTTCGATGTTTTATAGATAGTTAGTTATCCATTTTTTTTTTGTTTGCCGTTGCTCTTAATGTTATTCTTATAGATTAGGTTCGTCTGATATCACATACTGTGTATAGACGTTAAATTGAAGACCTAACACACTCACACACACACACACAGCATTGTGTGAGTGGGTAGAGAGCAGAAAGAACAGGGTCTGTCAACTACACGCATGCAAATGTACTTGTGTGTGTGTCTAAATGTGTATAAGAGTCCAGACTGCACCAGGTTTTGTCTGAACATATAGTAATGGATGCAGTTAGATTGGTATGTGTGTGTCTGTGTGATGGTGAGTGGTCCCCCTCTTTCCATTTGAAATTTTGGAATTGATCATCACACAAACCACCCCTTTTACAATCATTCTTATTTCTTAAAAGGTGAAGAAGCTGTGTGCTGCATTCTCTATGATGTGCCACTCACAGTGAAACATGTTCCTGTAGACTGGTGGTACTTGCATGATGTCAGGCATGAACACGTTGTAGATTTTTTATGAAGACCCTGTCCTGAGATGTCCCACCTGATATGATTGATACGTGCTGAAAGAAATCAAACATTTCTCATCTGATCTAAGATTTTACGGAAGAAGGATTCCAACCAAATCTCTGGTTTGTTTATAGAAAGTGTGCTTTATTGAGCTGTGTGAATGTGTTTGTTGTGTGTGTGTGTGTGTGTGTG
This sequence comes from Conus betulinus, assembly GCA_016801955.1. Classification (NCBI taxonomy): domain Eukaryota; kingdom Metazoa; phylum Mollusca; class Gastropoda; order Neogastropoda; family Conidae; genus Conus; species Conus betulinus. The sequence goes on along the minus strand of JADBJO010001957.1, from coordinate 275,021 downwards.
TGTGTGTGTGTGTGTGTGTGTGTGTGTGTGTTGTTGTGTTGTTGTTGTTTCAAATGACTTGAGAGTTGACAAGTGCAGTGACAGACCTAATATGGCCCATAGCACTAGCAGTTGGCTGAGCATAAGCAACAGTCTCTCTCTCTCTCTCTCTCTCTCTCTCTCTCTCTCTCTCTCTCTCTCTCTCTCTCTCTCTCTCTCTCTCTCTCTCTCTCTCTCTCTCTCTCTCTCTCTCTCTCTCTCCATTTATCGACACTGACTTCCCACATCTGCATCATCTCACACACTGACACTTAAAATTTTATTGCAATATCAATAGTGGGTGTTTATTCCACACTGTTTTCTTAAAAATCAATGGCGCCTTGGCTTCTGAATTCTCCACTGTAATATTGAAGGGACTGTCACAATCACACATTGTTACACTCAATACAAGTTAAGAATTAGGATGAAAAAAAAAGAGAGACAACTTTGGGCTCACATTGAAGCAGATTTTAAGTGATGGACACAAGCACTTGAGCAGACCACTCCAAACACTGCATCTTTATGTTCAAGCCTCCCCAGATAATCCATACAGTCTTCCTTGACGTGTAGGTATGAGTGGACTGACAGTTAAAAAGTTAATCTATATCAAGGTGTTCAGCGATGAGGCTCTTTACAATGGTGCTGGAATAATGGTTTATGTTAGGGATGCATATACAGATTCAAAGCAGAGTTCACTGTTCTGCAGAGAAACTTTTAGCTGAAGATTCTTTTTGTTCCCATTTCCCTTGATTTTACCTAGCTTACATGATTTCACTATTGCATTCAGTCTTTTCATGTGGTTTTGTGCTCAATTGCACATTAGATTTAACATTGTATATGCCTCTAGATACGTGCTTGCAAGTGTCGGTGATGATGATGGTGGTTCATGTTGTTTATGCTCAGTTGCACATGATCTGCAACACTGTATGTATCCATATGTGCTCACAAGTTTCTGTGATGATGATGGTGGTTATCACTCTTTTCGTCTTTTTTTTTTCATTCACTTCCAACAGGCCAGATAATCAACTATTTCTCACTTTATGTCAGCAGTCTTAAACATCACAGCTAAATGTGCAGACAGATGATTTTATTAACAGTATTCCTTATTTATTGACAATTCTCAAATCGTGTTCGGAACGTTACAATCATGTCTATTTACTAACAGCATTTTTCATTTCCCACAAACATATTTTCATCTCCATCTGCCTGTCTGTGGTTTTCTCCCCCACAGGGACATCAAGGATCGAACGGTGCTGAAAATCCATGAATGTGACAGCGATGAGCCACAGCATGTGAGGTATCAGATTGAAATCAGAGGCAGAGCGACCCATCCACTCCGACCTGCTTCCCACCAGGGGATCGTCAGAGACACTGGCCCCCAGTTTCGAGAGGAGGTGAGGGAAAGAGTGAAGAGAAAGTGATTCGATTGTTGTCTGGGTGAGGGTTGAAGGTATGTCGAGGGTTTGCAAAAAATTTAGTGCGACGGAGCACATAGGCAGGCATACACATGTACATGTTCATAGTCATACTTGAATAGGAATTCCATTTATGCGTGCGGACATATGCATGCACACAGACACACAGAATGCACACATGCCCTTTACTTTTGGTTCAGTCCTGTTCAAAACTGAAAACTCTGAAAATACCCTTAAAGAGTACATTTTCGAAAATGGTAAAACAAGAGAAAAGAGAAAAAAGCATTGTGATTGGAACATATTTTTGGCAAATCAGGTAAAGAGCGATTAAACTGCTCCTCTGCCTCACTCTTTCTCTCTCTTTGTTTTTTTTTAAGCCATAGAACACACACACACACACACACACACACACACACACAACACACACACACAAAGTGGATTTTCTCCCTGTTGCCCCCCCCCCCCCCCCCCCCCCCCCCCCCCCCCCCCCCCCCCCCCCCCCCCCCCCCCCCCCCCCCCCCCCCCCCCCCCCCCCCCCCCCCCCCCCCCTTCCCATCACCCCCTCATCCGCTTCCCATTTTCCCCTCTTTCCTTTCCCACTCCCTCCCCATCCAGTTATTGATGTGGTGATTTGCCCCCTGATGTATTCTGTGTTTCCAATGATTTACACATGTGTTTGGTAGTGTGCACATCTGTGAGGGCATGTAAGTTTGTGTGAAGTAGGCATGCATGTGTGAAATATTCAACATGCATTTTTCATGACAAAATTTAGCATGTAACACTTGCAGTTTGACAAATTCTTGATCACAGTGGGTATCACATGTTCAGTTTCTGTTCCAGTCAGAGCCATTTAATTATTTTATTGTCCATGAAGATAGAGGAGAGAAAGGCATCAGATCAGTTCACGTGTTGAACAGCAGTGATGGGGTGGGGGATGGGTTTTAGGGAAGACCATTATTCGAATCCAATCATCTAAACGCAAACAATGAATATTTCAGCACAAGTCGGTTGCTTTTTTGGTCGCTATTGGCAAATCAGTTTTTTTTCCTATGGATCTGAAGTCGCACTGATGAATGATAATTAGAAGAAGGGAAAAAAGACCCAAATGCATATGCACACACATGCACACAACAACCCCCCACTCTCCAAAAAACCAAAAACAAACACAAAACAAAAACAAAAACAAAAAAACAAAAAAAAAAAGATGAGCCAGTTCATTAGGAGAATATCCTAAGAATTAGCAAGTGGGAAAAAAAAAAAAAAATGTAAATACACAGAATGATGTGGAAATATGTCCTAGTCAGATAGTTCTGTAATTTTAATCAAAGGTAATTTGAGTGGCTATGGCATGGGTACAGTTGTAATAGGGAATTATTGGTTGCAGTGAAAGCATACTGTTGAAGTGTGTATCAGTAGGCTGGTATCCTCCAACACCAGTTCAAACAGGCTGCATGCGCACGCTAGACTTCTTATTTTTATTTGAGAGAAGTAAAGTGATTGACTGAAATTAGTTTGGTTGCAAAGTGAAATATTTGAATATTTAGTAGTCAGTGCGAGTGATTTACTTTCTTTGAAGAGGGCTATAATAACTTTGTGAGATGAGGGGAGTGAGTGTGTGTGTGTGTGTGTGTGTGTGTGTGTGTGTGTGTGTGTGTGTGTGTGTGAATGTATGTGAGTGTATTTGCATATGTCTGTGTGTGCAATTGTGCCTGCAAATATTATGCATGTCTAGGAAAATGGTAACGCTTTTTTAGCATTACAACCTGATCCATATTGTCAGACCACACATGCTATCATCATTTACACTTTGACATGATGAGGACTTTGTGACAGCAATCCTGCTGTCTGTGGCTGAGCCATTGGAATGATTAGACTCTTGGAATAACATATCAAACTAATTGTTTGACACCATTTCATCTGGGTTAGGTTGGAAAACAAGGAAGGTTAGGATTATTCCAATAAAGTTGCTTTTTGTACAAGTTTTTGTTTGACTGTGGTTAATGGGGGCCTGGGAATATGTTATATGCAGTGCATGGTTGGAATGGGAGGTATGAATACTGCAGGGTTTTAGCAGCTGGGGTTTACATTATTCATATAGTTGACCAGAGCTTGCAACAATCCAACAAAATCTAAACTATGTCAAGAATTATTGTTTCTTGTGTTTAATTGATCGTTTTCTGAAGAATAGGAATAATGATATGGGTTCGAAAATTGATGGTGGTACATTAATATGACAGCCATAATGGGAGTGTGTTCTAAGGGGATGGAGGAGGAGGGAGCTTGTTATATGTATGAGTAAAGGTTTATATACTCAGTGTGTCTGTGACTGGGGGGGGGGGGGGAGGGGGTATGCAGAGGGTGACAGTGTGCATAATGAATAATTCGCGCAGATCTTACATTTAATGCCATCAGCACCATACTGATACCTGTAATCTTATTAATTCCATGATCCATCTCTAGAATCTCAATCATCTCAAGTGTCCTGTAAACACAGATCTATGCATTTTTAAACCATACTGCCCTCGCTACCATCGTCACAAAGAACAGTCATCTTCGTGCAGGTTGTCATCTGTGTTTATTTTCAATTTGTTAATGGATTCACACATCCATGATGGTTGGGGGAAAAAGCAAGCCAGGCTAATTATCAGATTGGTTGTTACACGGTGAACAAGTTCTTTGGACTTGCTTGTGTTACTTCCGGCTGATTGAGATTGTAGTGCTGAAATTGTCAGGTCGGTGGTGGTTTTTTTTGTTTTGTTTTTGTGTTTGTGGTGTGTATCATGGGAATCGTTAAACTGTGTCACATAATTGAATGTGAAATCATTGGTCAGGGTACATTTTCGCTGTCTGCATGGAATGCAGTCCTTCGTGCTGTCGTTCATTCAAGAGAAAGGCCAGTGTGGTTGTCAGAATGGGATGTGTCCAGTTGTGTGTGTGTTTGTGCCTTGAGCTGGATACTCCTGTGAAGGAATGTGCCAATTTGATTTGTGCCTGGTAATGTAAAGCACTTAGATTATTCAATTCACTGATTTCTACTACCATGTTTTTACGAAGCTTCAGACCTGTGTGATATTTATTATTCACAAGAAATCACCCCCTTTGTTTTTGGATTTGATTTGATGGGACTTCATTGATCTTGATAGTAAATGCTTTAGGTTGGTCTTTAAGTTGCAGGATATAACTTGATTTCGAATTGCAGTGTTAGAATTTTGCTCATTCATTCAACGCCTTCCTTGCTTGCGCTGAACTCGGAAGCAATCTGAAGCGATCAAAGCAAAGTGCATTTTCCTTATTTTGTTCATTTTTGTTTCATCTGAGGAAGACCTAAGAGGTCGAAATGCGTTGTGTATTGTCTTGTGACTCGTTTGTCCACGTTTCTCTGGGCGGTTCGCTGGCATTTATTTAAGATTTGTTTAGATTTCCGCCTGCAGTCGTTTCACTTTGCAGTTAGAATTTTGATTTGTGCATAGCTCCGCCATCAGCTTGATTGCAGCCCTGATACAGCCATCGTGATTGGCTGGACCATATAAATTTCATGTCTTGATTAGTCGTGGTGTATAAGTTGAATGTGATAATCCAACTGAATTTTTAGTTGATTTGGTAAATTTAGATTTTCTTTCAATGAAAAAAAAAAGTAACACATTGTACATAGGGATACAGTTTTAATTTTTCATTCGGTGATTTTTTATATTTTTCCCTCTCCTGCTGCTGTAAAATGTAACATGTATAAGAAGTGAAAGACTTGTGTTGAATGATTTGTCCCATCACATGTCTGTCAAGACCGATCCCTACATGTCCACATGGAGTTGCACCAGCACTGTGTGTTGAAGCTTGTCAGGAAGGAAGATGTGATCTGTTGTTTAGTCTTTGAGCTCTTGTTATCATTTCATTGTACTCTCATGTGAAAGCCAGTCTTGTTTGTGAGTCATTTACACTGGTTCTGCTCGCCGATCAGAAGCGAATTCATAGCAGTGTATTGTTTATGTTTAGGTTGTGTCCCCAAGAGGAGCGCATAGTTAAATGGTCAGAACATTCGGCTGTGGAGTTGATGGTCATGAGTTAGAACCACATACGGATTATTTTTACTTGAAAATGCTTTCTACCCACTCAGCAGTAAACGGGTACCTGATCAGTTCAGGTGAGGACAGGATGACAGAAGGAGAGTTTGCCTCTGTCTTTCTAAATGGCGTGGCCAAGACGTGAGGAATGCTAACAGTTCTCTGCCCTTTGCGTCCTTAGGCCATGGGACCTATGTTGTATTATTTGAGTCTGATTTTGTGAACTTGGTTCCATGGAATCATACAGACAGCATTTAAAAAAGATGAACACATATATTGTGCAGGGAAAATGTACAAAATAAAGTGGGCAAAAAAAAAACAGAGTACATTTTGCCATCTGTACGTGAACATCGAGACAAGGAACATTCACAAAACTGTTGTTACATATTCATGATTATGAACAACAACAGCAGGAATGAGACATTCAGGGACAGAGGTTATATTTTTCGAAATGGACATGGGGTTGTCTATAACTGTGTAATATGTATTCATAAGCATGAAGTAAATTTTCGATTGGTGTGAAACGGAAATGATATATTTTTTAAATTTTCTGTCGCAAGACCCCATGACTTAAAAGATTTTGTAGTAGATACGGGTTCTTCCACTCATGGTGTCACTCCATTAAGATTGAAAAAAAGTAAACAGCTTTGGAGCTATACTTTGTTGAAAATTTGTGTGTTTTATCCACAGCTAGCCAAAGCTGGGGCAACTGAAATCATATATTTTCACATTTTTGTGTCACAGGACCCTATGGTTTAAAACGTTTTGTAGTGGATGCAGGTTCTTCTTCTCTTGATGCCATTCCGTTGAGGGGAAGCAGGAGGAAAAAGCAAACAATATTGGAGCTACACTTTCATTGAAAAATGTGGTTTGTTTTGATCCACAGCTAGCCAAAGCCCAGAGTCTGCCAGTGTGTCGGCCTCCCAGAACTATTCCGAAGCTCTTCACAAGGAGCGCCTGCAGTGGAGATGGAGCAGGACTACCTTCAGGAGCAGCAACGCCGCTCCCGCTCACGATCCCTGACCCCTGAACCAGCCGAACGGCCCCGGTCTTTATCTGCCGGACCACCCAGGGGCCGCTACTCCCACACACAACTGAAAACCTGCCCACGCCGGACAGAGGGTCGGCTCATCTCAATCCCATTCCGGAGAACCCTCGCCTGCTGGCCAATGGATTTCGCCAGGCTGCCGTGAATGGAAGCCATTACGACATGGGAGGTCATCCTCATGGGCACCCACATGCTGGTCACCCCCCTCCTCCACACTCAGGAAGAGTGAGTGATTTCACGACGCCAGTTGCCTACGACAGTGTGTTTTCATCCGGTGGCTACCCCAAATCTCAGGCGTATATTTCGCACAGCACACGGGCTCCTGCTGCACAGGGTCCCTTACAAGCCACAGGGCCCCCTCCGCCTGACATGAGTGAGTTGACTCGAGGGTCAGGGTTGTAGGAGTAGGAAGAACTGTATTGCTGTTTAATAGGATCATGGAGGAAAAAGGCAATAACCAAGCTTTATTGCGGCAAGCTCGTCCTGTTCTGCAGTATCTTAGATGGTTACAAAGATGGTTTATCGATTCATGAGTTTTCTTTGGCCTCATGGGGGAGTGTGAGGAGGCGACAAATTGTGTTTGAGGTTTTTTCTCTCTGCTTACATGTTGTAATTTTCATGGATACAACTGGTATAGATGTTAGAATGTTGGAAGATGGATGTTGTTGAGGTTATTGTAGAGATCAATGATGCATGTGGTGATGTGATTTCAGTCAGTTGTTTTTCTGTTTTAAGCATTGGTACACACTCTGAATTTCTAAATCATAATCTTGTGGTATTTCATTGTAAATGTCCCATCTGGACAAGTAAAGCTACCTTTCTCATTGACACTGTCAAGTGTGATTTGCTTTTTCTGGAATTTTTGTATATATTTCACATATGTCAGTGTATATGTACATATATATAGATAGAATTAGTTTGTGCTTGTGATAATCTGTCTGTACTAATTCAAGGTCTGATAAAGAAAAAAGTTTCCTTCTTGATCTTGTGACTTGCTCATGAATATATGTTATCTAACTTGTCCTGCTGAACAGTGAAATGGAATATTGGATAACAATGATAATGTTTATATGGAGATTTATGTAGAGTAGTGTCTTACACACAGTGCACGCTGCCTGCACTGTATGGTGTCAAAGCATGGAAAACAAGAATGCATTCAGTAGAAACAGAACTGATGATTTATCAACTAGTTGGTAAAAAGAGAAGAAAAATGCAGAAGAACTACACACATAATGCAGTGCAAAGTACAAGTCTTGCATGCATGCATAATAAACACACACATGCACATCAGTACACACACACACACTTGCATGCATGCACACACACACACACACACACACACACACACACACACACACACACACACACCCTTTTATATGTGGTGACACACTCATTTGTTGTGTTGATGCTTGCAACAGTTTTAAACGATGATGCCTAGTGGTCTGGACAGTCTTATTCAGTCTTCTCTCACAGCTGCAAGCTGAAGTCAAGAATGAACTTTCAGCCATCTTGTATGTTAATGTGTCTTTACAGGGGGAAACAGTCGAGGAGGGCCTCCCCACAGACAGTCTCTCCCTTTCGCCGGCATGTCCAACCCCGTGTATGAGAGTTTCCCACAGCAGCGGGACACAGCCGTACCGGGTGACACCAGAGAGAGACGTCTTGCCACCACGCCCTCAGAGTGCCGCTCCCAATGATGTGTAGGACTGTGTGCTTGGATGGCAGAGAGTTGATGTCATGACATGCAAAGGCAATGTGAAAAGCCAGGACTGTTTGGGGGTTCTTTGTCTGGTTGAAAGATCTTTCACAGCATTGAACCAGTTGTGAACTTTACTTGGATATGAAACAAAACATTGATTGTTAATAAAAGTATATTAAAACAGACAGACAACAGTCCCCCCCCAAAAAAACACAACAAAAAACCCAAAAAAAAAACAAAAAAAAACGCCAAAAACACACAAAAACAAACAAACAACAAAAAAAAAACATAGGAACAACCTGAAGGGGAAAAAGAACACAAGAAAAAAAGGACAAAAAAATTTGAAGCCCCTCTCTCCTGGTAAAAAAAAAAAAAAAGACCCAAAATGAGCATATAACCAAATAGATCAATTACAAGTTAAAAAGGTATGTTCAATAACAGCAATGAATCATCTTCTGCCTTGAGTGACAAGACAATAACGTATGGTATATGGTCTAACTTCATGTGAGGGCATGAATAATAAGATTCTGTTGGCTTAGAGTGGCACCTTTTAGTCAGAAACTGTAGTTACGTAACACAATTTAATCAGAATGTTTGGTAGACAGATTTTAACTTGCAGTTTCTGAAGGGTTGCGTCATACACACAGATAGAGAAGTATCTTTGATTTGATTTTATTAGCTAGAAAATTAAATTAACTAAATTAGATCATGACAAAAGGAAGATGCATTTCAATCAGAATCTGAAGACTAGAATGATACCCTTTGATGAACTTCTGTCCCCTAAAGTAATACATTTTTAATTGCAACTTGTGGAGTTATAAATTAATCAAATTCACTGTCCGCAAGAAAAATGATACACTTTAAATATTAATCAAATTCTGTCAAAAAAAAAGACACTTGAATTCAGAATCTGTTTGCTGTATTGATACCAGTTGAATAGTTAGTCAGTAATGGTGATACATATTATTAATCCAGATTCTGTCAACTAGATATATTTTAACAGAATGAATGATAAACAGAATGAATGAACCAAAATTATGAGACCAGCATGATGCGACAGTTACATAAAGTGACCCCTTGTAATAATCCTCCATACTTCATTTTGCATGCTTGAATGTTGTAGTTGATTTCTCTCTTTTTTTTTTTATTTGTTCAGTTGGGAATGAAAAAATGTGCACAGTTTAGCTCCAGATGTGGTATGTTGGTAGCTATATTCACTTTCTGATTGAATGGAGGACTAAGAGTCATGTTTGACTGGTTAAGGCCAGCTACGTTGTTTTTTTTTTTTTTTTTTTTTTTGTGAAAAGAGCAACGAGAACAGGTTCAATCCCACATTTGACAATGGAGAAGTGACTTCATACACTGATTCCTAGCTGAATGGTCAATACAAGATGCCTTCTTTCTGTGTTCCAGGGGCAGAATGGAAAGAATGGAAGCCCAGATTGCTTCCCTTGCTGCCTGGGTCCACCAGGTTCAGGTCTCTCCAGTGGAAGCACCCTCTGGACGCCGCAACAGCAATCGAAGCACTAGCAGCGGCCAGTCTGAGGGAACGGACACCTACCCAGCATCCAGCGGCAGTAGTATGTTCAGCTTTTCAGTGCTTTGTGGGATATGCATTATCAGCACCATACCTTAATACGCCCCTATAGTGGATGATGTAGCATGTAACCTGTAAAAAAGTACAGGAAATATTTTAGAATCAGATTTTTTTAGTTTGTATGATGCATGGTTCATATGTACTGCATCAGTTTTAGTCCACTCTGCTTTAATGTGGTGACAGCCGTCATGTGGCCCTTTGCGGTCAGCTGGGCTGTAAACATTCTCTCTCTGTCTCAAACAACTTTGCGTTCATCTTCTTGCTGCATGGATCTTTGATCCTGGAGAGTGGTTTTGATTTGAATGCCATAAATCATATCGATGATCTGGCAGGCAGGGACTTGTAGAACAACTGGATGAAATGTCGCCAAAATATGGCATGGAAATCAGAACAGAGAAGACCCAGGTGAATGGCCAGCCACAACACCCATTAACACCGTTATCTGTGGTCTGAAGCTAGGATGTGTTTAAGAATTCCTTATCTGTGATTCATCATTAGCCGTGAAGAATCCAAATAAGAAATGCTGTCGAGGGCAGCAAAGACAACGACAGCACTGTCCAGATTCAAACATGTGTGGAAGGACAAGTATGGCTCCATTAAACACAAAAAGGCTCCTGTGTACTCTGGTACATTCAGTCTTCTATGTATGCAAGGCGTTGACTGTCACAGTGGATCAGAAAAAAGAATTGAAGCCATGGAAGGAAGATGTTACTGCAAGATACTAGACATTGGATACAGTGATCATATACCAGTCAGCAAGTGCCTCAGACCATCAGGCAGCACGTATGATCATACAAACATCTACTGACATCCGTCAGACAAAGAAAACTACATTGGTATGGCCTTGCTGAAACAATCCTCCAGGGAACTGTTGTAGAAGGGGAGACAGTGGTTGGGGGGGGGGGAATGATAGAGGTCTGGACAGCATTGCAGAGTGGACTGGGGAAACATCGGCAGAGACCCAGGCCTTGACACACAGCCGACCGACAGAACTGGAGGAATGTAGTGAACTGTTCTTCACTGTGGTGCCCCAGTGACATCCCATGGAGTTAAGGGAGAGGAAGGCGAAGAAGAAGAAAAGCTATACAAGCTATTGACTATGGCCACAAATTATTTTCTCAACTGTTGTTGATATTTTGACATGAAAACATCTCAGGGAAGGGGAGGCAATAGAACTGATTTCACTGGAACTTTGCATGTGCCTTAAGTACTGCTGCATGGGCTCTCGCATCTTGATATGAAGTTTGAACAAGACTTTCATATGAAAGGAACATAAACTCAACTTCAGAATTGAGGAACAGATGTGTTCTTTCTCTTCAACAGTTGAATTTTGGAATTTTTTTTTGGGGGGGGGGGGGGGTTGCTGCTGTCCAGCTTGTCATGTGGACATAAAGAAATTAATCTGGGATTTTTGAATATGTGGATTGCTCCACACAACATGGACAGTAGTGACTGTATCATTTTATTTCAAAGGCCATGAACGATTCTGCATGATGCACAGTTGCATGAAGGAAAGAACATGACCCCAGTTTGAGAGCAGGGACTTGTGTGGAGTTCGTGCATGTGAGCAGACAGTGGGTACCATAAATTACCCTGTCGGCTGGTCACAGTAGGAGGTTAGAGAATTTAAAAAGAAAAATTAGAGCCTGATCTTTGTTAAGTCCTACATTTCGAGAAGCAGTAGCCATATTGAGGCCATTTGGTCTGACAGTGTGCTTGAATGTTATTTGTGGGAAGGGTAGGAGTGTGTGTGTGTGTGTGTGTGTGTGTGTGTGTGTGTGTGTGTACATTTTCACCATTAGGTGGGATTGGCAGTTCAAGATATCGTTGCAGACTTTCCAAGCATGTTCCTTTGAATGTGATCGCATGATTCCAGTATTTCAGGTCCCAAGTCCAGTACATGTTAAAGTTTAACACTGTTTACATATTTCTGATTCAGATGTGAAAAACAAAACTGTGATGATTTCATGAGTCTGGTTTCCTCTTTTATTCACATTGGATAGTGACAGTAGAGGAGCTATTCTGAACGTATAGCCTTCATCTTCATGCTTGACATGTGCACACAGCTAATTGTACTTTGCAGAGCAAAACGGAGACTCCAGCTTGTCGTCGTTGCCTGGTACTAATTTTTGATGAAATTGGCTGGCTTCCTGTTTTGTTAAGCTTGGTCCTTTGCCTTTGATTTCTTGTACCTTTGCAGTTGTGTTGTTTGTTTGGTGGTGTGATTTTGTTTGTGCTTGAAGGTAAATTTGCAGGCAGGTTTTAATGGATGGGCTGCAGATACAGCTCAGAGAAGTGAAAGAGGGTCGGGTGTAAAGTCTGCAGGTGGTCTGTTTGGAATTAACGCTGCCAAATGAAATTTAATGAAAGAGTGTTATCAGACGTTTAGAAATAGACTGAAGATATACTACAAGATGTTATGAAAAACAATTTTGACTTCAGAAATTATCCCAAGCCGTCAAAGAATGAGAAGGACTGTAAAGATACATTTGTTCTTTTTCATGCATCCCTTGTCCCCTTCCCTCCTTTCTCCCTTCTTCCATTTAATCCCCTCCTTTCTCTTTTCTGTAAAGTAATCTTAATTAACATAAAGTTTGAAGTTCAGTAGATTTCCCCCGTCCACCTCCGCCTGTCAGTAAAGGCCTTTGTCAGACTCGCACCTTTGCCAGTCAGTAAAAAGCCTTTGTCTGACTCACACTCGCAAATATCCACACACAGTTAACCAGGCAGACAAGACAGAAGAGAGTTCCCTTTTAAACATTTCCTTTTAAAACATCATAACTAAATGCCTGTGCTATTTCCATGATATACTTTTTTATTATGGCTTCATAACATTTTTATAACATAAATACATTTTGAGTACAAAGTACTGATCAGGTCTACATGGATTCACAATCACTTTTTGCTTACAAAGTGGCCTCATACAATGCCCTCAAAAAATTTCATGGGTATACAAAATGTCCTAGTCCTTGCATACCCACAGCGCAGTGTTTGGCCTATGTCAAGATATGCTTTGTGCCTTTGCTGCTCTCAAAGTGAAAGTTCCAGAAAAAGAAAGAAAAACATGGATTAATCATGTGACTAATCTTTCCCTTCACTGAACTTCTAAATTGTTTCGAATAAACTTCCCATTCCAGGTAAGTCTTCTTTTATTTTAGAATTAATCTTCATGTTCAAATCAGGAGATAAAAAGCTTTGTCTTCACATCCAGCATGTTACCTTTGCGCCTTCTCTTTTCATTTCTTTTCACAGCATCTTACCTGGAGGTTTTGTGCGCCTATCACACGCTAGTCATGGCTCTTATTTTTACATTTTTGACACCCTGTGTCATTACAAAGACCTTTTTATTTTAAATGCTATGAAGCATGTGCCTCGATATATGACACTGCAGACCAATCTGTATTGCAAGACAGCTGAGCATTTTCTAGATTATTAACGAATCAAGTTTTGTTATTTGCTCACTTCAACCTGTGAAGTTCACCAAACAAGCAGCTCATTTTTCATCACTTGTACTCCAAGGCACGAAAGACTATAAACTAGATTAACACAGGAACTTGAAAAAAAACAAACAAAACAAAATTTCACTTTCACTTTTCAACATCTTTCACTTTTCAACAGCTAAAATAAGAAGTTTATGCCTTTTGTGGACATACTCTTTTCTACACAAAACCCTATACAAGCAGCTAGGAACTTAGTACTAAAACTCCTGTGTAAAGACTTTTGGGGAAATGTATAATTTTCGTGTATGTTGGTGTTGGTTTCTTCTTCTGATTAAGACTGCCTTTTAAGATCCAGTTAGTAAGGATTTAGAGTTACCTGCAGAGGGATTTCAACTGAACTTGCCAAGAAAAAAAAAAAAGATAAAAATATTTGTTTGCGTCAGTTATTGTACTATTGATGTGGTGATGCCCTCCTCCTCATAGTTGATTTTCAGTTTGCTTTTGGCTTAGCTTTGCTCTTGCCTGATGTTGTTTGTTGTTCACATACTCCTTCATAGAAGATCAAAATGAATTGGTTATCCATACCCTTGTCTTTCTTCTGTGGCTGTGCAGTATTGTAGAAAAGTATAAATGTTGCTTTTCCTTTTTCAGTGTTGGCAGTAGCTTGAAGATTTGTTCAGGTATTTTGGAATTGGGGGAAGTGGTTTGTGGCTTTGCTAAAATGTTGTGAAAAAAAAAAAAAAAAAAATCAGGACTTTGATTTCTTTTTCTTTCATTTGTATAATTAGTGCAAAACTGATACTGTGTTGTTTAGAATATTGGTTCTTTGTCAGTGAAATATTTTGTAAAATGTATGTGTAATTTTTTTGTTCATTTGGGTAGCTTATTGCAGTTTATTCAAACAAAAAAATCCTCATAATTCTTATAATTCAGAGAATTTGTATCCATATTTTCAGTATGTGTGTACCAATGTTTTTATTTAGTGTATATTTGACAGATAGGAAAAAGGTCATGGAAGCCAAACAAAATGGAAATGCCAGTTGGTAAACAAATTCTGATATCAGATGTGTGCCCTTTTTCATTTTGCAATGATTGGAGAAAAAATACATACGGCTTTATCATTATGCCATCAAACTCAAAATCATGAAGATGGATAGACATACAATTTTAAGAGGGTGATAACTGTATGTAGAGTTTGTTGATTAATTCAGCTTATATTTTTGCAATGCTTTTTGTGCTTGTACATAACCCAGGATGCAGTACAACTTTAAAATGAGAAAGAAAACTGGCATTTTGTGATTATTTGTAAATTACTTTCATTAACTTTTCAGCTGCAGGTCAGTTTAGGGGCAGGTCTGTGATTGTCACTTTTTTTTAATTTGATGTTTACTAACTGGTCTGTGTTTATTTGATGTAGTAAACTACATGGTCTGTGATGGTGATTTGAAGTAGAACTGAAATAAATAGCCTGTGATAGGTATTGATGCAGAACTGAATGGTTTGTAATAATTAGTATGTGATAGAAATTTGACACAACTAAAAAGCTGGTTTATGACATTAATTTTACTGAACTGGAAAAAACTGGTCTGTGGTAGTAATTTAATTTAGAACTGAAATAATCGTACTCACCATTGTCTCTGCTGAAAGTTTTTGTTAACTCATATGTTTTGATCTTGGGGATATACGACTGACTTTTGAGGCAGAAGAGAAAAAAACTTCAGCAGTGATCAAAGTGTAGTTTGGGTCCAGTGCATACAGAAGCTATATGGTGTGAATTCTAAAAGAATTGTGTGGGTTTTACACAGAAGCTTAGATGGGAGGGAGGAAGATTGAAAATGTCATGATTTAAGCCCACTTAAGCCTTATGTAGGATGTCAGGTTTGGGTCAAGCTTTTGTAGTAAAACTTATCAGAGGTTGATACAATTTGATTGCATTGGGCACTTGTGGTTGTTCATCATTCTCTGTTTCTGTTACTTTCTGTCTGTCTGCCTGCCTGCCTGTCTGTCTGTCCTGTCCGTCTGATCTAGGTTACATTCTGTCGGTCTGTCTCTGTCTGCCTGTTTGTCTCTTCCCTCTCCCTCCTTCTCTCCACCACCTCTTTCTCTTAGTCCTTTTTTTTTTTTTTTTTTTTTTTTTTTTAAACTCAGCTTATAGAAATTACATTGGAAAAGCTGAAATCATATTCATAACACTTTGCTTTGTAACTAACCTGATCAGAACTATTTTTGATATTCCCAAAGTTTAACGGACTGACTGCTGTACGTGTCAAGGTCTTTCGGACATCCCAAATGCCTGCTCACAGTCGCTGCCCGTGGTGACGTCGGACATGCGTGAAAAGATCAACGATGTGCGGTGTCGCATGAAAGAGCTGCGAGTGGAGCTGCAGGGCCTTCGACGCATGGAACAGCTCAACCAAGAGGCCATGAAGGATGTGTTTTTCAGACACTCTGACCAAAATCAAGGTAAAGGTGCCGAGGCTGTATTGAAATAGTTGAGTTTGCGGTTGCTTCTGATTTGGGCCTACATCTGCTCCTAACAGATTGTTTAGTGTGATTAATTCTTTTTGGGTTTTCTCCACCTTTTTTCTGTTTCTTTTTTATTTATATCATGTGAAATATATTCAGAATTATCAGCTGTTGCTTTTTTTTGACTGTTACTGTTTAATTTTTTACATGTGGGCCCAGAGTTGTGCTTAAGTGTACCTTTTACCCCATATAATCAACTGACTTCTTGAGTAGGGCAACATCTCCTGGCACACTTCATAACATGCTGATAATGTTCATCTTTTAAGAATTTTGAAAAGCTTTTGAATGCTAATTTTGACCTGTTTGATTGTTTTTCAGCTTTGAGTCATTTTAATTTTTCCTTGGGGGGAAAAACAGTTTGTGGCTTCATGCTTATGTGTTTTTTTTTTTTTTAATCTTTGAAAGCAGTTTTTACAGACTTGTCTCGTGCATGGATTCATTTTCCTTTATTCGGCTTTGATTTTATCAGTTCATTTATGTAACGCCTTCAGCTTTGAGAAAGATTAGCCTTTTTGCAAGTTTTTTTTTTCCTTTTATCCGTTCCTTTTTCAAATTTCTGTAGATTGCTCATTCTGAATTTGTTCCTTAAAGAACACCTTTTGAATTTTGTTTGTGCAGAAAGTAATCGATGCTGTACCAGGGGCAGATGAACAGGTAGTTCGACAGCAGCGTTTGGAAGTGAACTCCCTTGCTGAGGCTACAGGCAGGACAAGGCCAAGGTGGAAAAGGAGCTGAGGTAAGTGGTCAAGTTTCGACAGGGCCGACATCACACATTTTGTAGGCCCGAGTTCTAGCCAGTTCTAGTGGTTATTTCTTAAGGTTCAGGAAAATCAGCATCTTGTGATTGTTGTGTTTACTTTACTCATAATTTGTTGATTTGTCATTTTATCATCCAGTGTGCAGACATGGCACTTTGGAGCAGAGTGTTGTTTTGTGGCTGGCATGCATTTCTATTGATCAACAGATTCCACAGAACCATTTTTCCTAGCGCCAGTGTCCTGAAGATTGAAATGTTGAGATCTCTTCGTACAACAGTGGCAAAGCGAAAAAGGAAACCTCATGATACGTATATAGGCACAGGAAGTGCTAGTTTCCCCCAGCTGAAGCTGCTGTCTGTTCATTTACTTTGGCTAAATTCAGAGCGATCCTTTTGTGGGAATTACTACTATGATTCTAAGATGGAAAGGGCTTAGACAGATTGTGAATGGTCATCAGCAGGGGGGCGTGGTAGGTGGTATCCAATGTATGCTGGATCAGAATGGATATTCTGAATGCTACTGAAGAGTCTTGTCAGCAGTGCAGTATGTCTTGTGTTAAACTGCCTGTGACACCCAATATTGATTGCTTCCTGTGGATTGCCCATGTCGAGGTTTAACAGGTTAATCTGGGTGTGGTGATAATGAGGGATTGTGAATGATTGGTGCTATTAAATGAACACAAAGGTTAAGATAACAAATTGGAATGAAAAATTTGTGGTGCAAGGATTTATATTGTTACATGATAAAAGAATCGCAGTATTAACATACTTCCAGCTGGTCACAGTGTGTTCTTTAGCTTTGGAAAAGTGTTCATCCTGAGGGCATCCACGAGGCTTGGTACCCCTCCAGCTGGTCACACAGATTTTGGCCTTCAGAATGCTTATGGTTCTTAAGTCCCATTCATGTGACGCTAGCTAGGTTATCCGCAGATTTCTGGGATTGATAGCAAGAGTTCCCCGACTCCGGAACCTAGCACAACAGAGGATCAAGTGAATTACTGTGATTACTTCAGGATGCTTGGAGAGGAATGGGGCACTGCCAGTTATTTTAGAAGAGAAAATAGCTTGGGCATGTTTTAAGATCTGTTAGCCTGGAACAAAGCATGCACAAAGCAAGGGGGACAGGAAGACGAGGCAGGGAGAAGAGGCGATGGGAGGACAGCCACAGGGAGAGTGGACAGGCCTGTCTTTCACCAGCTGTCACAGGGCCACGGAGAATCCACAACAGATGGGAGGGGCATTGTCAGGAAATCACCGGAGGTACAGGAGCAACCTTTATCCAGGGTTAAGAGTGGCGATGCAAGCATTCCCACAGTTCTTTTTAACCCTAATGAAATCAGACAGCTGAATCCCTGTTGCTCATCGTTTAAGATGATGCCTGTTGTGGCACTGCTTTTTCCAGTGGGTGATAGTTTCATGATGTATATGAATTCTTGGTCTCTTCCTGTCCCCACATACTGTGTAATGAAATAAGTATAATGTTTGCATGCTGCAGTGACTTGGAAAGCAGCGTGGAAGAACTGAAGCAGGATGTTCTTGCCCGTAAGTGCCGCGCGTCAACATCACCGACGTGGAGGGTCTGGCTCTGGTACTGAGCAACATCACCAAGTCCCTGGCCGACCTCAAAGGTAAATGCAAAGGAGAGGAGGAGGAGAAATGCAGTGGGGGCTGAAATGAGGTGTTGAGAGGGATGTACAAATGCCTTGACTCGTTTTGTTTTCTGGTCAGGTGGAAGGAAACGAAAGTTAACTTTGGAATTCTGCAGGAAAGAGAAAGAGAGAGAAGTTTGTTGTCCCAAATCACCTTTCATATAAAGCAAAAGTAGATGTAAAGAAAGGGAAGAAAAGGGCATCCATGTAACAGACTCGCATGCACCCATACATTCCTTGTTATGGATAAACCCATGCATGCATGCGCACACACACACACACACACACTTGCCCACACACATACACACAGAATCTCTGCAAGTTTGAGATGATATATGGAAATGAATGCAGAACACAACAGTATGAATCTGTTCCTTTCAGCGCGGTATCCGAAAGTGAACGAGAGTCTGAGGAAAGTGATGGCAGGAGAGATGGAGATTGTCGTCAAAGAAGAGAAGTGAGTAATGTGTGAATATGCATACATGCGTACGGATGTATGCACACACGCACACACACAGTCGCTAATTCTCTTAATGACACAGTTATCATTTTACCATTTTAAAATCAGATTACATAATTTCTGAATGTGATTACATACATTAATTCTTTAGGAAAATGGTACACTTTTTCTTACTTTCCGTGAATGTTTGCAGTGATGCTACTTGTAGATTGCGGTGTAAATATTCTGTGTTTCTCGACATTTATGTTTGAACAGGAATGCGCATCCTTCACTTTTGTGATGGGCGTGTGATCAAAACGGCTTATCTTGGTTCACAGGTTCATCAAAGAAGAGCCACAGAATATTGAAGCTGCACTGAAGAGATGCAAGAAACTCACCAGTACTTTGTACACTCTTAAAAGGTGGGTAGCGCTTTGGGGATGAAGAGAAAAATTGCCAGTGTGAAACTTCATCCTCTGTACTCTATGAACCTGAAAAGAACAAAACAGAAGAAGAGAAACAAGCAAGGGTGCCAAGCCGCACTTGTTGTTGTTGTAGCAGAGACCCACTATTTTGATGTGCTCTGGGTGACCCTTTTCACAGTAGTCCATCCGCACCCTTTTCTTTTGTTCATGTTCATACCTTTGTCCCTGTCACTTGGTGGTGTTTTTTTTCTTTCTTTTTGCTGTACTTTGAGAACCTTTCTTGCGATTTAGATTTTCTAAATCATTGAGGGATAGGGAGGGGTGGGTGAGAATATGTAGAAGGGAATGCCATTCATTGTGTCCTAATTTCACCTGGATCTAGTCTTGGCTTGCAGCAATTTTGGGGAAAAATGTACCGCTATACATACCGCTATACAACCTGTTGCCCATTTAAACTGATGTTCAGTAAGTTGGCTGATAACTTAAGTCCCCGGTTGGAGCCCTCATGGCACAGGGAAAAGGGAAAGACGCGAGGTGAAAATAACTGTCATAGGGATCTGCCAGTTGATGCCAAGACACAGTAACACCTGCACAGGAGAAGACAGTATACTGATGAACGATTGCCCGATACCTGTGCTCCTAGAGGAGCCAAGCACTTGGATGTGTGATGAGGGAAGGTCCACATTGCAGGCTGGCGACGGTGCAAGACACGCGGCCCCTGCAGGTGCCCCCCTGGCTCTGGAGTGCAAGGAGGTGGAGAGAGAAAGAGAAGATGGCCATTCTGGAGAACATCCGGGCCATGGTGCCCGACCACGAGACACGCCTGCACAACTTGGAGGTCAGTGTTCACTCTTCCACTGATGTGTATTCATGTGTGTGTGCATGTATACCTCCTCCTCCTCCCCCTCTCTGGCCTCATACTGAAATAACATAAAATTTCATACACAAACACTCACATTTGGAGTGCTATCATTAAGTGTGCAAAATTCACAAAAGAGTAAAAAAACAAACAAAAAAACCCCATGGTATTCTTGTAGGTGCCATTAGCATGAAGAACTTGCGAATTACTTCCATTTTGCTTTTTTTTTTTTTCGACAGATTTTGTCTGCATTCACTTCTTCATCTATTTGAATTTGGCATTGTGTCAAAACTTCAACCATTGAAACATTTGTAGAACACTGGGGAAGGGTGAGAGTGTAGACCAAGTGTTGAAATGCGTACCTGCGGACAGGTAAATGTTTGCACAGAATGCTCGAGTGTCTCGCGTGTCTCGCTAAATATAATTGTTATTGGCATTGTACCTGAACTTAAAGAGAACATTTCTAAATAGATCAGTACTACATGTTTATTGCCACTTCATGAAACGGAATTGATAGTATTGTGATAAGTAAATGCAGATTTTTATAGAAATGCTAGATGATAGAAACATGAATAGAGAAAATGCCACAGGATGGAAATTTCGCAGTGTTATTGTGTAATGCTGTGCCTGTGAAATACAAGAAGACTGTGAACACAATGAGAATGTGAGTATGTTCAGTGACCTCACAGTGATGAGCATAGTGTTCCTTGCAGCTAGTACACATCAACTGAAATTGTCAGCAACTGCCATTCAGCATTGACAATGGATGACAGCACAATTAAGCTGGTTTTTGTTTGTTTTTTACCATGGTATGCATGCATGTATGAAAGTCCTTGGCATTCGCATGCATATTTCCAGTGTTTGTCTACTCCCTGACACATGCACACTTTTGCGTACATTAACTGTACATGAATAAATACTTGAGTGTTACTAAATGTCTCCATAATTACACATGAACTCAATCGACACACACACACTCTCTCTCTCTCTCTCTGAGATTTCATGAACAAGACAAAAAAAAAGGATTTATGGTGATTTTTTTTTTCCCCACCATCTATTTTTTTGGTTACCCGTTACAGTTTCTATACATGAAAAAGTTCTTCCTGTATCAGTTGCTTTATTACTATCCTAACACTTCTGTGCAGGCAGCAGATGCTTCCAGAGAACGGAAGAAGAAGATAGTGACACAGCAGGAGTCGCTCAAGTTCACCAAGTCCCTGCAGACGGCCAGCAAGGCTCTGCGACCTTCAGAACCAGGCGCCACTGCCAGCGCCGCCCAGAAAGAGGAAGCTGTCACATTCAGGGAAAAAGACCCCAAGAAAAGCATGGGCGAGTCAGACAGTAGGAAATCAGAGCCGCCAATAATACCAGCCAAGCCAGCAAGACTGTTGTTGACCAGGGAGCTGAAACATGGTGACACACCACCTTCCAGTCCGCGTGCGCCGATGACACACACAGTGACAGTAACCAGTCAAATATCCGAAGACGGAGAGAATGAAACTGAAAGTAAATCTGGTGGCTGTAGTTCTGCCAGATCAGCATTTTTGGCTCCCTGGAATCCCTACTAGTGAGCACTCCGATGAAGACAGAGCATTCATCGAAACATCCCCTACGATTACACATTTCAGTAACATCACGATTACCATTTCAGTAACAACATCTGCAGGCTTTTCTCAATGCAACCGGTGTCAACCATGTACTACCAAGCCCCAACGTCATCCACAAGGAGAACGTCGTCAAGCAGTTCTTACCAGTCTAGCGTTGATGCGGAGGACGCAGAGACTCGGTAAAGAAAGTTCCACCTCCTCCTCCTCCCAGGAAAAGCAGTGCCAGGTACCCCTATGGGATTGGACCACTATCCCCGCAGTCCCCTTCTGAGGGCTGCAGAAGTCCTGGCGGTGCTTTCATGCAGCGACAGAGCAGTGGGGAAACAGTCACCAGACAAAGTGAAACAAGGGGAGGGATGTCGGTGTACAAGGGGCACGGTCCCTTGACCCCCACCACCACAGCCAGCATCTCAGGACCCCTGTCCTCCACGCCCAAGCCCCCTACTCCCCAGAAACCCCCAAGTCTCAGTAAGCTGTACAAAGCACAGGCGGTGGGCGGCAGGCGGCCCATCTTGCAGCATCAGAGGGTCGGAGCTGACCGCATGTTCACCACCTTCATTCCTCCGGTGCCTGCCGAGATTGTCACAAACAGGTAGGCTATGGGTCACCATTGAGGGTGGAGAGACATGGTCATCATATGGTCGCCACAAGATGATCACTTGTCACCAGTAGACATTGTCATCATAGATAAAGAGGGCTACAATTATCATATTACGTGAATCGGTACAGTAGTCACCGTGGTCAGACATGACTTCAGTTATTAATGTAGACCAATGTTCACAATGTATCTGATCACAACAAAGGGGTAGGACTTTGATTTTCACTGTCAGTCAGTCGTTTCTTGTATGATTATTGTTGTCAGCCAATAATCTTTGTGACCACAGATTGGGAGGACTTAAATTATCAGTGTGTCTGAATCCGTAGTAATGGTCATCACAAACCGCTCGCACTTGTGTTGTCATTGTAGACTAGTAGTCATTTTCACCACAAATACGGAGGATTTCAGTTATCAGTGTATCAGTACATCGGTTCTTATAGTCACCACAGACAGGTCATATATAATACCATCTTCAACCAGTGGCCATTCGCACAAAAAGGGTAAGATACTTTTCTTTTTTTTACAGGTATACTTGCCACAAACAGAACTTTCTGATTGTGAACCAGTAGTCAAAAGTTACAAAAAGCAGAGAGGAGTTTATTTCTCATAATGGATCAATAATTGTGCTTGTCATAAACAGGTCAGGCCTTAATCAGTACTGTGTGTCAGAAGTCAACGTTACCTTCAAAGGTAAAAACTGTGATTACTATGAAAGACATAGTTAAATTTATCGAATATTTTGATTGTAAATTTTCCATCACCTCAGCTCTTCTTAGTCAAATTTAGGATTTCTGTTCTTGCAATTCATTTCCTGTATTTTTCTTCAGGGTCTACAACAGTCAGTGAAGGCAAAAGGATACTTTTATATTTTTACATCAATTTGCAAAAATGTACTAAATTGCGGCTTCTGCGACCAAGATCTCTTTTCCCCCAAACTGGGTTTATGCGTTTCCAGTCATGGTCTGTCGTCTTCACTAAGCTTAGGGGGAAAACATTTACCACAACGTTTTTATGTGGCAATATCAAGATTTTGTGCACAGACATTACCTATTCACAGAGCAATATAATTTGTATCTTCCAGTATTCAGTTTTTTCTCAGTCAGAGTGGCATTGAACAAGGAGATGGTAACCTGCCAGATTATTACATCCTTTTTTTTTTCTAGTGAAAGTATGCTCGATAAAGGAAAGCATATCTGCCTTTTTTTTTTTTTTTTTTTAAGTCAGTATCTCTGTGATAACACAGTATCAGCCAGTAAATGAGTTGTATTTTGTGGGGCCAAAGCCTTCTTGATGCAGCAAACCATATCCGCCAATAACCGAATACATTTTTGTTTGACCCCCAAATCCTCATAATGAAGTAGACCAGATCTATCAATAACTGAGTTGTACTCTCATCAGCCAAAATCCCTGTTACCATATAAACAGTACTAATTGCCTGATTTTCAGAAACTCCGAGAAAGAGCATGTCACTCTGCTCATGATGAAACTCCAAAGGCTTCTGAACTTCATGATTGCTGTAATGGATTTCAGTTGTTCATTATCTCCCTTTCTGTCTTTGCTGTCAGATCTGCCGGTCTTCCCACGGTCTCGGATCCAGTGCTGAAAAGCCGCCATGTGTTCCTGAAACTCAGTTGGCTACAGACCATTCCACTGTCAAGCTTCTGTTTACCTCTGAAATATTTAATCTTCAGAACTAAATTTCAGCCTTGCACATTTTGTATGATTTAACTTGGCAACTTCAGAGCAGAATGCACAGGACTGCTGCTTGCTTATGCTGACAAAGTTGTTTAGCGTTGTTTGCTTGGTACACTTTAAGCTTATTCTTTGGGTTGGTACACTGTACTTATTATTTTCTAACATCATCTGCTGATAACCAAATGATATTTTTGTCAGGTCAGGATGCTTTTACAAGGGGACAATGTGTGCCAATAACCGAGTCGTCTTTTCCAGCCAAGATCCCCTGGATGAAGGAGACCTGAGTGGCAGTGAGAGCACTGGCTCCACCACCAGCCTGGACTCCCAGAAAGGACTGGCCGCTCTGGTCCGCACCAACTCCACCCCCTTGCAGCGCGGTCCCAAGCCCCATCCTCCTCAGAGATGCTCCAGCCTAGGTTCCCGGGACAGCCGGTCCCAAGACAGGGAGCTGACAGGCACCACGCATGTGGTGGAGGTGAAGAAGCCCTGGTTGTGGGCACCATGACCGTCCAGTTGAACGGACTGGATGGGGCACGTGGAAGTGGGCACAAAACGTGAAACCTGGGAGTGGTTTAACTTGATTACTGTCTAAAATGCCAGGAAATGAAATATCTGGCATGTTGCTTGGATGCCTGAAGGATGATCAGTGCTCCATAAGATGGGGAACCTGTCAGCATAAGGGTCTTGCGTGAAAGGGCTTCACTGCAGTTTCTGAATGTATGGAGGTAAAAGCAAAAACCAGCACCAACAGTATGACTGCACATGCCCTGAAAATGAATGGAATGACCATTTGACCATGTCTGAAAGTCGGAGCAAGAGTGCTGATGCCGGTGGTGACTGTTGCAACCAGAGTGTTTGAGAAGCATCTGTGAAATCATGTGAGAAGTCGTAATTAGCACCAAATTCTTAACTAATAGCTGTCCTTTGTTCTGAGACCGGACTTCACACATTGTGAAAAAACAGTTGTAGACTGCACATCTGGCGTGGGGTGTTAGTGTTGTTGGGAAACAAAAGTGACTCATGGCCAGCATAAGACTGCAGTAATCGCAGACGCTGGTACTGGTTTGTGCTAATGTCGTCGTCGCTCCCTGCTTCAACTGAGTGAAATGTCATGAGAACGGCTTCCACAGCACCAGTGAACATAGTGATTAATTAATGCAAAATGCTTGCCAGATTGGTGTGAGCTGCGAGTGAGGAACTTCCAGTGCTGTCACACAGACTCCTGGTATACTACGTAGAGTTTGCTTGAGCATGGGTCAGGGACTTCTGCTTTGAAAGCAGCATCATGAAGTCTGCTTACAGCCAGCAGCAACATATTATTTACAGACTGCTTTCAGCTAAGACGCGGCTTCTGCCTCAAATCATGACGTATGAACCACCTGTAGTTAGGCCCATTCTGTGCCCCAAGATGGACCTCCATCCATGATGGATAAAGCCTTCAGACTGTTGTGATGCAGATGACTGTGACTGAACTATAATGCAGTTGAATCTGACCCCCAAGTGCTTTCTGTCTCTTCTCTGCAGCACATCACTTACAGTAGCAATAGAGGAATGTATGTTACACCACTTTCAGAGTACACTTCACTCTGTTGAGAACTGTTCAGCTCTGATTGCTTATCAAAGCAGCGTGCAGAAATGTTTCTGTAAATAATGACAGGAGCCAAGACATGTTTGACAGAATTAACAGGGCACCGAGAGGATTGCTTATGAACTGTTGATAAGCGAAGAAAGGTGTTACCTTAAAGGGCAGGTATATATATATTGATATTGAATGTGTAGTTCTTGTGTACAATCCAATCTCAGAGGGAACCATCTTTATCTACAACGGTTGTGCATTGTTGTGATACATTGTCTGAATGCAGCAGAAGAGTGATTCTCAGTGTGTCATTTCTCACAGAAAGCATTCAGATGTATGTGAATCAAATACCAGATGTTTAGCACAGGAATTAAATGCCAGGTGTATGTGTGTGCGCGCGCGCATGAGAGAGAAGAAGCGATAATTAATGTACAGTTCTTTGCCTTCAGATTTAAGAGGTATTTCATGGATATGTTTAAGGCCGTTGTTACACGATTCAGAAAGGCAATTGTAAAACCTTGATTTAATGCTTTAGTTGACCTGTTGAGTCCAACAACAAATCAACGAGAAAAAAACAACGGAATCGGAATTCACAACAATTAATGTTGCAACTTTGGGAAAAGAGAGAGTGCATTACAATCATCATCATTAGTCTTGTACTATGCAGTGTCTAATATGGAGTAGTACAAATGTGAACGAACAGACACAATTCTGTTCGATTATGCCAGCGTTTCTGACAGTATCAGTTAGCATGTACATTTATAGTGAAATTTTGACTTTGGGATGGCGAGGATAGCAGAGGATGGGACAGGACAGGAGTGTGAACATAAGTCAGACACACCTGACAGTGAGTGTGCACGTAAGTCTCCACACCTGTGCTTCAGTTTCTGTGGAACCATCATGCCTGTGTGCCCCAACTTCTGCATAACCATGAGCCTGGTTTCTTAGTTGCACCAACCAGCATGAGTCCACCATTCATTGCATATTCCCATGAACTGGCCACATTGAAGACTTTTAGACACAAGTGACAGGTGGCAAAGGAATAGAAACACTTTCAGTAACGGAATAGAAACAGAAGAGTAACGAATAGAAACAGAAGAGTAACGGAATTTGAAACAGAAGAGTTATGGAAGAAACAGAGAGTTATGGAATAGAAAAGTTACAAACAGAAGTTACAGAATTTGATCATCAAAAGTATGAAGCTGACTGAATTTGATAGTTGTCTTTGTTGGTCTTGTTTTATAAAGAGGACAGATAGTTTGGGATAAGACATCAATTTTTTTAAAGTGAACATTTAACAGTGGGTTAAATGCCGTCATTCTAAGAATGGAAAAAAGTAAATAGATACGATAAATAGACATTTTGCGAGTTTTAAAGTGACAAGACCGACAGTTTCATACAGTATTTTCCACTTAGGATAGCAATTTTTTTTTTTTTTTTTTGTGATAAGACAATGACCATTGCCTTAGAGAAAATGTTAGAGAACAAAAAAAAAAAACTGGACATGTCATCTAGATGGCGCCATGGCCATGGCATGACATCAGTTAAAAGTGGCCATTGCCAGTTTCAGTGCAAAGGACAACTACTGAATCAAAGCAAGTCATGAATTGCAAATTCAGTGCATTGCATCGGAGAAAATCTTAAAACATTTGCACGAGACACGGCAAGACTTAATGGATCTGCACAGGAGGATTTTCTCCTCTTTACAAATATTGCACCTGACGCTAAATTAATACTGTTCAAGAAGATGATGACAGTCCCAGTCATTTGGGTTCTGAACTGCCAAAAAATAACGGTACGTGCTTGTCTGTCGTGTTTTCCCATTCAGTGGAGAAACTGGAGTAGAAAAAATTCATCCAAGTGCAATATAAAAAAAATGACAGCAAGTTTTAGTGCTTCTCGGTATAAAAACATTTGAGCGAGTTCAGATATTCCAATGTATCTGAAATATTGCTTTTGATGCTAGTGGTTTATCATTATTTGTGTGTCATTTCTGTTGAATGTCCCCTATGGGACTGAAAATTCAAAATTATGCAATGTTTTTCAGTGTAGGAAAAAACAAATTGTGTACATTCAAATAAAGACTTTAAAAGTGTGATCAGTTTGTCATGTCTTTTTTTCTCTCTCTCTCTCTCCTTCAAGGGAAAAAAAAACTTTTGTCGCCAGGAG
The DNA here is from genome assembly GCA_016801955.1 of Conus betulinus. Taxonomy (NCBI): domain Eukaryota; kingdom Metazoa; phylum Mollusca; class Gastropoda; order Neogastropoda; family Conidae; genus Conus; species Conus betulinus. Next base: position 247,446 of record JADBJO010001957.1, on the reverse strand, counting down.
GTGAAAATGAAAACTTTTAGCGAGGAGAGGCCAATCCCAACTTGACCATCATTAAAGCAGTTTTGAAACTAACACAAACTAAACTGTACTATTATAAAAAAAAAAAAAAAAAAAAAGCAGAATCCACTGGGTGGAAAGTGTTAAACTGCAGAAATTCTAAATTTACATGATTGGCAAAAGCAGTAAAAAGTCTGCAAAAACAGGACAGAAAATAGAAACGACGACCATGAATAGGGAACTCCATAGCCTAGCCAACCACACAGTCTTTTCAGGGCTGTCAAACATACAGTGGGGTGGGAGGCCACATCTTGAATAAGTCAGACCCTGAAAAATAATGAATACGTTCTGAAAAAGAAAAGCAATTTATGATGTGGTAGCAACAGACATGCTTACTATGGCTAGACTAGGCCATGTGCATAGTGCCAGTCATTCTGCTTGATTTCTCACCGCTTTGAAAAATCAAAGACATTGTGTAAAAAAAACCCATATTTAAAAAAAAAAAAAAAAAAAAAACAACTGACGAGACCCTGCAGAATCAGTCTCCATCGTGGATAGCAAGTACAATTTCACCACCTGGATGCCAGAATACAGCAACGAAATAACAAAACCAACCACACATGAAAAAACCTTGTGGGCAATGAGACCCTGCAAAATCCGTCTCCATGATGGACAGCAAGGACAATTTCATTACCCACATGCCAGATTACAACAGCAACAACAAAAATCTGGCATGTGGTAAATCATGGAAACGACCAAGTGAAACAAGAGTTTCAAGAACAAATACAGCAGAACAGGATGGTTCACAAAGCCTGAAAAAGGGCAAATGATGGTAAAGTACGACAAGAAGTACTAGTAAAAGAGCCCCAGGCATCCTCATTTGGATGTGATGATGAATAGGAGTATGCTTCTGACAATGTGCATCTTGAATCAACAAGACTGGGGGGGAAAAAATGCAAGTAAAACAGTGACGGTCACCAAGGTAATGTGCCATTCTCGCATCATTAATTTTTTTTTAAGGAAAGATTTACATCACTGAAGCACATATTTATTCAAAATCTTAAACACATCTGATATTCCATCTTTTTTAATGTACTCAGTTCAGCATATCATGTCAAGTGCTCAAACTACTCTCTTTAAAAACATCACACGCCCACACTTTCTCCATCTTTAGTAAATCTGTTTTGGTATACCCTGTCCAAGAGATTTAAATGAAAACAAGGAACAGAGAAATGGGCAACAACAAAATCTTGCAGACTACCCGTCCCTTATGGGCAATTTTTGTTTTGTTTAAATGTTTTTGAACAGCAGTTCCTTAACTTTGGACAATTTTGCACCTTGAGATCTTGATGTGTCATTAATCCTTTTTACAAACTGTGCAGGTTGAAAAAGAGATTTGGCATCTTGCCGACAGATACATCTACAAGGCTGAAATTAATATCCTGCTCTTGATGCAGCATAACAAGTGGGATCTCAGTTTGAAATTAAAGAACTCTTGCCCATTTCTTTGTCAAAATTTCATGTATATATGTCATTAAGTTTAACAGCCTTAGACACCATGCAGTTGCTGTACACAATGGGATTTCCTAGTTTTAACATGCTCCCACACTCCCTATCTGAAGTAATTTTGCTACCCTTTCTTCCCCTTCTCCTCTCACTTTTTTTTAATGCTGAAATAAAGGACATTATATTCCAAGGCTGACCTTTCTTCCCGCTCCTTACCCCAAAATGAAGAGCTAGTACAATCTGCAGTAGTCTCCCTTGTTAGCAAGATCTGCTGCAAGAGTGGTTGAACCATTCTGTTGCAAACCAGCATTCAAAAGGGACAGATTGACAATGGATTGACTCCTCTTACAGACCTGTCAATAAAAATAAATTGAGTTATCCTTCCGAGAGTATGCACATGCAGAGCAACAACATTCAAAACGGAAGTCATCCCTGCCTAACCCACCTAAACTCGAAACAGCATGCTTTGAAATCTCTGTATGATTACATAACTTAGGCTGCCGCTGCACCACACAAACTGTGAATTCTGAAGCAGCTGTGTGATGCAAAGGATGACATCAGATATTGCTGAGGCTGACACGATGAGGGGCAGTCATACACGAAGTGCCATCACTACCCAGGAAGCTTTGCTGATATTTTGTTTTTCCGCTGTCCGTCTCGGTTTTACATTTCTGCACATTTGTGGGAAAGCAGTAATCTTGCAAAGACATACAGTTCACATTTACACTTTGTGCCTGCAACTGTCTGGTCCATGATGCAAAAGACGCTATTTTTTCTTTTCAGGCTTCCAAGGCTCACTGGTGATTAGATGGTGTGCGATTTGTTTTCTGTTACAGCTTAAGTGATGCTTTCAGTTTTTGCTTTTTTCCCCCTCATTCTTTTTTTAGTTTCCAGTCATGAAAGAAAAATGCTAAGGGTCAGAAGAAACAAAAAATGGATTGGTCAGGTTACTGTAATCACAGCTACTGCCTGTTATTTTAAAATAAGATTCTGTGAATGACTGGATAGTTGCATGTAACAGCAGTGTCTATCACATTTGCAAGAGAAAATTTTTGCACCAGGAAAACCACCTTTTTTGTGGCAGCTTTGTCGTCAAGTAGGCATGTTAATAAGCTTGAATTAATTCCCCTCTGTCTTTTTGTATTGCTCTGGACCTCTGTAAAGTAATAAATGAAAACATAACTACTGCATGGGCCCACAGGCATGCACAAATCTGATAGAGAATGTCAAAACTGATGATACTTGTACCTCATTTTCCTGTGTTTACCATCACATTCACCCATCATATTTCAAGCAGGTAAAAACCACCCTGTTAACCATCATGTCTCATACCTGAGCTCCAACAGGCTTGCACTCAAAAAGTCAGCTGTGTATTTCAAATGTCGGCCTAAACATTATACTCAATCTTATTAAAAACATTATCTCAAGCGCACACATTGTATTCCCTCTCTCTCTCCAGTGCACTAGCTGACATACATGTAAAACACATACACGCATTTGTTACATGGTCTGATTTCAATGTAGCATCAATGAAGGTCTCATCACCCTCTTCAAACTTTCACAGGTGACTGAATGAATTGCAGTTCTAGTTCACTTCCAGTCATATGCAAATGCTGACAATTAGCCTGCACTGAAAAATGAGGGTTATGATTAATCTACTGATTTCATGCATGAAGACTTTTGCAATTTGTTATAACAGAGGAAAAAAAACCCCTCTGGTAAAACAAGAGCACAGTTGTTCAACTGCATCCCTCACCGACCCTTTTGTAAAGATGAATCCTTTCTAGCTACGGCTAAAAATTCACCATCAGATCATTCACCATCAGATCATTTCTGGCGCACTGTGCAACTATTTTCAAACTCCATAGCACACCCCTCCTTATTCTTATTTGTGACCGACTTAACCATAGTCCACACTTTTGTTGTTGTTGCTGTATTGTTGGGACGGAAAAACCCAGCGTCAATCTACTAACCAGTGGTTGGATAAACTGGTAATTGCCAGTAAAACCATCTGCAAAAAGCAGAGCGTCACAGCTTTTTTTTTTTTTTTTTTTTTTTTTTTTTTTTTGAGGTGCTCATACAAGGGACCTATTTCACTTTGCTGGGAATGGCAGCCAAACTCAAGAGGTTCCATCAGAACGGGGAAAAAATCCAACATATTACTTTCAATATCAGCACCAAATCATATTTAAATCCATCGCATTGTGTGTGCTGAGGCAGTTTTTTATCAGCGAGTCTATTTTATGTCACAGTAAGTCTGCCTCATGCTCTTTTGGTTCCAACACTGGGTCAAAGATGCACACTGTTCATTCTCTAAGAAGACAGGACTGCAGTCAGCTGTTGGCTGATCTCTAGTCGTCTTACCGAGCATGCTATCATGGAGAAAATCTGACAAAAATCAATATGTTCTTTTTCAATGAATCAACAAAACCATGGAGAAAATCTGATAAAAATCAATACGTCCTTTTTCAATGAATCGACAAAACCAGACTGACACTGCGGTAAATGTACAAGGTTGGGGGTTCCTGTGGACTTGGATTTAGAGAAAATGCAGGCCTATCCTGAAGCCCTGTTTCAGTTACCTATGTGTTGTCACTGGTTTTCATCTCTCTGGGACCAGTTCAGACGCTGGTTGCCAAGTGACAGTACAGCATAGTAGTCAATGCTGCGACCGGTTTGCAAATTTCCTGGCATGATCATCCAATTTCTTAACTTATTTGACCCCTCCACCCACTCTTCCTCCCCACTCCCGTTGTTCCCCTAGACACACCCCAACTTCCAGTTAAAGTCACTTACGGCCATTTTTCTCTCCTGCTGCATGTGATTTTTGTGAGATTAACATCTTTTCTTTAATGGGAGTAGTATGGACAGGAACTCCATCATTCTTTCAAACAACTTCATAACAGTCTCATTATGGTAACTTCTGAACATTTCCATGTTTTGTGAACTGGAATCAGTTTCACCACTGGCACAGCATGTTTGAGACTGAAATGCAAGAGCCAGCTATTGCCTCAGCACTGCTGCATGTTACATCGGGAAATGGCATGCTGCAAGTGTCTTCAGGTTTAAAAACAACTGACAGACTGGAAGAAAGAGGAAGTCCAAAGCGAAACTGACGAAACAACAATCAGGATGGTGACCAGTGTAGGTGTGGGGGACCCAGAGGCAGATTTGTGAATTCTCCATATGTATGTACGTGAATAAGGAGGAGGGGGGGGGGGCCTCCACAGAAGACCAGAACAACAGTGTAAGGGAATGGTTTGTGGACTTCAGACAAAGGAAAATGCTGGTTAGATTGACCTCTCTTCAGAAACGCCTCAACAAAAATGCACTTTTTCATCATCACATTTTCCAGGTCATTGAAGACACTCTCACTGCAATAAAAAAAATTCCTTTCTTTCTCTAACATTATTAACATAATACACAAAATCCACTTGCTTTTCATCTGGGCAAGTCAACAAAGCAGAAAATATGAAATATTCTGTATCAGTATCTTAAATTTCTGAAACCAAATTGCAGAATAAGATCAGTATCAGAAAATGAATAAATCAGGACAATGGTTAATAATTCAAAACATGATTCAGTACGCAAACACACCTCAATTTTTCATCCCCTTCTGACCATGAGATCCATGTAACAATGCAAACGTGACATGCAATGCACAACACACACACCTTTAGCGTGCTGTGGCAGTTTCATCGCAATCTGCTCCTCTGCCGCCAGAATCATTTCAGACCACAACCATGTTTGAGCACTTGCACATTATGAGACAAAGAGCTGACAGTATAAAAAACAAACTACAGGTTAAAAAAAAATAACAATAATAAAACCAAGCCATGACTCAAGTTGTGGTGAACCCCTTTGATTCAGAGCAAATGTGCCTCAGCTATGGAGTCGCACACCATTAAGTCACTGTAGTGTGGGGGAGATGAAATACATCTTCTCCAGGATTTCACACAGCAATCACCTTTTAAGCTAGAATCTTTATAATAAAATATCACCACTGACGTTAGGCTGCAGGCAACAGCCATGTAAGTTATCTGACTACAAGAATCATTCCCGTACCAGGTCTGAAATTTGGTGCACTATTTTCAAAATGCACTCCATTTGCCAGCTTATCGTTAACATTTTTTCTTCAACTTTTCTGCACACAAAATTCTAAGGCGCTCTTCCAAAAACAAATAACACCTGAGTGTGCAGTTGCCCGAAATGAAAGGCAAATGTGTGGTGATTTTGTGTGTGTGTGTGTGTGTGTGTGTGTGTGTGTGTCTTTTTAGTTTAATTTTTACTAAACTTTTGCGTGCAAGACGCCTTTTGTCCAGCACTATCATCACAACCTTCCTGTCCATCGCCAGTGGACATTTTTCTTTTCATCCTAATCCACAGTGTCTGGCTGGGCAGTCACTTAGTCTGCCCTTTGGACGCGTCTGAGCTCAGAAGGTCCGGGGAGAGATGGATGACGATGCAAGAAGTAGGTGATGAGCACCAGTGCAGGTCTGTGGCTGGCTCCACACTGACAATGTTGTCGTCATCTTCCCCTCCGTAGAATCAGGATGCTGATTCTCTCGAGCTCTCTGGTGCTGCTGCTGCTGCTGCTGCCTCTGTTCCCAAATCTGACAACAGAGGTGGCAGAGAATTTCACTCTGAGGAATTCAGATGTGCTACACAAATACATCTTTGCCTGATCTTAGTGTTGGAGTTCAATGGGAGCTGCACAATTCATTTTCAAGTGTGGAAAAGTATTTTGTTGCAGGTTAATAAAACAAACAAACAAAAAAAGCCATCCAGAAATCCTTCCCAAAAAAGGTCTTTAAAGGGAGATAATCTGTTGGGGGAGTCAATGTAATGCAGAGAGTAAGAGAGAATGATTCTCCTGGCAAACAGATTTTCTTTCCATTAGTAGCTCTGACAAAGTAATGGCTTTAGGCCTCTATATAAAGTGCAGCCATGTGTTCAATTAGATGCTATTATAAATAAACATATGAATATGATAAATCAAGTTGGTTTAAAAATAAAGTCAATAACAAAGCAATTAAATTGAACAACATTGAATAATGGGCAGTACAACCACCATCCAATCAAAAATTTCTGCACGTTTTAATATCAGACATGCAACTTGTTCCTTACTTTCACATCAATATCTAAAATTTGTTTAAGAACCCAAGTATTTATGGCACAGTGTTGTTTATTTCACAAACACATACATCTTTGTGCAGTTGTAGGCACATGCTTGGGGCACACAATGTTGACAAAACAGCAACTTCTGGGTTTGTGTCCCCTTTCGCTACCCAAAAGATATGTCTGAAGGAACTGCTTGTTTTAAAGTGTGTGTGTGTGTGTGTGTGTGTGTGTGTGTGTGCGCGCGTACGTGTGTGTTTAAAATCTAGATTTAGCTACACTGCATCTAATTTAAACCCAGCCATTTTTCTAAGACTGTACTGTTAATAACTTAGTTTTCTTACAACAGATTCGAATTTTACTAACAAAAAACTGACATACAAGGCTTCAATTGGTGAACAAATTAAGTCATTCTACTGGTACAATGTGATGGTACAATGATGCCATCACAATGGTTTTAAGAGCATGTGTGTGTGTGTGTGTGTGTGTGTGCACGCGTGCGTGTGTACAGGCGCTCCCCTGCGGTTGTATGTATGGCTCTGTGTATGCGTGATTCCCTTTGTGCGTGAGTGCTTACGTGCTATTTATGTGTGTGTGTTGTGTGTGTGTGTGTGTGTGTGCATGTACTTCTCATGGGGCTTACCCATAGGACGCAAGATGATGTAGTTGAGGATGTCCGACAGGGACACGATGCCCTTTACCCGGCTATTCTCATCCACTGCCACCAGTCTGTGAACCTGCCACACATCACAATCACAAACACACATGTCAACACAGAACAGATACTACCCATCAACCTGTGAACCTGCCACACATCACAATCACAAACACATACGTCAACCCATCAATCTATTACATTAAAACCACACTCACATGTGTCAACATGTAACAATCACACTTACATATGTCAACATGGGACAATGCCATCAATTAATGAAGAATCAGCTGCCTAACGGTCACACTTTTAAATGTGTCAACATACACAAAAATAAGACTAATGGTGAACCTAGGATATGTAATGGAATGCTGAAGGACAACAGAAAGAAAGAGCAAAGTGTGACATTCACAGAGAAAGGCAGTATAAATGCACAGAGGAGAAATAAAAAAAAAAGAAAAAAAAAAACAATTCAAACAGCTCACTTCAAGGGAAACTATTCAATTTTTTCAGTGGCAACATACTAAAAAAAAAAAAAAAATGCACCTATCAACATTCTGAGCCAATCAAAATTAATGGGAAAAAAAAATCAAACATACAGCAACAAAAGCAAAGGCATAAAAACCAATACATGATTTAAAAATTCAATCTGTTTACTTTTAAAATATCCGGTCCAACATATCTTTTTTTATTAATGTTACCTGTAAATTTCAGCAATTTTAAAGAAATCATATCATCGTATCTCTGAAAACAAATGCTTGCAAAACTGTGCTTTCATCAGAATGTTTCTACAGTCCATCTACTTTGTACCTATTGTCACCAGGGCATTCACACGTCCTCAAAGTCATTTCATGAGTACTACTTGTAAACTTACAGAATTAAAAAAAAATCATGTCATTATCTGAAAAAAAAAAGTGTTAACAAGTATGTGTGACTATGTAGGAATATTTCTACTGTCTATCAGAACTGGATGTTTTGTTCCTGAAAGTAATGTAAACTTCTTGATATTAACAAGTTCAATGATGGATTCTTCACTCATCATCACAAGCATTATTGCTCAGAATAATAAAAGCACTGGTTCTGCTACCTTGTTCAGGGAAAACAGTAACTTCTGACCTTTCTCAAAGAGCACTGACAAAGAAAAAATACGTTGTTTTCGATCTATGGGAAGAGAGCTGTATCGAGTTAAATCATCAAGTTAATGGCTACCATACTTTACTTAGGACTGAAGCTTTCAAGTGTGATGAAACATAAAAAAATCTGCATTCTGCTGAAATTTCTACTTCAACATGCCACACGTTGTCCATAGGGCAACAAAGCTTAACTCCAACTGCTTCAGGCATTTTGGTGCTACTTTCTCCGCAGAACTGGGTTATGACGGTTTAATGAGCATAGAACAAAAATCACGCATGAGCAGAGGTCATATCATATAGCATAATAGAGGCGAGTACCTTTAAAAAAATTTGGTTTTTCAGAAATATGCAGAATCTAATCACAAAATTGTTAGTAACTGTGAAAACAGTAACAACAGAAAAATTCTGTCAAGCCTGGCACGGAATTTAGGCATTTAATTTGCAAGCGAGAGTTAAATTTGAGCGCTATCGCCACTGGATGAAGTTGTAGCACCACCGACCTCCGCTTTTACAATGGTCTCTATCACATCCTGCAACCGGTCGTCATCCTGACATGTGGCTACACCCTCGTAGTTCTGCAACAGTCAAAACACCACATGACCACTGTCCCTCCCTTTTGCAAGGGATTTCAAGGATGCCTATGCTGTTTTCTCACACATTTGTTTGCAAAAGTTTTTGTCAATGAGCCACACTGTATACATTGAGCTACATCCACCCAGTAAATGGCACACTGGGTGGTTAACAATACATCCATCTAGTAAATGGCACACTGGGTGTTAAACAGTACATCCACCTAGTAAATGGCACACTGGGTGGTTAACAATACATCCACCCAGTAAATGACACACTGGGTGGTTAACAATTCATCCACCCAGTAAATGGCACACTGGGTGGTTAAGAACCAGGAGAAAGTTTTAGGTACTTGACTTCTCACACATTCTGTAAATGAAAACACACATACACACACTGTATATCATCAATGAGTGTATAGAGAAGTTGATGGACAGAGAAAGACATGAGGTAGGTCTTTCATTTTCCCTCTGTTTATCACCTCAATTTTCTGTGCTAACAAGATACTATTCTTTTAAGGCTCTCAGGTCAGTTACCCCCCCCCCCCCCCCCCCCCCCCCCCCCCCCCCCCTATATGCAAATTGCAGGCAACGTTTTAAACCGTTATACAAAAAGCAGTGATTTTCTGTGTCATTTTTCACTTGACCAACAAAGTCTCCACTCCACCCTCTTCTAAGGCACTCACAGAATGACTTGGACTAAAGATTCCTTGGTGTTCGAGATAACCTGGACCCTGAAGCCTAAATCATAATGTTGTAATGCCACATCCTCCAGACACAGTAAATGACTCAGGGAGCCATCTTCATCTGCCCCTAAAAATGAGGTAACAATCTTGGATGACAGTGTAGGGTGAGGAGATGACTGAAAACAACCACTACTATGTGACCTTTGCACCTGATTTAAAAGCTCCTTTGAACTCAGGATTCGCTTTACATCATTACTATACAAGGTAACCCCCCCCCCCCCCCACTTCCACTTCTTACTTGCATGAACACAGTGGGGACAAGACTGTCATCAGCAATAATGTCACAGAGCTGAAAGGCACTTGGGGCAGCCCAAACCTCCATCAAGGTTCAATCCTCAATTTCAATCAAACCAACCTGTGTCAAAGGTGTGTCTCTTTATATACTGACACCACCATCACAGACACCCCCTGTAAGTTATTTTACGCGCCAAACTGAACCCTCACCTTCTTGGCTACACTTTTGGTGGTAGTTACAGGTTTGAGGCTCTATTTGTTATTGTGCAATGACTGAATTGATACCCCCCCCTCCCTTCAGACTGTAATCCACAAAATATACAAGTCTGTACAGTTTGTCCATCTAACAAGCCTGCTTTTTGGTTGTTTTTTTTCTTAATCAAAATCAATACATTAATTCTTGACAAAATTGAGAATTTTTTTTAAAAAGCACCATCTTGTGATGCGAAAGAAAAAAAATTGTATGTCTGACCTTTGTCCAAATCCCCATCAAAATGAGAAAGGTTTCTCCTCAGGCCCCATTCCATCTTTTCACCCTGTTCATGTAACACCCTGTACGTAGTTTTATTCTTTGTAGAAACAACAGCACTTCATTGTGAAATGTACAGGTTCCTTCTAACATACTTGGGAAGTTCAGCTACAAACCGAGATGGCCTACAATACTCACATTCCCCCCTGAACGATGGCGAAGTGCCTGTTCCACGCTGATATCCAGATTGTTGTATGTCTTCTCTGCAGCAAGATTCTGAAAGGCAAACACAATGGACTGCTCACAGAACTGATCTGTATACATATGCATTGACTATTCATGTAAAAATACAGGAAGATGGAGATACATTACTTTATATATGCTAGTGGGAAACATGCTTCATCACTGTGGGCGGAGTGATAGCAACGTGACAAAATGGAGCTGCCAAGCTTCAAAAGCACAAAGTGTAGCATTTTGACAAAAGGCCAGTTTGGCCATTGGTATGGAAGCCATATTATATATAGCATGCATTCTGCATGACAAAACAAAAGAATGAAGTTAAAAAAAAGCCTGAGTGACTGGTGTAGACTGAATGACACTGGAAAGGACTGAATGTAGCACCGGCAGGCAGCTCTGCAATCGGCTGTACCCAGGCAGTCCCCATTGTTTATTTGATGGCGCTGGTGTGGATTATAAAGTGCTAAGAGCTTGGTTTCTGACCAAAAACATGCGCTATGTAAGTACTCATAATAATGATCATAAAAAGATGTAGCAGCATAGCATTGTCACCAAAACTGAAGCATGCTACATTCAAAGCGTAACACTTGGCTGCTTCAGACAAAGAGCACAAAGCAATAAAACAGAAAACCCTGTCTCAATCTTTCATGTGGGTTTCCCCCACCCCCCACTACAGGACCAAGTGATCAGTCTACATGCTAGGTATGATTTCAGCTTATGCAGTCCAAACCTCAACAATGGAATAATTCATTCCTAGCCAAATTTCAGTAGAAAATCTACTTTAATAGCAAAACACAAACCTACTCAACCAAAGGACAAAAGACAGGCAGGGTGGGTACAATAGTAGAGTGATGAATAGACAATCCTTCTCAACAAAATTTCAGTATAGTGAAACCTTCTAATATGGACACTGAAAAAAAAACCTTCCCTGCTGTGCTTTTTGTCTTCACCAGCACTAGATTACCTCCAGAGACTGCAACACCCCCCTTCCCCCCTTTCTCTCTCCCAGACTTCTCTTTTTATAATATTTTTCTCTTTGTCCAATTGAAATATACCTCCCAAGAGGTTGCCCCATACCACCCCATCCCATCCCATCTACCACCGACTACTCCACCTCCCACACCCCTCCCACAAAGGTACATTTTTCTACAACTTTTGTGTCTTCATCTATTTCAGATGTGCCTCCACGTAAAGAAGCCCTCCATCCTGTCAAGTTGTATTTCTACATCATTATTTTTTTCCCCTTTGCCTATCCTTGATTTACCTCCCAATAAAGATTCCCTGCATTCAGAGACTTGTTGCCTGGAGAATGTTGGTCTTTATCAGACCCTCTCAGTGTGAGCTTTGTGTTTTTATCTGCAAGTAACGGAAGCTCTCAACAGATTATTTTCCTTCTGATTTTAAGATGCAAAAAAAAACAACAAAAAAACGGATGTTTTAGGAAGTCAAACACTTCCAAGATTTTCATTACAGTTTTTTTTTTTTTTTTTGCTCTGTCATCTTTGGTTATCCTGAATGGTGCAGTATCTTAAACTGGGACACCATTAATTCCGGCTCTCTCGTACACAGCCACGTCTAATTTCATCTGGGTACAGCTCCAGTGCTACAGTCTACCGAGTCAGCTATTTCAGTCATCAATAAGCAACCCATCAGAGGAGGCATTGCACAGATGCTGAGTCACTTTACTAATATTCAGCGGGCCTGCTCTTGATTTCACATCTGCAGGACACCACCTACTAGGCCTCAAACTGATGACAATAGTCCTTCAGATGCACAGCCAACATAATTCAGGAACTGCTACGCCATCCATCCAACAACTGTGCTCATGAATTATCAACACCAAAGGCTTTGTCATAAGTCCAAAGATGTGGGTCAGAAATAGGAAATGAAATCCCAATAAGAACACGATACAAAATGCCAGAGAAATTCAGACATCATTTTATGGTGATTGATGAGATGATGATGAACATGATGCTATGGTCTTTCAATCTAGTTTGGGATTTGTTTCAAAAAGTTATTCTTTGAAATGAAATGTTCAGTAACATTCCATCTGAAATCAACAACAGGAACATTTTCTGACATTCAAGTGCATTACTAAGGAATCCTAAAACAGAGCAATCAGAAGTACCCCTCCCCTTCCTTCAAAATCAATTTTCATGGCTCTTCATCCATCACCGACAATATGCAAACAAATAATACATGCCTACACATATTTATCGCACATGGCCCAAATGAAACATAAGCAACACACACACTTACACTGTTCAATCACTAGTACATTTTAAGCCTGATTCTGTTTTTTTTTTTTTTTTTTTTTTTTTTTTTTTTTCTGAGTGCCCCATGATGGAGATCTCCATCATGCTTCTGTGTGCAGAAATGGTGCCTCGTGATGGACATATTCATAAGCCATGAGCTCCAATCATGTGTTATGGTCTGTTCATCACCTCTGTATCACCATCCCCCCCCCCCCCCCCTCCCCCCCTCTTGTTTGACAAGTTTGTGTGAAGTCGAGTTTAACATTGCTGACGACGAACTTCAACCAAGCCCCACCAACTAAAAAGACAGCATAAATGAAAGGAGTTTCGTGATTGTGCGACCACAAATGTGGATTAAGTTCTACAACTGATTGGGGATGAAGATTCCAGTGCTTTCTGTGACACTAACTTGTCAGACGATTTGTTTGATGACGTACGTGATGAAACAGAGTTGCTGAGAACTGGGGTGAGGCAAGCCTTCGACACTGTCTATGTTTGTCCTGTTAGTCATCTTGACGTCAGCAGAAAGGAGACAGCAAAGTCATGGAGGCAAAATTTGTGTTGCTGACCCAGATTTTGAGTGAGGAGCTGACCAGTTGAATAATTCGACCACAGAAGGGGAAAAAGAAAAGGAGACATGGCACAGTGTTCATCATCTGCTGTGCACACTGGCTGGGCCTATGAGTGAGCCTGGTGTGTGGGGCAGACCTGGCACGCAGCCAAGCAGAGGGAGAGGGTTGAGGTGAGTGACTGATGGTCATTGTACTGTGTTTTGAACTGTGCTTATGCTGTTACTTTTGCAGGAGCCCGAATAGGAAGAGACTGGACTGAAGATAGTGGGCATGGCAAGGGGTGTGTGTGTGTGTGTGTGTGTGTGTGTGTGAGATTTAGTGAACAGTGTATTAGCTTGTGTGTCTGTGTGTGTGTCTGAGAGAGAGTGCATGATTGTGTGTGTGAACATACATGGAGAGAGTGCATGATTGTGTGTGTGAACATACATGGAGAGAGTGCTTGATTGTGTGTGTGAACATACATGGAGAGAGTGCTTGATTGTGTGTGTGAACAATGTGTGTGTGTGTGTGTGTGTGTGTGTGTGTGTGTGTGTGAAAAAACAATGTGTGCATGTGTGTTTTTGAACAGTGTGTGTGTGTGTGTGTGTGTGTGTGTGTGTGTGTGTGTGTGAAAGAGGCAGATATCTGACAATAATTATCTGAACAGGTGTGAGCAAAGGAAGAGACTGAAGAAGAAGAAGTTCTGCAGGGATGAGGAGAGGTGTGTGGTGCTGGATCATCCCCTTGTACACCACCAACATCACCCAGTCAGATATATCAGCCTTCACAGAGCCTGGCCTCAAGACACCAGTTGAAGGGGAAAGGCCTATAGATCATAACTGGCTTTTCTAGATGAACTGTGATTGATCACTTCATAACTGAAACTACTCATTATGCGGAGTAGGTCCTAGCAGTGTCCCATTCTGTCAGCATCTTAGAGGCTGTAGGAAAGCAATCCTCAGGCATGGGGTGCAAAGAGTGTTCCAAGCAGGGCAAAAGAAATGAGAGTGCAGCTACCTGTGTGGACAGTGTCCCTCAAAGCCACCTCTACAACAGCTTTTTTCCCAGGCGCACTACACACACAATAAAACACGATTAAATAGTGAGAGCTGCCTGCTTTTGTATATATTTAGTGTGTGTATGTGTATTTCTAGTGGGGTGTATTTACAAAGAACCCAAAACTTTGAAAAAGGAAACCAAGAAAAAAAAAAAAAACTGCGTGAAGATAAGATTCTGTAGTCAAAGGGAACCAAAACTTGTTTGAAAATGTGACTAGTTACCTGATCAGCAACAAAAGTTTGAAGAAATCTTAATATACTTATGGACACACATGATAAGAAGATGCATTTTTCTTTCTAGTTCATAACTTTTTTCCAAAATCTTGTGTGAATTTTATGTTTGTACATGTTTACCATGACACACATAAATGATTTTTTTTGTAAAAATATTTACATTCAATTTCACTCCAGATACATTGCCAGCAAAAAAATCAGTTCACGTGAAAATGTCACAATTTGATAGCGTGCTCATTTTCCTTTCAGATAAGTATGCCTTCTATGTGCTTTCTGTCAGTAGTTTGGATGCTAGAATTTTTTTGTTAATTATTACCTTCTACGACCAGTAACCCCTTGGCAAATGGTTACACCTGAGCAAGAAAAGGATGTGGTACTCAAAGGGTTAACACCAATAAATCAGTCGAGCCAAATGACAAACATGGGTACCACTAAGCGTGAGCATCAAAAACTTGATCTGCCCGACTCACAATGACATCAAATTTGGCGTAGATGTCACAGACTATTCCTTCATCATCTAAAACAGGCAGAGCAGAGATGCGATGTTCCACAAACAAGTTGAGTGCTTGAATCAAGGGTAGATTTTTGGATACCTGCACACACACATGCACACAAACTTAATAGTGAATACATGAAGCACGAGTTAAAAAAAATCAAAAAAAAAAAACAAAAAAAAATCCATCTCATCTTAAAATTGTTAATGCTGGCTGCTGATTTGATTTCTTGTTACTCCAGTATTGTGTGCACACACAAATGTTGAACTGAAAACAAACAAATACACACACAGACATCGTACCACAACTGTTTCAATAACTTGATTATCTCCCTTCCCTTATTCAAGATGTAACAGTAAATGAGATCCTGTTTCTTTTCAATTACACACACACACACACACACACACACACACACATTACACAAGCACACAGACACACACATGCATAGCATATTCACACTTCCTTTCCTTTTCTCTACATCATGTTATCTACCACCAGATGAACTACAGTCTAACAAGGAATGAGTCAGAGATCACAGAGGTCATTATGCACAACAGTAAAACCAAGTCATGACATAAATGATGAAAACGGGAAAACTGATCTCCAGTTACTCTTCTTGGTCTCTGCGGTGTCCTCTAGAATGAAGCAATTCTCTACAGATGCAAAACAAGACAAGTGTCTACTGATGATTGTACTGACAACTGTCTACAGATGACTGTACTGACAACTGTCTACTGACGATTGTACCGACACTGTCTACAGATGATTGTACTGACAACTGTCCACAGATGATTGTACTGACAACTGTCCACACTAGCAACTGTCAACAGATGAACGTACTGACAACTGTCAACAGATGATTGTACTGACAACTGTCAACAGATGATCGTACTGACAACTGTCTACAGATGATTGTATTGACATCTTTCGACAGATGACCCTACTAACAAATGTCTTCCAACATTTTTCCATGGAACCTCTTATGTCAGATCACCTGGAACAGTTTTCTCCAGTTTAGACAGAACATATTTCAGCTACACTGTAGCACTCAAACTGGCTGTTGGAAATGAAAATGTTCTGAAATGTTTATAACAGAAGAAGGAGGTACAGAAAACAGAAAGGAACGAAGGAATCTGATTTATTTGGTGCACTGGACAGTCACCATGTGGAAACATGAAGAATAAACCATTACAAGGCACAATATTAGCACTGGTTTCACTCTTCACTCCATTTCACTGATCTAATTGATAGAGTTTTCTTGGAAACAAACAAAAAAAAAAAAATCAAAACCTGTGACAAAATCACAGGAGCACAATGAGTCAACAATGTTTTTGCTGCCATTTTTTAAAACAAACTTTCTGCGCAATGCATTACCTCCTTTGACCAATACTAGAACAACTTGTCCTCCCTGACTATATATCAAATAGGACAGATACATTTTCTTATAACAAACAAAAAAAAAGAACTGACATGACAAAAGATAAATGATGACAATATGATCAGGAAAATATTCTAAAAAGAACTGCTACACACACACTACATGCATAGCAACAGATATCCGACTGACCGTGACCACATTGGTAAAGGTGCCGATACCCAGCTCTTTTATAGTTTTGCTCATGAAACCAGGGTGGGTAGTTCTCGTAGCTGAAAAACAACAAAAAAAAAAAATCATGTCCTGTATACTCAATTTGTTCTAGCATCTTGAACTTTTGTACACATGATAGTTGAATCACAAGAGACAAAATGGTATTTTGATTGTGATGTTTGTGTAGATCATGCAACAACTATGGATAAATCCTGAAAAAGGTAGATCTTAGCAGGGCATTAACTGTAGTTTTGTTGGTTCAAAGCGAACTTAGATTTTCATTACATTTCTTTTTATCATGCTTATGGAACACAGAAGTACCACAAGGCAAGCCTGGATTTTCTGTTTCGTTCTCAGAGTTCAAATGGAATGGATGAGGATGTAGATGGAAGACAAGATCTAGAAGTGAGGGGCTACGGCCTGCACTATGTAATGCCCCATAGATATCATTCATTTCTTTGTGACACACTTCATCTTTCTTACAATTTGCAAACTTCATTCCCCCCCCCCCCCCCCCCCCCCCCCCCCCCCCAAAAAAAAAAAAAAAAAAAGAAAAGAAAGATTTTGTTCATTTCGGTATGTTTTTTGTCTGTTCAAAGAAGAATGGAAATTTTGTCTACTTGGGTAATGTCATCAGCAAAGATGGTGGGGCGGAGCAAGTCATCAGCAGCTGCATCAATAAGGCGAGGCACACCTACAACACCCTGCGATCCATGTGAGCTGCCACAGCCCTTTTGCTCCAAACGAAGATCAGAATTTTCAACTGTGAAGTCTGTTCTGTCATATGTGTTTAGAGATCTGGAGAACAACCAAGTCCAACACTCATAATCTTCAGCCATTTATCAACAAGCCCTCAAATGGATCCTCAACAGATGGCCAGAAGTCATTTCCAGTGGGAGAGAATCCAACAGTAGTACACTACAGACTCAGAGATGAAGAAAAGGAAATGGGGTTGAACTGGTCAAACACTACGAAAGCCTTCTACCCGCATCATAAGACCAACACATGAATGGAACCTCGGCTGAAAAGGAGGTGTGATATCTCAACAGACTTGGTGCCAATGCATGGATTCCAAAGTGAAGGTAGCTGGCCTGATATGGACCCAGGTGAAGATGTCAGACCAGACCCAAGTCCACTGGAGGAATGTTGCCAAAGCCTATGTTCCTCAAGGAACTCAAAAGTGAAGTTTCTCTCTGTCCTGTTCCTGTTGGAATGTAGACAAAAAAAAATCTGAGAGTTAACAATGTATAACTAAAGTTGCACCTAATTTCAAAACCTAGAGATCAGCACTGGACAGCATACACACAAACAGAAAGAAAAACCCAAAGAGAAACAACCCTGAAACCTTTCAGAAGTCCAAATCAAATGACTGCCCCAAACTCACATAAATGTGCAGAAAAAACGAAGCAGGCGTTTATGTGTGAGGATGTAGATGGCGTTGCCGGTGGCACTGTCCACAACAGGCAAGCGATGAACGCGGTTGTCCACCAGAGCTTTGACAGCTTCGTACAGGCTGGCATCAGGATCAATGGACACAAAGGGTCTGTGTCCCGACCTCAGCACCTCTGGAAACAAAATACACTCGCAGTGTGCACTCACAAACAAACATTTCATTTTCACAAAAATCAATCACATACAAATCATTTTAGTCCAAATTTCAATTTTGTGGATAAATAAGACCATCATCTGGACCGCGCTATGAATGATCTTTCATTCTCGTTGAAAATGCAACTTTGATAATGAGAGGGGGAAACTTCAATTATGGATGACACAATCAGGGAGAAGGTAATCCAAAAATGACTATGATCCAAATGTCCTAAACAAGAAAGTACCTGGGGAAATACAGTTCGTTTTTCTCAACTCTGATGACCCCGACATCTTACACCAAAAAGATGGTGATGATGATAATAGTAATATATAATAACAACAGGAACAGGACATTCTTATAGCGCTTTCCTAAATCTCAATGTGCCTAACAATATGTACACATGTATGAAACATCTTTTTCATGCACACACACAAACATATTTCTCTCCCTTTGCCCCTACTCGGGAATACTCACTACTATGATTCATTCAGCCCAGCCCACACCACACAACCATACACATGTGCAACACATGCACGTGCGCACTAACACTCCACAATTCCCTAAAACAAGCACAAAAACAAAAAGGGCATCAGGGAAAGACTGCTGGCAAAGAAAAATTTTTACGACTCCTGTGAAGAATGAAACTGGCAGACTATGGTTAAGTGGAGACAATCAGTGAATTTCAGGTTTGTGTGTGTAGCAAAAGTACTAAAAGCTTTTCCCTATGCTTTCTCTACTGAACTTGGGTGTGCGGAAGGTTCAGTCAGCTGCAGAGGAATGAAAGTCACTGACGGAACATCAATGTTTGAAGTTCAGAAAGGAAAGGTTCAGTCCATGTAATGACTGGAAGCAAAGACAGGTCTTGTATTTTATTCTTTGTTCAACTGGAAGCCACTGACCCTCTTTAAAATCAAGTTCACAGACACCAGGGAAAAAAAAAAAACAACAATTTAATCTGTTGATTTTATGTGGGATAATTCTGACTAAAAAACTCCTGTTAATCAAAAATGATTAAACAAAATACTTTAAAATAAACCTTCATTGCAAGAAAACCTACCAGAAAAAGAATTACATTAATAACAAAAGAATGTGCAGCTAACTTAAAGTACAAAACCAACAAATAAGCAAATAAATGAATTGAAAAAAGAAAGATTAAATAAACAAACACATCATAGTATGTTTTCCAAAATGTAAGTTCAAAGAATAAACATTGAAGCAAATATGGCTATAAGTTAATAAACCACACACACACACACAACCTGAAAAATGAAATAAACACGTCAACTGAAAACATCCCACACCCCCACTCTGGGCACCTTTGCGTCACTTGTCAACCATAAATAATTTCCCCACGCACAAGGCAGCATGTTTTTCTTCTATTTTTTTTCCCCCCACCCAAGGTCGACACAGTCTGTCCCCACAATTTGCTTTCCTTTTTAGCCCACTTTTTCCACGTTTGTCTTGAAGACAAGAATGATTCAGGTTGGGGCAAGGGCAGATCTGTGAGTCAGCCTGTAAGGAGTTGTACAGTCAACCCTCTCACTAAAACACACCCTTAGCATCAAAGACTCCATCCATCCATTTCAGATCGGTTGAACTGGACTGCTTCTCTCTTTGTCTATTCTCGACTGACTTCCCAAACAAAGACACTCTCCATCTGAAGACAGACTTTTTAGTATTCCTGTTTCTGACAGGTTCTACTGTACATCCTATATCCATCCTTTCACTTCAGAACACACAAAAAAGAAGCTGGTGTGTACTTTTTCATGCATGACAACTGGTCCTATTGGTAAATCTGGACAGCTTCATGTTGCAATTTTCAAGCCTGAGGTTGAGTAAGTTTTGAAGATTACAACAAAAGTATGCACTAACATTAGATACTGCAACTACAGTTAATACTGTCATACAGATGTGGCCCTTTTGTTATTCAAATCCATGTCCACTTTGTTTTTCAAGTCCACCTCCACAACCTTTACAACCAAAGCATACCCGAAGGGCATGCCGGCAAATTAATCTCCCTAATGCATTCAGCTCAGTTCTGCTTCAACAGTGTGCGTCAGAGTTTTGGGAGGGTGGTGGAATGGGAGGGGCACCAAAACAACCACAAAATCTCGTCCTAAGCCTATCCTTTCATCACATCACCCCTGAGCTTCACAATCACATTAGTGTGGTATAGATCTGATGGACAGACTTTTCTCTGCACTGAGCTTCACCATCACATTAGTGTGGTATAGATCTGATGGACAGACTATTCTCTGCATCAAGCTTCACAATCACATCAGTGTGGTATAGATCTGATGGACAGACTATTCTCTGCACTGAGCTTCACAATCACATCAGTGTGGTATAGATCTGATGGACAGACTATTCTCTGCACCTTTCTGAGCATGCTCCAGCACACAGGACCACACAGGAAATCCTAGCAGGACTGAACATTCCCCTGTGATAAGTGCCAGCATGTCTGACCAAAGTATTAAAAAAAAAAAAAAAAATTAAATTAAAAAAAAGATGGAAACTACAGGGATAACAAGTCCTGTCAGTCCCCACCCCTCCTCTCTCTTGGGCAATTCCATGCCCTGTGGCAAAAAAAAAAAAAAAGAAGAAAAGAAAAATAAAAGCCAGAAATCTGACGAGGAGCTTCAGACATTCAAAATGTGCAACTGCACTTCATTTCATTTGATCCAACCGAGAATTTTAGCTATGTAAGACACTTTTGTTTCTGACCTGCCTGACTGGCAGACCACATTTTTACCTGCTCTCATGCAAAACCACCTGCCTACGTAGATCAGTGATAATTTTGAATTGTATAAATTACGAGAGTATGAAGAAACAGGAAAACGAGATTTATCCTCACAGCCATATGCAGGTGGAAGAAAGTAGATGACCAATGTGCTCCATTTTGATAGGCCAACACCTTGAGATCCAGCCAATCATTTGCCACAATACATAATGACGTCTATGTCATGAACAGCAATTCTGAGTAATAATTTAAACTAAGCAGCAGCCCTGGTGTAGCACAGATGGTTTAATCCTGGCAAAATCAACCTGTACTTCTATTTTCCCATCGCAGATAACTGGAAAATATGGCTCTTTTCCCAGCAGGCATGTCACAACATTAACAACATGCCTGACACAAGTGACTGCCTGCCCTGATAGTCAAGCGGCTGTTAATGCCCTATCATGGTCAGTGATAAAAAGTAAGAGCTTGCAGAGTTGTAGATCGCCATTTACCCTATGGGGAAAAAAATGGAAAGAGGAGGTTTTGTTTTTATCAGAAATCTGTGTAAAGAAAAAACAAAACAAAGCAAAAAAAAAAAAAGGTAAAAAAAAGAAAGTGAAATCAATGGAAAAGCAGACAGCCGACATCTTTGAGTTACAGTCCTATTTAAGTATCTGAACCCACAATGCCTATCTAGAGCACCAGGATGAAGAAAAAAAAATCAATATCAAGTACAGCAATGTAACTGTAGACTCCACGTTGAAGAAATGTGCAAACTGACTGACTACGCTGCCAAATGAAAGAATAAATAACATGATAAACAGGTTTTGACCTATTTGATCTTCTATTGGTCTTCCTATTTGGTGCAACCAGTTCAAAGAGACTGACTGTCCTTCACTTTCACTGTCTTGAAAGTTATTTGTTTTGCCTGAAGACCAAATAGATTGAAATGTGTTTATTTTGTTTTTGCAATTTGTTTATTCTTTTTTATTACAAACACAGTAATTCTGTCTTTGCTTTTGATTCAGTTTCCACCTGCTGCTGCAATCCCACTTCGAAACCTACCTTAAAAGAGAAAGGTCATACAAAGACATTAAAACAACAGCAACAAACAAAACACACTAACTGCAACCAATAATTATCTCCACAAAAAGAAAGAAGACAGAAGTTCAAAAATATACTGTGAAACAAGAACAATAACAAAACCTAATGAATCAGTAATCGTACACACAGAAAATGAAAAACGGAAAACAGGACTGCAGGAAGGGGAAAAAAAAGAAGACAAACTGCCTGAG
>JADBJO010001957.1:207500-220000 GCA_016801955.1 Conus betulinus | reverse complement strand
ACACTGTTACCCAGTGGCCACTCTGAACAGTGCATAACACTATTACCCAGTGGCCACTCTGAACAGTGCATAACACTATTACCCAGTGGCCACTCTGAACAGTGCATAACACTATTACCCAGTGGCCACTCTGAACAGTGCATAACACTATTACCCAGCGGCCACTCTGAACAGTGCATAACACTATTACCCAGCGCCACTCTGAACAGTGCATAACACTATTACCCAGTGGCCCACTCTGAACGGTGCGGAACACTATTACCCAGCGGCCACTCTGAACGGTGCGGAACACTATTACCCAGCGGCCACTCTGAACAGAGCGTAACAGTATTACCCACTGGCCACTCTGAACAGAGCGTAACAGTATTACCCACTGGCCACTCTGAACAGAGCGCGTAACAGTATTACCCACTGGCCACTCTGAACAGAGCGTAACAGTATTACCCACTGACCACTCTGAACAGAGCGTAACAGTATTACCCAGTGGCCACAGAACAACAAAAAGAGGTTTGTTTGTTACAGACAGTGACCACAGAAAAATAGTGTAACAGTCTTTTGGGGACAAAGATAGGAGAATGAGTCTCAATGGCAGACCAAAAAACAAAACAACAAAACAAAACAAAAAAAAAAAAAAAGCTGTAGTCAACAATAAGGAAAGACAAACATTAAAAAAAAAGACCCCAAAACAAACAAACAAAAAAAAATTAATTCATGCTGTTTTTAGCTCAGCCCACCACAATGGGCCATATCAGGGCGTAATGATCCATTGCTGTCCAATGCCAGCCAGAACTATCTTGCAGGGAGTGGATAGATGTGCTTTCTCCCTCAAGAAAACATCTTTTAATCAAGAGAATGAACGGTGAAAAAAAAAAAAAAAAACCCACTGTGGATAAGCAAGTTCAGTTTTAAAAAGAAACTATAATTATTGTTATTATTATTATTATTATTATTATTTAAGAGTACTTCTAAAGCATCTATCCTTGGATACAGACCAAGCTCTAAGCGCTGTACAATCCATGCTCTCATTTATATAATGGCTACCAATCCGGATAAAACCTGACTAAAGAGTTGCCTGCTAGGCACTGCATCCTGTTGTGTCCAGTGTCATTCAGTCAAATATAAGTCACTTGGTTTTCCCTTCATGCTTACAATACCTGTAATGTGTATATGTGTCACCTATACCAACGACTTAAATTGGCCTTCTCTTCTGAAAGATGGTGATGGGATTTTATGTTTGTGCAAGCTGTTATGCATGCGTTCACACATGGAACCTCAGTTTATAGTCTCATTCGAAGGACTAGGATCATTGTCTACAAAACTAATACTTTCTTCAATGAAGAACTGCCCTGAGCAATCATAATCCCACAACAGGTTACGTACCTTCAACTTTCATGGCTTTGTAATAACACACAGTAACTCCCTTTCTGAGGATCTGAGAGAAGGCAAAAAAACCATTTTTGAGTTGTATATATGTCTGTTATCTCCTCACTGTTGAGTGTTCATCAATAGAAAGTGAGTCAAGTTTCATTACGCTGTAGCCCTGCTGCTTCATTCTTGGATTTAGGTGACAGAAGACACTCCTAAGATGCAGCAACTGTCTGTGAACATCTAAAGGATAGCATTTTCTCTCACACCCGTTTTCCAAGCAGAATCAGCTTCACCATCTTTAGGTTTTTGATACTTGAGTTCATCTCATTTCCATCTAGCTGATATTCATATGAGAGATCTGTATACAGATATATGTAGCCTTATATCATTTCATGCCATATGTTTGTACTCTGGCAAAACCATGAAGGGTTGACCATGCGTGGGTGAATAACTCCTAGCAGAGCAGCATGATGGGGGGAGCAGTTCAAACTGTATACATATCAACTAAGGCACTTCATGCACAATGTATGTCTACACATAAAATGTGCACAAAATCTCATCTTACATTTTATTCCTTACACCACTGGAAATAGTGGCGTGTGCGTGTGTGTGTGTGTGCGCATGTGTGTGTGCGTGCACGTGTGTGTGTGTGTGTGTGTGTGTGTGTGTGTGTGTGTGTGTGTGTGTGTGTGTGTGGCGTGTGTATTGTAGTGGCTGCTAAACAGTTAAAACCTGTAAAATGTACCCAGGAAATAAGTGTTATACTGCAGCCATTTCATACACAGTGAAATTAACTCAAGCATGTGTACTTGTACGTGCATACATGGGTGTATGCGCACATATGTGTGTGTGTGTGTGTGTGTGTGTGTGTGTGTGTGTGTGTGTGTGTGTGTGTGTGTGTGTGTGCTGCATAGGAGTGCAGGTAGAATCTGCAAGTCTCATTACTGTCCACATCAACATGGAAGAACAGCATTTGAAAAACAACAACAACAACAAAAACTGATTGCAAATCTGCTTGTCAACATTCAAAATCAGTTAAGACATTTTTGTTCTCACACAAAATAAGCTAAACATATACAAACTTCTCTCTTAACCTCCTGACTTCTAACTCAAACTGTTCTAACTACAGTCAAAGTTACAGTATTGTTTTTTTTTTTTTTTTTTCTTTTTTTTTTTGGAAACTTTGGACTTGACACAAATCAAGCTCTCTCTCCTTTTCCATTCCTCAGCTAAAACTCCAAGATTCACCACTTATAGGATCTTTGTGTCTCACACAGTCCATTGTTAATCCTACCATTAAAAGCAAAAATTAAGGAAAAAAATATTTTCAAGAGATAATGCAGAAAGTCTACATACCTTTCAGTTTAAGAACCAGCAGGAAAAAAACATAAACTAACTGATGCTCGTCTGCTTGAAAATTCAAGACCACATAGTGGTACTTGTGAATGTTTTGAGTTTTAAGAATAGTAGCTGCGATACTATACACAGAATAAAGTGTTGACAGTCATTGGAACTTGCCTATCATTTGTAATTATATAATGTAAGACTTCAGTTAGTGTGCAATCTTGAGTCAAGATAAACTCCAAACGAGTTTGTAGGAATGAGTGTGTATGGATTAGATGACCCTGCAATGTAATAATACACAGCTGTTCATCAAACAGAATTCAGACCCATCCACAGACACGATAGAGGCACACAAGCACTGGTTTAAATGATATCTTTGCCCACTGTCAACTTCCTTTCCTTCAGAATGGGGAAAAAACGATCCACGAACAAGTGAATAAATGAATGGAGAAATGGAAAAAAAAAAAAAAGAAAAAGTTTTAACTTATATATCCTGGTATATACTTAGACAAATACAAAATAATGAAAGGACCAACGGAATGACTTAATAAAAATATAAACTGAAAGGATGATGGGAAAACGTGACAGAACAAACATCAAATAATGGTACCTGGGGAGCTCTCTATAATTACATACATATTTGGTGAGTGTGTACACATATGGAAAGTGTGGGCATGTTGATCATACACTGGAATCTGTCTAATGAGTCAAATATACAATACACTGTGTCTGCCTTCATCATCTTTCTCTTCATTAACACCATACAGGCACACACACATGCACGCACGCACACATACACGCATGTACGCACGCGCGCACACACACACACACACACACACACACAAAGGGCATGCGCGGAGCGCATGGACACCCCCCAGCTCTCACAAAATCAATTCTGGATTATTTTTGTTAATTCTGATATTAATGGAAGAAAAAGCGATACATAAGAAATCATGTACATGTGATTTAATATAGGTGGAAACAGCCTACAGAACACACTTTAAGCCATAATGCTAAGCCATGTCTCTCTCTCACTCTCTCTCTCTCTCTCACACACACACACGCACATGCACACACATAATTTCTCTGTTACCATCCTACTTCTAAGCACAGAACGTCAGCTTTACTTGAGTTATGTTCTCATATAAAATTAAAAGTGATGATTAAGAAGAAAAGGCCTTTAAAATACTGAACAATTTGTCCAGTTTTTCAGACAGGTCAGATGTTTCAGAATGTCACTTTTATATAGCGTTTGATTGCTAATGCATCTTTAATGAATGTCAAACATATCGCACATAAAAGGACTGATCTAAAGGCAGATCAGACAAGAGAAGGGAATGGGTTAGAGAAGGGAATGGGGACAACAGGAATGTGGCATGGTGGGGGGGGTGGGAGGGGAGAGAGAGAGAGAGAGAGAGAGAGAGAGAGAGACTGGGACTATGGGAGAGAAACAGAAACAGAGAGAGAGAGAGAGAGAGAGAGAGAGAGAGAGAGAGAGAGGGATGACAGATGAAAAAGATAGCTGATCAATACAGAGTGGGAGCTGCATACAATGAACAAAGGCAAGTACATCAAACACAGGTGAACTGAGCACTGAGGGAGGGTTAAGGCAGCGGCGGCAGGACAGGTGCCAGAATGTATAAGACAAGGTGACATCCTGTATAAGCAAAGCATCACTACAGTGCTATTCAGTCAACACTTAAACCAGTTCCGGATGACCGGTCGAGTCTCCAGATGGTGCAGAGGTCTAGAGAGAAGAAAGAAAGGACAAAAAATGCAGAGTAAGGAAGAACATACACACACAAAAGGCAATCATGACACCTTTCACACAGCACTTTCAGAGTATGAAGAAGAACCCACACAAGAAATGACACAGCGTGCACCTTGGCATAAGGCTGTGTCAGGCTAATTGACATAGGCTAGAACACCAAGGCTACATCAAAATGTTGTTATGCTCTACATGCTTAAGGCTGTCAGGCTAACTGACATACGCGCTAGAACACCAAGGCTACATCAAAATGTTGTTATGTTCTGCATAGTTATGCGGGGATTGTCTTCAGTTGTGACAAGCTCCTAGCATAACATTATCAGTCACCAAAATCCCCCGAAGTCTGAGTGTGGCTGCCCATGTGGTGGGGTAATCAAAAACGGTCATACACGTAATGTTCTCATCCCCAGCCAATGCATTTTACCCATAGTGTTCAAGTACTTCGGCTGTTTGGATGAACCCTGGAGTCTTTAAGCCAAGGTACAACAACAACAACAACGAGACAGTGTAACCTCCCCTCTTGAGATTCTTAAAAAAAAGATAGCGTTGAAAGCATGGGATTTTTTCCTTCTTTTTTTTTTTTTTGGGGGTGAGAGGGTGGAAAGAAGTGAAGGGATGGGGTTGGGTAAAACCTGCAGTAGACAGACGAAGATTTAAAAAAAAAAAAAAAACAGGTGCCACAAAATTACGTCTTCAACAGGCAGATGCCTTGTCTGGAAGGGCTTAATTTTGAGTTTTTACTGTTCTTATACACTTAAAAATACACACTGATAGTGATGCAGAAATAAAATTAAAAAAAAGCTCAAATAAAAGTACAAACAGGCATAGTTCATGTACATGATAACGTTTAAAGCAAAAGAATAACACACTGCACTGTACATGTTACCTGGCTGAAGATAAAACCAACTGATAATGCTACTTCAAACTATTCTATGAATACAGACAATAAAAAAAAAAAAAAAAAGAAAAAGGGAAGAAAAATTACATCTCTTTTTTTTTGAGTTAACGAACTTTCTCCTGAACAGCATTGTGTGAAATGTTGGGATCAAATGCTCATGCGCACGCGCACATGCACACACACACACAGGGTTTACTCTCAAAAAAAAGGTCACAAACGTTACGAACTTTCACAATCAAAGTGTTCTTAATTTCCAAACTTGATATATATACTGAAGATTGCTTACAAACTACACTCAAAACAAACACCAGTATATGACCTTCTGTTTATATAAGAAAAGGAGCTATCTGCTTCATTCCATAAAAACAGAATTCAATCATCATGATGCTACTGGTGGAAGGGACCAGCTAACTTTCCTGTAGTTAGCGTTTCAACCTGGAAACTGAATTCAAGGCAACAACTGAAATGTTTGTTGTTCTTCCCCCACCTCCATTTTTTTTTAAAGTGGGGACACCAACATTTAAAACCTCTGCAAACCAAAGGCAGATATTACAGACTTTAAGGTCTTAAAAACAGTACTTCAGATTCTCCAAACTTTTCCAAACCTTTAACAGCCATATGAACCCTGCACACACACACACACACACACACACACACACACACACACACACACACACACACAGAGTCTTATTCTTGGGTTTTATTTCTGATCAGACTTTCACGTCGGCTGATGTCATTTAGGTGAGCTTTGGTCCGTGTCCTTTCAACCTCTGGAATGTTTTCCACAGTCTCTCTCCATGAAACACACACAGTCACAGGCATGTCTCTCTGTCTCTCCAAACACATGTATGCACACACTCAAGTGCACATAAACACTCATACACACATCTGATGCCACATCTAAAAGCAAAGACAAGACCAATGGCCAAGTAGTGGTCAATATCTCAACTCACCCCTGTCAACCTCAGTCTCCACCAAATCACACAACACATGTGAAACCCCCACCCACGCACATCAATAGACACAATGAAATACATATTTCACTTACGTTTGGCTCCTTGTAGTACTGCTTGAGGATGTTAATGAAATCTGTGATTGTGAGCATCCCTGGAAAAAAGGAGGTCAAGATGAGAAAATCAATTACATGTCAAACAAAAGAAAATTCACTTCGATTTTTCTTGGTAGACATGCATCTCAAATTAACCACTAGATAAGGTGCCGTGAACTGCTGCAGAAAATAATGAAAGTTAACAGGACTGAAATAAAGAAGAAAGCGCCAGGAAAACACAGTTACCAAGATGGTGTACAACTACCTCAGGATATCACACAATTTTACAATACTGATTTCATCAACTTCAAACAACTGGACCATCTGCAAAGACGGATGACTGCTAATCTCTGGGCAAGAAGGTCTGCATGCAAAACATTCTACCACAAAATAAGTTGCTCGCCTTGGATGGATCCTCTTTTTTCTCTTTTCTTTTCTCTTGTTTTGCTTTGCGTTTTTGCTCCCCCCCCCCCCCCCCCCCCCCCCCCCCCCCACCTGTTCAAAATCAAAGTAACTTTTATGCCCTTTCTAATGGTAAAAACCATTTCAAAAAATAAGAAATTTACTCTCTACAATGAATTGGAAGATACCACCCCTCTGCATTTTAAGAATGAAAAATAAATCCCCAACCAAATTACCTGTTCAGCACTGAACTGTTGAACTGTTTTGAATGGCATTTTCAGCTTAGAAAGTTACAAACCATTAAGCATTTACAGGCAACAGCACAAGTACAGCACTGGTTTCCACTGTCCCCTGACCAGCTATTTCAACTGAAAGTGACCAATGGTGGGAGGTCATACACGTTTCATCTCCTGGTGAGAGATCACATCTGCATAGCTCAGCTGTGTACAACCAAAACCACACATACCTCTAACAACTCACTTTTACCTATCTTTTTGAATACATTTCCTTTCCAAATTCCAGATCAAACAACAAAAGTCATAAAAACCAATCTATGCATTTAAATAAAAAAGCTACCTATACTCTTTGCAACATCAAGTTTCTTTTCTTCTTTTTGGCACAAAGATAAAACTACATATTAACAAATTTTAAATGTAATTAACAGCGAACCGCGCAAAAAAACGTAGACAAATGAATCACAAGACAAAATATGACGTGTTTCGACCTCTCTAGGTCTTCTTCAAGCTAGATACAAAATACTCAGGACAATGAAAATGAAGATAAGTGATAGCTTGTTCATTTTCGTTTGTCCTAAGTATTTTGTATCTTGCCTGAAGAAAACCCAAGAGGTCGAAACGTGTCATGTTTTGTCTTGTGATTCATTTGTCTACGTTTTCTTGGCAGTTTGCTATTAATTACATTTAAAATTTGTTTAGATTTCCTCCTTTGAAAGAAATTTCAAGTACACATACACACACACACTCTTTCTCTCTCTCTCTCTCTCTCTCTCTCTCTCACACACACACATATCTGAGCACATGCACACAGACTTTACAAGACACCATACATCGCCCTAGCCCTGACCCTAACCCTTCACCTACATGCATGGGAAAAGTGGATAAATGCATCATCACGCTTGCCTAGCAAGTGAGAGAGAGAATCCTGGGTTCATGGTTCAAGTCTCACATGGGGCCAGTTTTTTCCTTCTCCTTTAAGTGGTGGTCCAACTGCTAGTTTTTCGGATGAGATGAGAACCAGTCTCAGGCAGCGAGTCACCGGGTCACATAAAAGAAACTACAGCAACTTAAGGAGTTATCTCCTTGGCAAAATCCTGTAGAAAGCCACTCTGCCAGGAAAACAGAAGTATACACAGGCACAAAAAACAACAACAAAGGTGGGGAGCTGGAGAAGGGAAGAGGGAAGGAGGGGGCTCAGTGCTAAGAAAAATGCTATCTACAGGAAGATAAATCTATTTTGATGAGAAAGTTATACAACATAATATATTTCTATGCACACACAATCTCATCCAAACCAACATATATGCAACCATTTGGACACTGTTATGACTACCACCACACCTTCACATCACCAGTCTGATAACATACACATCATCAAAAACACCACTCAATCAGCAGTTACAATGCAATGTCTACTTTGGCGGTTTGTCTCCTAACAACCTGACACAGACTGCTCCATCTTAACTGCCAATGTTGTGGCAACTGGTGGATATTTTGGGTGTGGATGGGTATGCATAGTTGAAATTGGGGTAACATAATGCCATTGGGGGTGGGGGGTGGGAGAGAGAGAGTATATATGGGAGGGCAAGAGAGCATATTGAGGAAAGACAACAGAAAAGAAAGCAGACCCAGTGCTCAGTACTTACCAACATAGTCCTGTCTGACCGAGTCCCAGAGAGGGGCAGCCCGTACACCATTATACACTAAGGCAAAAAAAGGCTTTCTTTACCTGAAACACATGGGTATCCTTCAATCCAGCACAACACAGAATTAAATAATTAGAGCAGCACGCAAAGGATTAAAAAAGGAAGAAAAAAATGTTTCTTTACCTGAAACAGAGACATTCTTTTAGTGTAGCACATCATACTCATTCATTTTAAATACTGACTGGTATGCTAAGGTGAAAAAAAGAAAGGCTTCTTTACCCCCCAAAAATACATTCACGCTGAGCGAAACAGCAGCCAATCAGAGAAAGTGCTTGCTTAACAAAAGACAAAATCCCAGGTCCTTAGTTCTATTCTTGCACATGCCCCCCCCCCCCCCCCCCCCCTTTACTTTTATAAGCCCTCTCTTGCTCCAAAACAACAATCTAAGTTAGTGCTAGTTTTTAAGATGAGATGGAAAACTATGGCCCCATATGGACAATGCACAGCACATGAAATAAACCCTGTTGCAACACTGGAGTAGCAATGTTCCTGTTAGAAGTCTATGGAAAAATCAATGAATCAAAATGTGCACAGCAAAAGAAAAAGGACAAACTATGTGGTGCCATGGTGTCGCAGGCTGACAATCCCAGGTGGACGAGAAATCAAAATGAAACTACCACAGCTTACATTTTTTTTTTTTTTTTTTTTTCTTTTTTTTTTTTTTTTAGTGTCTCATCTTCGGTGTTACTTCAGTGGCCCTGCATCCACACAGCTCACTCCAGCTCCACAGCCACAGCCTGGTTAAACCTGCCACAGTCCTCTCTCCAGCACTCCACAGTGAGCACACAATGTCAAGTTACCATGAGGCAACCCACCAGGAGACACTATGCTGCTGCCAGGTCACTTTGGTGGTGTTCAGTGGTAGCCTGTTCTAATCCAACATGCGCAGGACACCACCAACTGAGCCACCTATTGATGAATGTAACAGCTTTAAGTCATGGAGCCAACATGAGTGAGCGCTCCCTTCAGAGGGCTCCACCATGGCTGTCCAATCACAGTCCCCATGAATTTGCTGACACTGGTGACTCAAACAGAACATCACCAAGGATGCAGAGGTGGAGTGAAAATTGAAACTTGAGTCACTAGGTAAGCAGAGCATGAAGGGCTGCAGAATTTGAAATCACTTCTTTTACACTGATCAAGGAAGACGACAAAAATGAAGGTGATGCTTTGGATTTCCATTCTGGTCTGAGACTGCGTGACAAGTCTGTGCTCTATGCATGCTTTCATAACATATCCCAAGCACTGACCAAACCTTAGAGATACAGACACCTGCAGCGTTGATCAGGAAATTTGACCTCACTCTCAGAGACACACACATCCACTAAGGGGATGAAACTTGTCTCTGTGGGTCCCTGTCTTCCCAATGGAGCCCACAGCAAACTGAACTGTGGGTAGAAGTCATCTTGGGCAGAAAAATTCCATAAATAAGTGGCTCTGAGGGGAACCAAACCCGTGACCTCACAGCCGGGTCTGCGATGCTAACCACTTCACCACTGTGACAGATCAGCTAGAATTCAGCTGGCCTGAAATATTTCTGAAAGCATGAAAAACAAATTACAATGCAAGTTTAAAAATATGTGTTCTGTGTAATGCATGCATGCAAACATGTGTGCCTGCATGCATGCGTGTGTGTGTGTGTGTGTGTGAGTGTGTGTGTGTGTGTGTGTGTGTGAGAGAGAGAGAGAGAGAGAGAGAGAGAGAGAGAGAGAGAGAGAGAGAGAGAGAGAGAGAGAGAGAGAGAGAGAGAGAGAGAGAGAAAATGAACATGAATTTTTGCTTACTTTCCTCCTTTGGTATAAAGTACAGCTGCACAATTAACTGACAACTGTATGTCATGATTATATTCAACAGTGCTATCATTAAATTATTTATAAAAATCAGTCTGCAACAAATCATTGCCAAAAGACTCACCGATATGAATTCCAAAAAGACTCACTGATATGAATTCCAAAGTCTTTTATTTTGCTTGTGGGAAATTTCAGGTTCCCCGATTCATAGGTAGATAGATAGTTATAAAGGACATGCCCTTTCCCACCATAAAGAGGTGATATCAGAGCTATACACTGAGGGTCATTACAGGTTCCTGATTCATAGTAAAAAAGCCTAAAGATAGAATTAGAATACTCACGTTGAGTTGTGTGTCAAAGATGACGAGTTTGGCACTGGTGGGAATGAGGTCATAGCATTTGTGTGCTCTCATGAATTTGCTGTAGACCTGGTCTTCGTTATCGTCTGAAACACACATCACACAGCCTGCCTTCAGTCATTGCACACCTCACCCCTTCATTGCTCTGAACTGGGAAAGAAAGATCATCAGCTTTCAAGGACTCACACAGTGGATGCTTTAAGCTGGGGTCTGAACAGTAGCACAAGCTTTCGTTCTGTTGGGTCATCAACGGATGTAACAGACTTTCTTTCTTCCCTGTCTCATCTTCTGTGCCACCCCAATGGCATTGCGCACATTCTGCCCCCCCCCCCCCCCCCCCCCCCCCCCCCCCCCCCCCCCCCCAGCCTTGCCTGGCCTGCAACTGCCCCAGCAATCACAAGAAGCTATCAATGCATAATCATCTAGAGACAACCCACCTGAGGACACATTGCACTGCTGCCGAGTCACTTAGGAGGTGTTCAGTGGTGCCTGATCTGATCCATTACACACAGGAAGCACCTACTAAGCCCCCCCTCTGATGACAATAACTGCTTAGTCACCGAATCAGCTGTACTGGGCTCTCCCTCTTAGACCCTAACAGAATCAAACCACGGCCAAAGATGTTGTGAGGTCACAGAACCGAGTTCACCACAACAGCAGGGCCATGACGGGCCACAGAATTAGATTTTTATTCAAAAGATCAATGAGATGATGAAGAGATGATGCTGCTGATTTTGCTTCAGGTCTGCAGACTGCATGACAGGGCTGTTCTCTATGCTTACTTTCATAGCAAACTTTGCCGTTACCCAGGCTGGGAGATACAGACACCTGCAGTGTAGTTCAGGAAATCTGAGCAACGCTCTAAGAGACTTATCCATTAACTAGATTAAATTCAATGAAGTGGTTCCATTCCTTCCCAGATGAGCCCACAGCAAAGTCAACTCTGAACAGGCACCAGTCAGGGCTGAAAAGTCCCACAAACTCTGTAAAGGGCTCTGAAGGCAGCCTAGCCCACCACCTCCCAGTTGGGAATCCATGATGGTAACCACTAGCTCCTCTATGGTGGCTGGTTCATGCTTCTAATGTTGTCGGACATTACCTCTGTATGTGTGTGTGTGCATGCTTGAGTGTGTGTGAGTAAGCTGTGTGCAAGCATGTGTGAGTGTAATACAATGATGCATTCACAGTGCAACATAGATAAGCAACCGTGCACACACACACACACACACACACACACACACACACACACACACACACACACACACACACTACCTTTAGAATATGATCGAAAGAAAGAATGGAGGTTTATCAATATGCCTCAACAGCTGAAATGCATTCAATATGCCTCAACAGCTGAAATGCATTTTGGGCTAGTACTTTTTAATTTTCATTTGTTTACTTGCTTATTAATTTTTTACTACTTCATATCAGTGATTTTCAGGATTCATTTCATCTATTTTATTTTCATTATAATCGGTTTACGTGATCTATTTTCTGTAGGAAAGGAGTGGGAGGATGGGATGGGAGGGGTAATTTTAATATATGATTATTCTGGATCACTTTATTATCAACATTATCATT
>JADBJO010001957.1:195000-200000 GCA_016801955.1 Conus betulinus | reverse complement strand
ACACACTCACATGCACGCACTCACACACACACACTACCATCATTATTACTTTGATAATACTCAGCACTGTCACTGTAGTACAACCACCCTCCTAACACACACACACACACACACACACACACAAAAGTGCATGCGCTCACACGCACACACACACACTTACAGATAAACACATTATGCATGTGTACACACTCAGTGTCTTCCTGTCTGTCTGTCTGTGTGTCTGTCTCTCCCACCACCCCTGTTATTTCTTCCCACCTGGCTCTTTTCAAGGGAAACTGAACAAAAGGTCAAAGGCTCAGGACAATGGTATCTGTATACAGCTCCCCACTTGTCAGTGACCAGCATTTTAGAGACTTGTATACTTCAATGGACACTTTTTGTTATAAGCATGTACGTGTGTGAAAGCAAGAGAGAGAGAGAGAGAGAGAGAGAGAGAGAGAGAGAGAGAGAGAGAGAGAGAGAGAGACAGACAGACAGACAGACAGACAGACGGACAGACAGAGTGGTAGTGCATTACTTGCATACTAGTTGCAGTCGTGTACATTGTGCGCATACATGTTTGCACTGCTCATCTATTGCGGGTGCAACAGTACATACATTATTTTCATTTACGTCGAGAGAAAGCAGTTCAGCACAGCAAGCACCACTCTTCATCTGTGAAAATAACTGCATCTACAGATGGTTTTGTTTCAGAAACACAGAAGAAGGGAGTGGGATAAGGAGGTGAGAAGGAAGGGAGGAAACTGAAAGGGGAGAGGGTGGCTGAGTGAATGACTGGGCGCGTGGCTTTGTGATTAATACATATGTAAGACTGACACACCCTCAGAACTATTGGTATCATTGACCTTATTGATGATTCATTTTAATTATACCTGCCCAGCCCTGTAACCTGATTTCAGAGACCCACAACAAACCCTGTGCACAAGATGATCAGCGCCCAGCACTAGTAGAAATCAGTCTGTATGGAGTCAGCCTACAGACGGGCGATTGTTTTATTGGCCACAGCCCTGCTCACCTTCCAGCGTCTTTCGGCTCCCTAACTGGATTCAGAGGTAATGCTGAACAATTAAGTAGTGGGGAAAACAAGTACAGGTTAACAATTCTTCCATCAGTATAGTAATGACTTGGCAAAGATTAGAAATTGAGAGGAAAAAAAAAATTGAAGATGACGTAAATGGGAAAATGTATATCATAAATATGAAACCCTTCACTAGCTGCATGAGGAAACTATCGCAATCCCTCTCGAAGGCAGATCTATATGTATCACCTGCTCCTAGGCTTTCTTTCGTCCGCTGGATCGGACTCATCAGGGAGACACGGCTGATTGTGTCTGTGCTCTTGGCGTCAGATAGAGACTCAGAGGTAAAGCACAGAGTCTGCACGCTTAACTGGAATCCTGTCCTGAAGTGTACTGTCTGTCTGTTGCATATTCTCTTTTGTGGTCAGGATGTTAACCGTTAGTTTTTGAGGCTCACTATCAGCACCCAGTGGGCACACCACCACACTTGAGCTGCATGCATGGGCAGTATCCACATTTACCCCTGTGTAGCCCTACTCTTCTTCTTGAGCACAGAAAACAACTTTTTCATATTAGCATAGCGGGTACAGGCAAGTTTTAGAAAGCTGGTTTTGTACACTGAAAGCAGAAGAGAACACAGAGGTAAATGCGACGACTGTGCTCTACACAAAAACACACACACCCTTAAACAAAAACACACTCACACACACACTTGTATGGATGCATGCACATGCATGCATGTATGCACATGCCAACATAGATGTCCACATGTCTTCACAGGAGCAGTGGCCAGGCGGTTTTTATGACGGGATGATTATCGTTATTATCATAATCACAGGGTCATAATTATACTTATCATCAATATTATCAGAATAAACCCTGCCCTTGACCCTTCTTACACACACACACACACAACCACCTCACTCATCCCTCCCCTCCCATACCACATGCCCACCAGCTCATGCACCTGTGCATATATGCACACTCTTATTCAAAGGTGAACAAGACCCTGGCCTGGCATCATGCGCTTCTAGCTTACTGTTCCATATCAATGAAACCCCTGAACCACGGAGCTAAGGATGTTAACCGTTAGTTACTCACTATCAACAGTAGTGGGGTCACACACTGCGCTGCAGGGCATGGGCACCACATTTACCCCTGTGTAGGTATACTACTCTTTCTTTTGAGCACACAGAAAACAACTTTTTCATATTAGCATAGCGGGTACATCAGTTTTAGAAAGCTGGTTTTGTACAACAAAGCAGAAGAGAACACAGAGGTAAATGCCGACTGTGCTCTACACAAACACACACACCCCCTTAAACAAAAACACACTCACACACACACTTGTATGGATGCATGCACATGCATGCATGTATGCACATGCCAACCTAGATGTCCACATGTCTTCACAGGAGCAGTGGCCAGGCGGTTTATGACGGATGATTATCGTTATTATCATAATCACAGGGTCATAATTATACTTATCATCAATATTATCAGAATAAACCCTGCCCTTGACCCTTCTTACACACACACACACACACCACCTCACTCATCCCCCTCCCATACCACATGCACACCCTCATGCACCTGTGCATATATGCACACTCTTATTCAAAGGTGAACAAGACCCTGGCCTGGCATCAT
Source organism: Conus betulinus (assembly GCA_016801955.1). Lineage (NCBI taxonomy): Eukaryota > Metazoa > Mollusca > Gastropoda > Neogastropoda > Conidae > Conus > Conus betulinus. The sequence continues at coordinate 197,332 of JADBJO010001957.1, read as the reverse complement.
GACGCTTCTAGCTTACTGTTCCATATCAATGAAACCCCTGAACCACGGAGCTATACTCACATCGTATCTGCTTCCAGCGCGGAATGGTGTAGCGCACCAGGTAAGGTCTGTTGTTCCGCCACAGCTTCACCACACCCACCATCATCAGTGCCAGGCACCGGTACAACACAAAGGCCACGCTCTCCCGCATTGTTTGGACGCTCACTGAGTCAATCGCACACTGCTTGTAGCCGGATCACTGTCTCTCTCTCGCTGACCGCAGGCTCTCGGGGTGACGGTGGAGTGTTCCAGTAACACAGCGCCGAGTTTTGGTCCCTTTGATATTTTGTGTGTTGAATTTTTTTTTTTTTTGAGCCGTTTATAAGACAGAGGTCAGTTTTAGGTGGTCGGTTAATCACAGACCATGCTCTCCTATAACAAGGACGTCGTTAATACAACACACAGAGCTGGTTTTGAATCTTCTGTGTGTGTGTGTGTGTGTGTGTGTGTGTGTGCGAGCGCGTGCGTAAGACAGAAATGGGGGGGGGGGGGGGGGGGGGGGGCTCTCGTTTACAGCTGTCTGTAGAATACAAACCTTTGTTTTGGTTTGACGAATACTGACTACGCAACGAGCAAATGCGTTCAAGTTACTGATTCCCGTTTCAGGTGTGACGAACACAGACGTCGCAGTTTGCTGAACACACGTACCACAATTTCTTGACCATTACAGCAACAAAACAGTTCTTTTTGTTTCCGGCTTTTCTCTGATCTGCCGAACGTACCGAAAATCTGCCATTCACATCTTCGCTTAAAGCTCCGTTTTTAAGTGCACATTAATTAGGCAGTTCGTTTTTAACACGGTGTCAAAGATTCGCCGTTCAAGATGCGTGTGATTTATTACCGTTTACCTGCTGCAGTTTGAACGTCACCACGCCTCTGTTCATCCCAGGGTTATTTCGTGTGTAATCCAGTCAGGTCTAGCTAAAGCGACCACGAGATGAACGGCGCGTGTCTCTCGAGACAACATGTTATTATTCAACACAAGCAACACAATCCCCCACGTATCTCGCCTCCGTCGGCACGATTTTTTGTGTTTCACGTAACGCACGTTTTCATACCTCCCCGACAGCCAGCCGTTGACGGTCCCTCCTCCTGAACACAATGGACAGAGCTTGTCACCGGCCGCGTCCAGGTGAAGTGAATTACACTCACCTGAACAGCTCGACAATTGGGGGTGCTGTCCGACCAAGGTGACTTTAGTACTGGGGGAGCCCTTTTCGGGTCAGCCGGGCCAAACAACGGAGCACATGTCACCCGTCTCACATCATGGTCACTTCAGTTAAAAGGGGTGGGGTAGGGGGAGGTGGGGTGAGGGAGTGAGGGTGGAAGTAGAGTGATACCGTAGAATCAGTTTTCTTACGACAGTGAGGTTTAACAACCCGGTATCACGTGTAACACCGTCAAAGAGAAGGCTCGTTCTCACACTTACTGACCCAATTTGTGAGCCTGCCAACACGCACGTGCACATAACCAGGCATTTGTGGTGGCAGGCACTTAGTATTCATGCACTTGCGCGCTCACGTGCGCACACACGCACATGAATGCACGTATCAATGAATGCACGCGCTGGAACAAACATTAACCACGAAGACCTCTGATCATGGTCACTATACAAATGCGAATGTCCGTGTAAGAACGCGCGCGTATGTGTGTGTGCGTGCATGTATGCGATGTGGTGTGGCGTAGTGTGTGTGGTGTGTGTGGTGGTGGTGGTGTGTGTGTGTGTGTGTGTGTGTGTGTGTGTGTGTGTGAAGTTCGGTGCTGTGCCTTGTTTCTTCGGTCGACTCTCTTACTTCCTGCTTAGTGGTGGATGTATGTATATCCTTCCCATTACATGATTCACTCACAGCTCAGCGGATTTAACCAACGGCTTCCCATCTCGCACCACTCAGGACATCTCGCACCACAAATAATGAAACGTCAGGACACTTCCAACGGATTTCAGTCAGGGACCCAAAAAAAAAAAAAAAAAAAAAAAAAAGAAAAAAAAAAAGCAGCTATCTCACACAAAAAAAAACCCACAGTTCCACAACATCCTACGTCATCCACGCACAGTCCTGACGCCTCGCTGACTATTTTAACTAGGCAAGTCTCGGCACCAACAACCGACGCTCAGTCGACCAAAGAACTCGACCACCTGTATAGTCAGTCAGTCAGTCCAGACCAGACCCATGCAAGCCCTCTGCGCACTGTTGACCCCCGCGCGCTGTACTGAAAACATATCTCTCCCGGCTACACCCAGCTCATTATCAGTCGGAACATTCAAACCGCCGATCTTGTCGGCGGTGGTTGG